>JAZKJV010002158.1:0-473678 GCA_037367405.1 Ottelia alismoides
TAGAATAAAATTTGGAATGATTTGGTTTTTTTATTTTATTTTTATTATTATTTACAAGGGTTAAATAAATACTTATATACATCTATGTACATGGTATATATACAATGTTGGAAATTGATTTTATTTTATTTCTTTTTATTTTATTTTTATTTTTATGGTTTTTATTTTATTTATTACACCATGAAATATGGAATGAGAAAATATTTTTATTAGGTTTTTATTTATTTACTTATTAGAGGAAAATAAATATATAAGTGGTTTTATGTACATGGTGTATACAGACAATGAAGAAGGAATTTTATCTCTTTTTATATTGCTTTTATTTTTCCCATTTTTATTCTTAATTTAATATTTATAAATATATACATATAAATACACACCCATTTTTATTTTGAATAAGAGGAAAATAATTTTTATTTTATTTACAGGCATATGTACATGAGCTTCCTTATCTCTCTCTACTTGGGTTCTTTTGCGGTCAGGCCCATGCTGAGCCCTCCCTTGGGATTAGGTCACTCAATATTTATTCTAAATATCTCTCTCTTTTTCTTTCGTTTCTTTATTCTTTTATTTATGCACAAAAAAATGCTAATAATGCATATTTACACAATGCATGCTCAATGGTAATTATTGTTATTTACAGGAATATACATGTGTTTTGCATAGGTTTTGTAGCTAAAATAAAAGAATAAAGAGTGATGAATGGGTATTCATCAGTCGCCAAGGCCAATCTTAGCGCTATTTTTCATCTCATCAGCTAACCTCTTCATCGGGACACACAAACTTCTAGTCTCAAGGAACTTCGTTCCTACCCGAACGGAATACATGATATGTCCGTGGCATCAATTGCCTTTCCCATTTGCAAGACGTGTTGTCTTCCCCTTTGACCTCCATTCCTGCTCAAGTTCTAGCTAACCTCAATAGACTGGACAAAACACAATAGTGACAACAGTTTGGTCAGGTATGCTACTCAGACTCACTTAGATCTGAGCATGAGATTCTTTCGTGTGATGATGTTAATCATATATCACTTAGGAGCGGAAGGACCACGACCTTACCTGACTAGGAAATGGATTTGGAGAGGTTTGCCTCTGAGACTCGACTTGAGGAGACTTCAGAGGATGTTGAGGAGAGGCATATCACACAACAATCCCTTCAGCAGTGGACGATGACATCTACTCAGGGTAGAGAGTGGATGTGGAGGACATAAGCACAACATGGAGATGATATTGAGTCTACGGAGGACCTTGTACCTCCGACTGAGGAGGATATACAAGCCATAGATATCCCCCCACATGTAGTAGACAACCATATTTGTAATTCGAAGTTGCATTTAGAAGATTCATGGATGAAAAACTATGTTTTTATTAATGCAAAGAATGATGTTTCAATGTATGATTCAGATTCTTAGTCTTTTGTTTCCCTTGCTTCAATCCCTTCCCCCATTCTCTAACGGTCAGAAAGAAACATCACTAAGACGATTAAAAAAGATGACCGAGAATGGTACGACTACGTATGGATAATATAACGGTTAAGGTTCCATTTGATAAGTGTGTGGCTAGCCATCCTCTATTTCAGAGGTACCTTACGGTGTAATGCATACCTACTAGGGTTAGCGGGAAGAAATCAGACAACCATGTAAAGGCTCATGTCTTATCAGTGACCACTACATATTGCCTCAAGAATCAACAACTTCCAAAGAAGGAGAGAGATATGGGAGCACTTTACGTGGTGAGTCATATTGATGACATTACGTTTGCATGCACTCTCCCAGATAATGTTTTTTTTATCAACTTTCTACTTTTAGCTTTATATGAGAAATTGGAGTTAGGACCACTTCGCTAATCAAGAGCATTACTTCAATTTGTTGACAAGTCAATGACGAGACCTAAGGGAGAAGTGAAGAACGTCATTTATCTCGATTGAGGGATAAGACTACAAGGTGGACTTTATAGTCCTTGATATGGAAATCACCAATCATTGGAGAGAGGCTCATATCATTCTTGGGCATCCATTCCTGAAGCCCGCCAACGCTTCATTTGATTATTAGATTGGAATGATGAAGTTCCGTACTCCAGGACGAGAAGTGGAACTTGAGATGAAAGAAATAAAGTGCCAACGACTTGACTCCGAGACTATCATATATTATTCTTCTTCAGAGGCATATTGCACAATGATTAGTACAATTAGGATATGGAGATAGACCCAGCAGGTGATTAACGTCCTTAACGAGCCACATAAACTCTACTTTAATTTGCGTGAATTGTCGTTTAAATTTGTAGTTTCGTTATAAGGCGGGAATTCAGAATCAGTCAAGAAATAACCACAATAATTTATTCAATTTTTAATCGGCGTGGTTTTATGTTCATTTTATTTGGACAAGTCCCAAGATCGAACTCAAGGAGGCAAAGGAACAACCTAGAATTTTATCTATCAAAGTTCGTGCATGATTTTCAAGGGGTATTTTTTTGGTATTTTTAATGTAATTTTGGAATGCAAAATGCAAATATGGCCAATTTTGAGGACTAAAATGCAATTTTCAATCAAATGATGTTTACAAATTATGAAATTTGGCCGAGATGTCAATTATGATGAAAGTTTTTTTGAATTTTCGGATGCAAGATGAATATTTAAAGAATTTATGAATGCAAATGGTGTGAATTTCAATATTTAATTATAATAAATATTAAACCTATTTATTTTCAAGGAATAAAATTATCCAGGATCTATCACTAGGTGATTGATCTCAGAAAAATCCTTAACCTTGAAAATATGAGAGTTAATACCTATTAAAAATTAAAGATTGAAATCTACAAAATGATTTTAATAGGGCCCATGCAAATGCAATTCCTTTTGAGCACAATGTGAAATACAACTAATTCTACTATCCGTGACTTTTTGGCAATTTTTCAAGCAATGGTTAATTAATTATGAATTTACGAGCACAAATTGGGTAAAATATGCAATTTTCCATAAGAAATTTAATCATTAATTAACCACAGACCGCAAAAATATCACAAGCATGCCATGATGCAGAGAATTAAATGTAGAACATCCTGTAATTTTTTTAATAATAAAATGATGCAATAAAACGGTTCAATATAAAGGGGGAACTCATTGTTCTCAATGCAAAATTACAATAAATAAATGATGCAGAAAATACATAGCATGGACTAAAGTGTTAATATAGATACCTCGAGGGGTGTTTCTGCAAAAATCCCAAGAGAACATGTGTGCCTCACATGGCCCTTGGCTGGAGGGGACGGTTCTAGTATAATGCAGACCCATGGGGCTTCCTACAAAATCACCCAGGAGGGTGGTGCATACCACGTAACCCTCCCCGTACGTACGCCTCACGTGGGGAGGTCTCGGTCGGCCCCCAACGATGTAGGCGGAGCGGCGGAGGAAGGCCGCGTTGGTGGAGGCGCTGCGGCTGAGTACATATGATGGTTGCTCCGAGTGTGGTCGGTTGGTATAGATGCAATGCGCGAAGCGAAGGTGACACGGTTAAGCAGCGAGGTGGTGTGGGGTTGATAAAGGTGTGGGCTCTACGACAATGACGAGGCGGCCAACTTGCAGCCTCGGGAAGGCGGAGGTGAGATGTAGTTGAGGATGGTGATTCTTGGAACCAGCTAGGAGGTAATGATGAAGCGAATATGGAAGGCGCAAGCGTCATTGGCAGTGAAGCTGTTGGTGAAGATGCTTTGATGAAGAAGGTTGCTGGTGTGATGAAGTTCAAGTCGAGGCGGAGCGTCGGAATGTTGATGGCTCTACGGTATAAAGAGGTTGGAGCAAGAGGCAGTTGGTGGAGTTAGACCGCGATGCAGCAAAGAATGGAGGCTTTGGAATCCGGATCTCATCGCTGGAGGGGGGCACTAGGCTGTCACCACAGGTGTCCCCTGCTCGTGTATGTAATGTATCGACAGATACAAATCATGGAGGAGCGGTGATGGTAATATAGGCTAGGGTGAGGGGGACTTGAGGCGGTGCAATCGATCAGAAAAAGGGGTTGGAGATTTACGAGAGTGAATTTGATGGGGATGCAAGATCGGTGATTGGTTATGGCGGCGACTGGCGTAAGATTCGCGGAGTTGCGGCAATCACGAAGAAGGAAGGGGGGGCGGTCCGGCCACATATGGAATGGAGGGTGGCCGAAATCCGCAGAGGAGGACGGGCAACTTCATCTCCCAAAGAGGAAAGGGACAGAGGAAGGAGAAAGGTGACATCACGTGCAGGGTGCGTACGTAGGAGGCACGTGCTCAGCACGCACAGCTTTTATTTTTTTTATTTTTAATTTTTAATTTTTATTAATATTATTTTTTATATTTTTGTTTTTTTATAAAATAGACTATAAAGCATCCAAAAATGGGCGACACGTGGCAGCTCCAGTGCAGCCACGTGTCAGCCCTAGAAAAATCGAAAATAAAAGACAAAGAAAAATCCAGGATAAATATCAAACGACCTAGGATCGAAAAAGTTCACGAAAGTTGTTTGTATCGACAAGATATATAATTTTCATGAAGAAATCAAAAACAAAATCGACCATTTGCGCACAAATTGAATTTTTGGGGTATCCCGTATACATAAAATATCTTGATTTTTGGGTTTAATATTTTTTTGTTATTTTTAAACCAGATAAAAATCCAAAAAATGATAAAATCAAAGATAAATATTTACACATTAATCTATTTTACTTGGATTTTTATTAAGTAAGAAAAAGAAGAAATAAAATTAAATACAAAAATGACAACTTTTGTGCAGACAGTTAGTGAAGACTCATACTCTGTTAGTTTCTTTGATTTCAAGCTCATTTTGGATTTGAATTTACATCTTTTAATAAAACTTTTATCAAAGAAAATAAATGAAAAAAGAAATAAAATAAAGAGAGTTAAATATATACATAAAATAATAGGTCGAAACTACTAAAATACAAAATGTACAAAAGCGGCTCAAACCCCAACTTTCAGGTATGAGCTCTGATTCACTTGAACTTGGTCTTGTTTTTAAGGTAATTGAATGCGTACTAGTTCAAAAGTGAGTAGGATCAAATCGAACACTGGATGAGGAAGATATCGAGGTTTTAGTCCGAGAATCCTGCAATTAGGGTTTTGGGTTTTTGGTTCACTTATTTAGGTTAGTGATTTTTTTCTGTATTTTTCATTTATTCTTGTTAGTAATATGTACGCAATGGAGGTGGTTTAGGTAATTTGGAGTTAGCATGAATTAGTTGAAAATTAGATAAGTTAGACTAATTTACAAGTCAATTGGGTTGGGATTTTTGGCTTCTTATTTTATGCAATAATGAGTGATAAAATGCAATTCTTATCAATACATGCATGAATGCTAATTATATAATATAAATGAAGAAATGCCAACGAATTTTGGGAATTTGAGCTAAATTAATGATTTTTAGAGTGATGAATCTGAGATTCATCATCCCCCTATACTTAAACAATGCTCATCCCTGAGCATCTAAAGAAATCCAATGAGCCGAAATGAGATTGGGTTCCATACCAAGATCTTGAGCAGGAGGTGAAAATGGAGCTAGACCCGACCTTTAGATTATTAGTTTGACGTAACTTCTGTGAGGCTTAGGTTTTAAAATCAACAGCCTTCGAGTTTTACACATCATTATCACAGTTTCGGCTAAGAAGTCATCTTAGATCAATCCCCTTCCCAAAGCATACCCCATGAACATTGAACAATCGACTCATGTGTGTGAAAGGTTTAAGCTCTTCCCATCCAGAATGCCAGACTACCATGCAAACCTCCTCTCTAGTAACTCATCGTCGGGGAGTCAGGTATTTCCTTCTAGGGTCTGTCACGTTGTGTTCACAATCGAATGGAGGGAGAAATTAGAAGAAGGAGAAAAGAACTGGAGGGTGACCAATGTAGTCACCTCTCCTTGTGAAGCCGGCCAGTTTAGCCAAGACTACACCAAGATCTGCTAGTTTTCTTGAAGCTTGGACTTTTTTGGTCAAATATTTATTTGGTTGTTGGCTTATTTGTGTTTGGATATTGGTATCTCTACTTGGATCTTGTTGTGCCCCTACGGATATGGAATCCTTTTTTCTGTACATGTTTTGGGATCTTAGAAAAAATTGTGCCCAGTCATCCGTCCCTTTTTCGAAGCTTTATTTCGACCCGTACTCCGATCTTTAGATGTCCACACTACCAGAAAAGAAACTCACATAGTCTTCCAACACCCTATTTGAGTAGAGCTAAGTTCATAGTGAGAGAGTACAAATTAATTCCCTATTCCAAAGTCCTACCTAGAATGAAGAGATCAGGTTAGACACTAAGAGTCAAACGTTGCACATTATCATGTGGAACTCGAAGAAGTAAGTCAAAGACCTGAAGTTTCTAAAATCCTTTTTCTCAGTGAAGTTTCTCTGAAAATTAGGTGGATTAAAGTCAAGTCCAGACCACTCTCGATTTATGCTCATAACTAGGTTCAGAACCCAAGGACATTTCACAAATGCAAATGCCTGTAATGCTGGATGAAGTGCAAGTGCGTGAAATGCAGACACAATTTTTTTGACTTTTGTGAATTTTTTTTCAAGAATGAATAAGAAGCTGTTTTTCAAAATTTTTGGTTGGACACAGTCAGTGGTAGTAGCAAAACTTCTTCTTTTTTGTTTTTTTTTATTTTTTTTCAAGTCAGTTACCCACCTTGTAAATACATATAGACTTACGTGAAAGTTCGAGCTATGGGTAAAATATATACATAGTATATATACACCCCCTATACTTAGCGAGTGATGTATTCTCATAGCACAAGAAGCGTAGAGAATACATAGCTCGGGCTCATAGCTCGGACTAAGCGTAAGAGAGAGAAAAAGAAAAAGATAGATCGACCCACCCCCTATACTTAGACTGTGAACAATCTCAGTATAGAAGAAGAGCAAAAATGAGGTGGCCAAGGGGAAAAGTGACGAGGAGTGTATATACAATGACATCGGGTCCCCCTATACTTAGGCTCTGGTCAGCCTAAGTATAGGAAGAAGGGTGGACATGGGCAATCGTGAGAAAGATTGGATGAAGAGAGTGGTACATACAGATGGCATCGCCCCCCCCCCCCATACTTAGGCCTTTGCCTAAGTAGAGGAAGAAGATGGAAATGGAGCGATCGTGAGAAGGAGTTGATGAGGATAAAGGTACATACAGATGGCATCGGTCCCCCTATACTTAGGCCTTGGTCTAAGTAGAGGAAGAAGATGTACAAGGAGACTGATGGGGTCGGGAAATAGGGAGGGTAGTCAATGATTAAGGTGGTTTCTGCTGATCTTTTTCTTTGCCTGAGGCGGGAGATCGTAATGATACGAAGAAGATGAAGCACAAGATTTCCAACCATTGTCAGTGTTATCCTCAGAAAAATCATGCTGGAGATTAGATGAAGCGTTTGAATCAGATGATATCCATCCATCATCAGAGTTATCATCAGAGGAATAATATTTGAAAGTAGAGGTACTCCAAATATTCTTGTTCTTTAGCTGCTTAAGTTGTTTTCTCAGAATTTGTTCCTTCTTTGGATCAAGCGATTCATCCTCAGATGATGAATACTCAGAAGCACCAGCCTCAGTCAGCTAATAAGAAATTATTCCAGTATATTTATTGAGACTAGGAAAATCAGCTTTGGATGAATAATATTAAGGAATAGGAATCATCCAATGGGAATCGGTGTTTGGATCCTTGCGTAGATAGGGTTTGAGAACTGTTGAACTCACTCATGTAGATTACCCTTTCCGGACCTGATGAGGAATCATCAAACGATTCCTTCTTCGGCATGTCAAAGGCGACTTTCTTTTTAGATGAAGGAGCAAATATTTTGTTTCGTGTTGTCTGTAAATGTGATGGTCCTGAGAGTGAGGTATTGTCAATAGAGTCTTTAGCTGAATAACCATTGAAAATTTTCTCCTTTGTTAGTGCACATCCCACGTATTTGTTCTTATTGTCTTAATGTTGGTGCACTCCTGAGTTGGATTGAATTGGTCAAAGTGATCATAGAATATTTCGGCCAACTTAGGATGCATCCATGAATATGTCTCTGGATCGTAATAGAAATCCTTTCCCATTGTGAGAGCAACAGGAAATGGAACAGTGGGGAGAGTCTCTGCATATTTGTTCTCAATTGACTTGATGTTGGTGCATTCCTGTGTCAGGTTGATTTGATCAAAGTGGTCAGAGGAGTTTTTGGCCGACTCAAGATGCATCCATGCATATGTCTCAGGATCATAGAAGAAATCACTTCCTATGGTGAGAGCAGCGAGAAATGGAACAATGAGATGAGTCTCTAAACCAATAGTCTCTTCAACAGGCGTTATCTCAGGTGTAGCAGCGGGGTAGGGCTCATCTATCGCTTGATGGTTACAACTGTTGACAACTTCGTGGGTTGCCTCAGAAAATCGTGGTTCCTAAAAGACCGGGTCAGATCGAAGTGCTCCCAATGCTGTAAAATTGATTTCCCGAATCTCACACTCAATAATTGCCTTAGCCACTATCAATAATGGATTTTCGAGAATAATTGGAGACTGGGGGAATTCTCCTTGATGCTCAATATCAATGATCGTGAAGTCCGCTTTGAGAGGAGAACCTTGGAATGTAATGATGACAGAAATTGTTCCTCTTGGCCACTTTATAGATCGATCATCCAGTTGATTGATCTCTCTTATTTTCCTGATAGGTCCGAGTTTGAGCTTGTCAAATACAGAGGTCGGGAGGATATTGATTGGTGAATCGTCATCGATTCGAGCATAGGTAGATATTGTGTCTTTGATTCCATAGTCAAATCTGGGCAACCGCTTCACTTTGCGGCTCTTGATTTTTCTCCTTATTACCAAAGAGGTGGACATTGATAAGATATGTCTTTCAATCTTTGTTCTCGTCCTGCCCGACTTTTTCATCATTAATTTTCTCATTACAAATCCTTTAAGGTCGGGGACATGTTCAATGGCCTGTATCAAGGGAAGTTCAAAAATTAATCTTTTCTCTAGTGCTTCCCATAAAGCAGATCCAAATTCTTCATATCTTCCTCACTTTTATTTTTTTTGAATTTGTCTGGTTTTTTTATTTTTTTGAGTGTTTTTGAATATTTTTATTTTTTGGTATTTTTTCTGTGCGGTGTGTAGTGTTTTCTGTAGATGATGAGGGGTTTTGATTTGCCAAGTAAGAGTCAGGATCAGAGTCATCCCTAGGGGAGTAATATGCAAAAGTGTCGCTGTCAGAGTTGTCCCTAGGGTGAACATAGTTTTTGGGTTTCTGAATATCCTCAGGGCTTTCAACAAGAGATCCAATCTTTTCATCATCCATTTTTCTATCTGAGCTTCCATAGAATGAAATTAAGCGGTCGGTGAAATTTCTAAATTTATCATCCATTAATTCATATCTCTTATTTATCCTCGAAATATCATCCTCCAAGAATTTTTCATGATCATTCATGGGAGCAGTCGGTATGTGTTCTCGTTTTTGAATTTGAGATTCAATCATTTCATCTTCCATTTTCTTGTATGAGCTGAGAGGAAATTCTCTTGGAATATCCAATATATGATTGCTATTTTTTGAAAATTTCTCCTCAAAAATTATGGAAGGAGTATGCTCAGAGGAAGGATTTTGCAGGAATATCTAGGCCTCATATTCAGCATGTCGTGACTCAGGCATGCAATGCTGGTTTGAGTAAAGTTTGCTTCCATGGTCATGATTGATCGTATCCCCAAACGGAGTCATACAGGGTTCATATGTATTGATATCATCAGTTTGGTCCTCTGTATGTGTAGGTTGTCCGAAAGAATGATATTCTGGTTGGTCAATAGAGATGTGATTGTTAGAGTCAATCCAATATGGTTGGTCATTAGGTGCGGACCTCTCCTTGCGGTTTGATCAGACCATCATATTATTCCCTAAGGTCCAATATGGATGTATTTCTGTGAATTGTGGACCCGTCCCAACAAGATTATGAGAAAAGAATGAAGATGGTTGGGTCTGGTTTCTCGATCAGTCATGAGTCTCACAAGTGATTTGATCTTTAAATGGTTCATGAATTTCGACGAAAAATCAGGAATAAGATGGTTCCGTCCAGGATGGCAGTTGATCATGTACGGTCACAAAGTGGTGGATGTGAAAAATATGATGCAGTGGTGACTCTGATCGGATGATTCGAGTAAAATGGCTTGGAATTCGAAGATTGGATCGGATTCATCCGAGGGTTCAAGCCTCCCGCAAATGTTGGAGGATTCTTGACAGAATAGGATTTAGATGTTTTGGGTCTGACTAAGACAAATTCATTTTCAAAGTATAGATCAGATGGGTACTCGGGCCATTATCCAATTTTTATCAAAGGAGGTTAATGAATTAACATGGTTGATCTCGTTGCAAGTGCACATGATATTTACAAGAAATAAATTTTTTTATATATCAAGGAGGGTGATGGCACAAGTGTACTATTTTTTTGATATTCGAGATTGATTCACGCACACCAATACAAACATAAATCAAACCCCAGGTTCACCAACTCACACAATGAAGCAGCAAGAGTTCGGCAATTTATCTTTTCAATTTTAGTTGGTGATAAATTCAATATTGGGAAAAAAAATAGCGAGCTATTAGGTGCCAAAAATTTTCTTAAAGATTGGCCTGAATTCTTACGACTAGTTGCATCCACTTTCAGCTAGTATGGATGTAAGTGCGGATCATAAAACAACTACCTGTGTTACTTAAGGACGGAGCATTACACCATGTCCTTTAAATAACCCACTCTGCTAAGGAAATCTGGACCGATTACCGGCTACACATTATTTCCTCATTGAGAAGTAGCTAATTGTTTCAGAATCAGCCGTCTGAACGAAGATTCCGGAGCTGGGCTCTAACCTTAAGTTCGTCTCTCGTTCACACAGATAAATAAATGAATCCAAAGTCGGGATTGCTCTCCCGCAAAAATTCTTGATTTTATGGGTTAATTAAATTCAACTATATCTAGTTGTCCAAATTTTAATTAGGCGACCACTGAAAAATTAGGTAAGCACAAATACACGTCTATCGTCCAGTCTCAATTTCCTATAAAATTATGTGACAAAACAGGAGGGAGAAATTCGAGAAAAGCCGATGCACGTGAAACAATGATGTATGCTCAGATATAAGACCTACAGCGATTCCTCGCAATCTCCATGTGGGATGCAATACAAGAATTAAAAATATTCTAAATGAGTGCAAGCCGACAAAAACCACACCTAACAGAAAGTTCTATTAGTTAGGAAGAAATGATTTGAATTTGACCTAGGTTCTGTGAGTACAATCTACAATTCTAGAAGCTCTAATAGTCGTATGTGCATGTCTAAATTATGAGCCACTCAAGTCGGGCCCCACCCTCACTGGAGAGTGAAACATGCCATGACACACCACAGAAAAAGGTCAAGGTCTTGTAACATATGCTCTATAAATGAGCAATTAGTTACAAAAATTAAAATGGTAGAAAAAATAAATCCTAGACTCTACGCTCTCTCACGACTCGAATCGATCTTAATTTTAATGTGGATTAGCGGTTGGTGAAGATGCATCGACTCAAGAGAACCGCTCCACGGGCGTCAGGTGCCTTGCACGAAAAATAAGAGAGAGTGTGTGTAAGAGAGTGACAAAAAATTATCAAAAATAAATATAGAAATAAATGCGGAAAAATAAATGAAAAATGTACAGTGGCATGTTTGGGGGTCAGACTACCCGAGTGTGTGGAAAACATAGCACTAATTTCTAGATAAAAATCTAAGCTATTTGCCTCCCCGACAACAGCTCGCGAAAATCCTACTTTAATTTGCGTGAATTATCGTTTAAATTTATCGTTTTGATGTAGGCAGGAATTCAAAATTATTCAAGAAATAACCACAATAATTTTTTCAATTTTTTATCAACATGATTTTATGTTTATTTTACTTGGACAAGTCCTAAGGTAGAACTCAAGGATGCAAAGGAATAACTTAGAATTTTGTCTATCAAAGTTCGTGCATGATTTTCGAGGTGGTGTTTTTTTGGTATTTTAATGTAATTTTGGAATACAAAATGCAAATGTGGCCAATTTTAGGGACTAAAATGCAATTTTCAATCAAATGATGTCTAAAAATTACGAAATTTGGCCGAAATGTCAATTATGATGAAGTGAACACATTGTAATTTTTTGGAATTTCGGATGCAAAATGAATATTTAAAGATATTATGAATACAAATGGTGTGAATTTCAATATTTAATTATAATAAATATTAAGCCTATTTATTTTCAAAGAATAAAATTATCCAAGATCTATCACTAAGTGATTGATCTCAGAAAAATCCAAAACCTTGAAAATACGAGATTTAATACCTTTTAAAAATTAAAAAATGAAATCTACAAAATGATTTTTACAGGGCAAACCATGCATGCAAATCAATTCTTTTTAGGCACAGTGTGAATATAACTAATTCTATGATCCTTGATTTTTTTGACAATTTTTCGAGCAATGGTAATTAAATATGGATTTATGAGCACAAATTGGGTAAAATATCTAGTTTTTTGCAAGAAAATTAATCATTAATCAAGCATATACCACAAAAATATCACAAACATGCCATAATGTTGAGAATTAATTGTAGAACATCCTGTAATTTTTTAAATAATAAAATACTGCAATAAAGGGGTTCAAAATAAAGGGGGAACACATGGTTCTCAATGCAAAATTACAATAAATAAATAATGGAGAAAATTCAGAGCAGGGACTAAAGTGTAAATACGATACCCTGAGGGGTGTTTCTACAAAAATCCCAAGGGACACGTGCGCCTCATGTGGCCCTTGGTTGGCGGGGGCAGTTCTGGTATAATGCAGACCTCGGGGCTTACCTATAAAATCACCCAAGAGGGTGGTGCATACCATGCGACCCTTCCCGTATGTACGCCTCACGTGGGGAGGTCTCGGGTCAGCACCCGGCGGCATGAGCGGAGCAGCGGAGGAAGGCTGCGCTGGTGGTGGCACTGCGGTTGAGTGCGGAGGATGGTTTCTCCAGGCATGGTCGGTTGGTACTGCTATTGTGCGTGAAGCATAGTCGATGCGGTTGAGCAGCGAGGCAGTGAAGGGTTGATGATGGTACGGGCTCCACAGTGATGACGAGGCAGCCGACTCACAACCATGGGAAGGCGGAGTGATAAACACAAAATTGAGAGCGGTCGTATTGACTCACAAGGCGAGTCAACAGTCGGTGTCACGACCACTACAAAATTATGTATTTAATCAACAATTAACCCACACTATAGATCAAACAATTAGAAATAAATGTGGAGTTAAAATTTATTTTTAACTCTGCACAAAAGATGTATAGCAAGCAAGTATGCAGAGAGTTCGAACACAGGGAGCAAACAGGGTAAATCAGACAAATGTGTGTGTGTGAGTGTGAAGTGTGTCTACACTATGCAAGCAAATAATTTTTGGGGGGTTTTAATTTTTAATATATTTTTTTAATTTTTAATTTTGTATTTTGATTTTTAATTTTCTGATTTTTATATTTTATATTATATATTTTTTATTTTCTTTTTCAATATTGGAATATATAAACAAGGTGAGAAAAGAGGTGATAATATATTTATAAAAATATGCAAAAATAGCCAAAAATTTAGAAATAAAATATTTTTGGTATTTTTATATTTTTTTACTGTTTTTGTGATTTTGGGTATTTTCCAAAATATTTTTGATATTTTTAAGTATTGAAAGAAAGCAAAACAGTGAATTAGCTACTGGTTGAGGGTAAAATGGGAATTAAAAATATCAATCAGCCACAAAATTTTTCCTAATTGATTTTAAAATAAAGATAATAAAATATAGAACCTACAGAACTTGAGTTTCCATTTTTCTGAGTTTTCTATGAATTTATAGATTTTTTTGAAGTTTTTAGGTATTTTCAAGTTTTTAAGGTTTTCTTTTGCAAATTTTAGTGATTTTTGGGCTGACACTAAAATAGGTTAAAATAGACAGTAGGGATTGTTTTTGGAATTTTTCGAGGTATTTTAATATTTTTTTGGCATTTTCTAAGTTAGACAGTGCTGAAATGGCAAGTTTTTGATTTTTAATAAATATGAAATGAAATAAAATCAGAAACTAAAAATATGGCGTTAAAGTACAAGCACACAAGAGGTTAAGTTTAATTTTTGAGAATTTTTGGAACCAAAATGATGCTCCAAATAAATCAGACAAATTCACAAAAATGTCACAGCCTGACAGGGGTATATATGCAAATATCAAAACATCCAGGGGTCTCCAAGCAATTTTTCACAAAATATTACACTTAATATTGAAATTTATGGACCAAATACAAATACACAGACCTGCAGGGGTGTCGGCGCAAATTACCCACCAGGGCGCGTGACTCGCACGCGCCTAGCAGGGACTGAAAAGTTATTTCAAAATAACCTGAGGGTGTACATGCAATTTTCACGAAATTTTAACATTTAAATCACGACTCCTGGTACTGGAACGAAATAATAAAAGGCCCGAGGGCCCCCTTGCAAAATGCCCACACCTCACATGAACATGTCACGTGAGGCGACGTGGCAAGGGTCCTAAGTGCAAATATGAAAAGTCTATGGCCTGGATACAATTTCTACAAAATATTTAAACTACTGATAAAAGTTTTAAGACTAAAATAAAATTACAAAAATAGCGGGGGTGGCTCTGCAAAATACCCTCGCTGAGACGATCCAACGGTGGAGAGTTCTCCACTTGCCACGTGGCGGCACGGAGTAGCTTGATGACGGTTCGGCGATGGACTTCTGGGATTAGATGGATCTCGACGAATCTGACGGTGGAGGCTCTCGAAGATCCAACGACTGGTGGTGGATCTGGGCTGGGCCGAGGATCGAACGACTGACGGACTATGACAAAGAACAGGGAAGAACTCGCCGCCTGCGAGCTTCCCTGATCTCCTCCTTCCTCCTCGGGCACTATCTCGAGCAGCAAAATGGCTCAGCGGGATCCCCTGGTCCTCCTCCAGAGGTTGGGGGCGGCAAAAGTCTCCGACGAAGCTCGGAGAGGCGGCGCGAGGTCGGCGGAGCAACGGGGCTCCAGGTACCTCGACCGGCCTTCAAAATCGCTCCTAGGTGCTTCAAAGCTTCATGACCTGCACAGAGAAATGTTACGGAGGTCGAGGGAAAAATGCCTTGACCTCCAGTGGCTCTCAAAATGGGGGGGGGGGGGGGAATGGTGAGATGGATACTCGCCGGAGTTGCGCTCCGGCGAGGTAATCGAACATGTGATTTGATGGTTTATTTGACGAGAAATGAAGATCTGGATGGACCTAAGACTACTAGAATGTAACGAGGATAAAAAGGAAGCGGAGAAACAGCCTCAATGGCCGGAGCCAGAGGGTAAATACCTCTACGGCAAAGCTCGTCGGAGGTGTGGAACACGCGCAGATCAGTCGACGGTCCACCGCCTTGATGCAAGGATCCTGGAGCTGTCACCTCCAGGTAGCTCGAGCACAACTCAGGGGGGAAAGATCTGGGTGAATCGCGGTTCAAAAATCAAATCAAAGTGGGAGCTGGGTTATATGGGGTTGACGGTCAGCGGAGGAAGAACGAGGCAGAGCAGTGGGTACAGTGATCCTTCGACCAAGGTATCATCAGGGCGGGCATGCCCTTTGATCGAGGATCAAAAGCTAAGAAGAGTTTATCACGAGATGACGCAAGACTCGACCTCGAAAAAATGGAGAAGGAGAGGTCAAACGTAGGTCTGACACGGTCTACAGGACCTAGGAATGACCAGTTGACCGAAGTCAACTGGGGCTGAAGCCTGGTTGGTCCACGTGGACCAACAAGGAAAAAGATCCTGAAAAAGATTTAGAAATTAGGTAAAAAAATCGAAAATGATTTTATTAAATTAAGGTTATAAAATAAAAAATATTTATTATTTTATGTAGTATTTTATTCTGATTTTTAATTATTTTATTTATGAAATATATTTTTATAAGTTTATTTTTAACCCTATATAGGTATAATACCTATATATTTTATTCCTTTATTTTTATTCTATGTATTTTATTTTTATTATTTTTGTTTCTTATTTTCTAAAATTATAAAATACTTTTATACACTTTATTGTATTTTTGTTTTATTTTTCTGATATGTTTTGTATTTTTAATAAAATATAAGTAAGTATTGTATAGGTATGTATATAGGTATAATACCTGTGTATTTTATATACATGTATTTTTATTTTGAGTTTTCTTTGCATTTCTATTCTGATTTTAAGGTACATAATTATTATAATTAATATTTACAAAATTATAAAAATATGAAAATACAAAAATAATGAATAAAGAATAAATTGAATATTATAATCAGTACAATTGTACAAGGAGGGTCCAAAACTCAACTTTCAAACTGTAGCTCCACCAAATGCGAAACCACCACCATTAAATAGATTATTTAATTCTATATACAATTAAAGGTGAGTTCGCTGCATTTGGAGTTTTCAGTTGTGAGATACGGGTCTGGGAAGTTGGGATTCTGGATTTTTATTCAGACCATAACTTTTTATCTGTGTATTATTTTTCAGTGAAATCAATTTTATATTTTTCTATATAAAATTATCTACAACTTTCATGTACAAAGTTTCTTTATTTGAGGTATAAAAAGTGGAACCAAAAATAGGTCCCAAAATGAATAAAGAATGAATTAATAGGTATAGGTATTTTGACTGTATCTGGCCCTTATACTCCCCCTACTTTATTCCTTGTCGACCTATTCATCAAGATGCCTAGGTCTCGGGGTTTTGGGTCATAAAATATTTACAATATTTTATTTTTTTTCTTTTCTTTTATTTATTCTATAATTTTGGCTTTAATTACAGTATTTTATACACTATTTACAGGTACATGCATGAATGTTAATATGCTACATTTAATGCTATTTACAAGTATTTGCTAAGGTTTTTGGTGCCAAAATGATAGAATAAAGATGATGAAATGTGGATTCATCATCCCCATATACTTTACCTTTGCTAGTCCCTAGCAAACACTTATGCAATAAGTGCAAAAAGAAAAGAAAGAAAAGAAAAAGAAGAACTTGGATTTAGTTCAATTATCAAACTTGTCTTCACAAAATCAAAGTTTGGAGCTTAAGTCGGACCTTTGGAATTTTAGTGCGGGCGGAACCTTAATGAGAACCGAATTTGAAATCCAACAGTCCTTGAGAATCCCAAAACTCTGTCCAAGTCTCCTCAATAGCCAGGTCAGAAATACTTCAACTCATACGCAAACTCTTACGACTATGAATCTGACTCGTACAGTGTAAGTGATGGTGGCTCTCCCCAACTAGAATGACAAAGAGACTGACTTCTCCAGCATGACAACCCAATGATTCCCCAATCCAATGACTCCATCCTCGAGGCGCGGGGTATTCCCTTCTAAGTTCAAGTGGCAACCAGCTCAAGAGGAAGGGGGAAAGAGAAGAATGGACGGTAGCCAGTGTAGCTACCTATCCTGGGATGCACGACCAGTATAGTCAAGTCATCCTGCTGCAGGCTCACATATATGACTTTGGAACTCAAGCTTGCTTATTGGCTTTACAACATTTGTACATACTTTGCAGGCTTTTTATTTTTGTACATGCCTGAACATTTTTTTTAAAATACTATATACAACAGCATTTACATAAGGAGTTTTTCCTCTTGAGCCAGTAGACTATCCCTCTTTTGAAGCTTTATCGCAACCCACAACCTCCTGTCTTTAGACTTCCTAATCACTAGACGGGTTGGGGTGCACTTCCCTCCCTAGAGGAGGACAAATGTTTCCACTTGTGTGCGTCTCATACCGGCAAATCCAATCCCCTCACCACTCCAACTGAGTTGAGGCATGTGAAAGGTGCATGTGTCCAAGTTAGGCCATTATCAACAAGAGTCGTGCGTGTGCTCCGAAATACTCTACTTAGGCAGTTAAGAGTCCATTGAACCAAGTCTCGTGATCCTCAAAGAATTAAGTCAACTAGACCTGAAGTACCTCAAACCCAGTTCCTATAAGGTTCCTGTTATTAGGTAGATTTAAGGTCCAATCAAGCTCCAATCTCCGAATTTTACTTGGACTTGTTCAACTATCACACTCAATCCGAAAAATGTGAATGCTATGCAATGCGATGCAGAAAATATTTTTGTGATGCAATTTTCAAAGATTTTGAACTTTTTATGGATTTTTGAAAAGATGATGATGATGCATATGCATTTTTTTTGTATTTTTCAAAGAGATTTTTCAAATGTTTTTAGATTTTAATTTTGCAATTGTTTTTGGGAATTTTGAAAACAAAAAGATTCTGGCTAAACACTAGGTGAAAAATATGTACACGGGAGTGCTTCTTATATCTACAAGAAGTGGATTTTAAGAATTTACAAGGGTAAGCGATCAATTTATAGATATCTATATAGTGGATTTTAGTGAGATGTATGTATTCCTCAAACTTAATTGACACAAGTTTTTCACACAATTTTGAAAACTATAGTCCAAAATAATTTTTACGAACATTTTACAAACATGTACACATATTTGAAAATCATTTTGCAAAGGTTTTCTAAATAATATATATAGATTTTTCAAAATATTTTTGCAACCATTTTTCAAACCATTTGCAAATCATTTTCCAAACATTTTATTTCACACAAAGAAACGAAATTTTACAAACCACACATTTTTACAAAGGTTGAAAACATGTAACAAAACGTTTTCAAAATAGTTTTCAATAGTTGTTCACAAAGATTTTCAAACTATTTTTCAAACATTTTGCAAAAAACATTTTCACCTGATTTATTAATCAGTAAATACAAAAAGAACTTGAGGAACAAAACACCTTTTTATTAAGGTTTTTAATGAATTTTAAAGAATGATTAGCCATATTATTAAGAAAATACGAAAGTACGAGTTATGGCTAAAGTATATACACTGTATATACGACCCCCCTATACTTAGCTTGAGCTATGTCCTCATAGATCGGAGAGAAAAGAGAAGACATAACTCGTATTAAGTATAGACAAGTCTAAAGAATAAATAACTAATGAATGAATCAATGAATGAGAAGTTGACCGTCCTCCCTATACTTAGGATCAAATAATCCTAAGTATAACAGACTGTACACAACGCAGGGAGGGACAAGGGTGGGAATGAACATATCGTACTCAGATTGTCTCCCCCTATACTTGTAAAATATCCCTAAGTATAGACAAGAAGAGGAGACAATGGAGAGGATCGAAAAGAATAGAAGAAACTCGGGGTGCACACCCCCTATACTTAGGACAAAGTACGTCCTAAGTATGGAAAACTGTCTGCAAGGGCGGCACCTTTTTGATAGATGAAGAAGATAGAAAAGGAAAAGAAGAAAAGAAGAAAATAAATCAACAGATGAAAGAGTGATATGAACAGATGGATCTGTACAGCAGAAGATGGAATTGATCACCATGTATGAGATGCAGATGGTGTGAGTCAAAGTACACATCTCATACCAGAAGAATGGGGGCAACGTCAATGGTCGGCGGATCATGATCTAGATATAGTTTCAAGCGTTAACCATTGACATGGAAGGTAGAGGAAGATGACGGTTCGGATATGTCGATGATGCCATTGTTATGTACCTTCCTGACCACATACGGACCTTTCCACTTGCTCTGTAATTTTCCTGGGAATAATTTCAGCCTGGAATCAAACAACCATACTCTCTGATCTGGCTCAAACTGTTTATGGCTGATATGCGAATCGTGCCATGTCTTCACTTTTTCCTTGTACTGTAGGCTGTTGGAAAAGGCTGTATCTCTCAGTTCTTCCAGGGCTGCCAATTCTGCTCTTCTCTGTTCTCCTATGCTCTCGGGATCTAACAGTAACTCAGTGACTGCCCAAAAAGATTTGTGCTTGATTTCCGCTGGCAAATGGCACGGCTTGCCATAGACGAGTCGAAAGGGAGATGTCCCCAATGGATTCTTGAAAGAAGTCCGATAGGCCCACAAGACCGAGTCCAAAAGCTGTGACTAATCCTTTCGGTCTGGGCGGACAACTTTCTGCAATATTGTTTTTATCTCCCGGTTCGATACTTCAGCAAGACCATTAGTCTGAGGGTGATACGGTGTGGCAACCTGATAGTCAATGCCGAACTCGTCTGCAAGGGCCCTAACCTTGTCATTGATGAAATGAGACCCCCCGTCTGAAATCAAGACTCTAGGTACCCCGAACCGTGAAATGATATTTTTCCTCAAGAATTTGCACACGGTTTTAGCATCTGCGACTCGGGCGGGGATAGCCTCAACCCATCGACTGGCATAATCCACAGCGAGCATAATATGCTCGAATCCCTGACTCTTAGGAAATGGGCCCATGAAATCAATCCCCTATGCATCAAAAACCTCACAAAAGTGAATGGGTTGTATGGGCATCATGTCTCTCTGTCCGCAGGTTCCCATTTTCTGATAGTCAGTACACCTCTTCACGAACTCATCAGAATCCTTGAAGAGAGTAGGCACCATAGGCCGGATTGAAGCACCTTTTGTGCTGTCCTTTTTCCAGAATGATGTCCTCCTGCCTCAAGCTTGTGGCAGTATGTGAGGACGCTATGATGCTCTTCTTGAGGAATGCGCCTCCTCCAGATATTGTCCCCTCCTTCATGATAAAGGACGGGATCCTCCCAATGGTAAAACTTGGCCTTCGATAGGAAGGTCTCGAGTTTCTGCCTGGGCCAACCTTACCACGGGAGCGAGGTGATAGCTATGATCTCCTTATCTGGAAACGTCTCTGTGATAGATGCGCTAGGCTCAGATTCCTCAAGATTCTCCAATCTGGAGAGATGATCCGCCACCACATTTTTGACTCCAGGCTTATCCTTAATCTCAATATCAAATTCCTGGAGTAGAAGGATCCATCTGGTAAGATGTGCTTTGGCATCCTTTTTAACCATTAATTACCGGATGGCGGTGTGATCAGTGTAAATTGTCACTCTAGATCCGAGAATATAAGATCTATACTTATCCAAAGCGAAGACTACAACCAACATCTCTTTCTCAGTAACAGTGTAATTCCGCTGAGCAGCATCCAAAGTCCGGCTAGCGTAGTGAATGGCAAACGATAATCCATCCCTCCTCTGTCCAAGCACAACCCCAACGACAAAATCTGAAGCGTCTTTCATGATCTCGAATGTTAGAGACCAATCGGGTGGCTGAAGGGCAGGAGCTGAAACAACCATATTTTTGAGAGTCTCAAAAGATGCAAGACACTTATCATTGACAATAAACCCGGTGTCTTTTGTCAGCAAGTCAGTAAGCGGTCGGGCAATTCGACTGAAGTCCTGAATGAACCGTCGGTAGAAACCGACATGCCCCAGAAAAGACCGCAACTAACGCAAGTTGGACGGTGGATTGAGCTTTCTGATGATATCCACCTTGGTCGGATCGACCTCCATGCCCCTGTTGGAGATGATATGACCGAGGACCGTCCCTTGAGTCACCATAAAGTGACTCTTCTCACAAGACAATACGAGATTAACCTCTATGCAGCGTTGAAGCACACGGTCTAGGCAGTCAAGACAAGCATCAAACCCGTCGCCATAGACCAAGAAGTCATCCATGAAGACCTCTAAACAATCACCCACCATGTCCGAGAAGATGGACAACATGCACCTTTGGAATGTCGCCGGAGCGTTACATAGACCAAAGGGCATCCGTCTGAAAGCATAGGTCCCAAACAGACAGGTGAATGTCATTTTCTCCTGGTCTTCGGGCGCAATGGCCACTTGATTGTACCCGGAGTACCCGTCAAGAAAACAGTAATGACTCTTCCTAGCTAGCCGCTCGATAATCTGAGATATGAATGGCAGTGGGAAATGATCCTTCTTGGTGGCCTCATTCAATCGTCTGTAGTCCACACAGACCCTCCAAGAAGTGGGTACTCGGGTAGCGATCTCCTCTCCAGACTCATTAACAACTGTAGTGATACCCGTCTTGTTGGGTACCACATGCAACAGACTAACCCACTTGGAGTCGGAGATGGGGTAGATAAAATTGGCGCTCCACCACTTCGAAATTTCTTTCATGACTACATCTCGAAGATTCGGGTTCAGCCGTCGCTGGAACTTACGCGACGGCCTAGCGTCATCCTCAAGATAGATGTGGTGAGAGCACAGAGCCGGACTAATCCCTTGGAGATCAGCTATACTCCATCCTATCGCCTTGCGGTTTCTTTCAAGAACCTCCATCAGACGAGATTATTGCTCTCCAGTCAAACCTGCTGAGATAATGACTGGGTGCATATCTGGCTCACCCGTAAGGAATCTATACTTCAACGACTGCGGCAGAGGTTTTAGTTCTGGACAACTGGGAGGTGGCAGATCTGGCTTCTGATATGTCTGTGTAAATGTTACCAGGTCTGCATGGGAGAACTCTCGCTCTGCATGAATATCTGACGAAGGGTGGCATGCTGAATCATCAATGAACTGTACTGGCTCACACTCTGTCATGGTTGTTGGCTCAGAAGGAATCAGACAAGGTAAATAGTCATCAAAATCATCCCAGTCAATGTCTGAATCCGAGGGATCAGAAGAAGATGAGCAAGAATGAAAATCATCTGCACCACTCGTCCTAACACTGTCAGCCTCAGGTGTATCCTCGTACAGGGGTGTGCTCTCCCGGCTCTCGACTGCCATGAGCTTTAGATACAGTGAATCTGTAGGCAAGGCGAGGGTCGGTGCTACATGATCTATCCAATTGGATTCATCATCTGTCATCACAAAATCACACTCCTGGTGGATGTCTAGCTCTTCCTCTGTCATCTGCGCGGCTTCGCTTGACTGCTCCGAGCATTCTAGCTCTCTGGCTCTAGTTTTCCTCGATCGTTTCTATTTGTATGGTTTTTCCCCCTATGCGAAAGCATACATTCCCGCTATCATGATCGGTCACCGCCTTGACTGTGGCCAAGAATGGATGTCCGAGAATGATGGGGGCATCAGTTACCGACTCAGGGATCTCTATGTCCAACACAACAAAGTTCACGGGGAATTTCAGGCCCTGAATGATAATGACCACGTCTTTCAATAACCCTTTCGGCCTCTTAGTCGACCTATCAGCAAACTGAAGGACTGTCCTGCTCCTAAGAAGAGGACCAAACTCGAATCGGTCGAGTAAGGCTGCCGGAAGATGGTTGATTGAAGAGCCGTTGTCTAGCAGAGTATGATCAAACTGCTGCTCCTGAATCTCGCATCTGACATAGGGAGCTCCTGCATCTGGTCGCTTGGCTGGCAGCTTGTTCTGAATAGTGCAGCAAGTGGAATGAGTGAGCACATGGATTTGATCTCGGTGGTTCCTCCTCTTCCTGCGGACGATAGTCTTCTCTTTCAAGTTCTTTTTGAAGAGGGGGATGTGCTCAAGTGCTTCGTGTAGAGTCAGCTGAATATGGAACCTGTCAATCATCTGGTTGCTGAACTCTACCCGTTGCTCTTTTTTTAGAATTTTCTCTTTTGTTCCCCTTCGCTCGGCGGAGTGCCTCAGGGAAGGGGATGGTAGGGGCCTCCTCAGATGGAGGGCTAGGAATAGGTCCCTGTGCCTGTGAGGGAGGGGAATCCATACAATCATCATCATGCAACACATATGGATCCGCAATGTGAACAAGAACCTTTCCTTTATTCATATTTTTGTTTTTCTTTTTGTTACCACAGTCCATAGATACAAAAGGTGGTAACATCACAGAGGGAGCCTCAACAAAAGTAGATGTGGTGACCTCAGTACCACCACTAGCACCTGTCTTCACGGCATCAGCACCGCGCTCTGGGTCAGCATCCAAAATGGTGGCATCAGCACCACCGTCTGCATCTGGTATCACGACGGCTTCAGTACCGTCGTCTGGATCTCCATCATTGGTGGCCTCAGCACCACCGTCTTCAAGATCATCATTAGCGGTATCAGCACCGCTACTCTGCTCCTCTGGCGCTCCTGGTTTAGCTGGTGGTTGTCGCTCAGAAGAGGCGCCGTCGACTGTTATCCTACCGCTCTTAGTAGTCACAAAATCAGCATCATACAAAGAATAAGACATATCGCTCAAATAGTCACTAGGAGAGGTATCCTCTGTAAACTCTACCTGCTCAGACTTCCTTTTGAGATTGTTCGGGTTAGGTTCAATCTGAGCGGGTATGGCGGCCTTGCCTTTTATTACTTCCCTCATTTCTTGCCGGAATTCATCCATTTCTTGCCTGAACGATGCTCGTTGTTCGGAGAGCAAGCGGGCAAGATCATCTAATGCTGGGTTCTCAAAAGCGGGACCCTGAGAATCGGATGGGTTCCCTTGCGGGAAATGAGGCTGCTGCTGCTGTGGTTGATACTGGGGATGATGGGGGTAAGATTGCTGAGGTTGCTGTCGCTGCCTCCACTGCTGTCCCTGATAGGCGGGACGAGGACCACTCTGGTACTGCGGCTGGTGGGCATACTAGGGCTGCTGCTGCTGTGGCTGGCTGTTCTGCTGTCCTTGGGCAGGAGGCTGTTGCTGAGATGAAGAGCCACCGTTGCCCCAACGGAATCAGGGGTGATCACGACGAATCCCAGGCTGAGGGTACCGGTCGTACCAAATCCCATTGACTTCCATCAATGGTTCCTGCTCGAAGGAGGGTAGAAGAAGAACGGCCAGTGGCTACTCCGGCTGGTAAACCACTATCTGCGTGTCCGAAGATGGTGGCTGCGCTGGGTGGTACTGTAGCAGTGGAACCGGCTCTGCCTGTATATGGTTGACCTGGCGGTACGAGGTAGAGGGTTGGTTGGAACTGCTACTGCTGGGGTCAGCCCGTGACCTGGGAGGCTGCTGGGAAGAAGTCTATGCCTCTTGTACGCAAAGGATCTGCGTCTTCAGGTCACTCATGGTCTTGGCAATTTGGTCCATCTGGGCCATGCCTTGCATCTGTTTCTTCTCGAGGAACTCGAGACGGTCCAGCTTCTCACTGATTATGCCCATGTCGGCTGCGGCTGATTTAGCTTGGGCTACGCTGCCGACGATGTGGTAGGACCGGCATCGATGCGGGCGATCCTCTGGAATGATCCCGCTCCTTGCAGGGGCTTCTGCTGTGTGTAAACACGGGCTTGGGCCATTACGGTTGAGTTTTCTGCCATGCCCTCGTAAATGGCCCAAACGTCGTCTTCACCCTTGGAAAAGTACGACCCACCGTAAGAGGCGTTGACTAGCCCCTGCAGCTCCGGTGTCAGCCCATAGAAGAAACTTTGAACTAAATTGGGCTTGGAGATGCCATGATGTGGACACCGGTCAATGAGCTCTCTGAATCGATCTCAGGCTTCATGGAATTGTTCGTTTGGGATCATTACAAAGTTGCTGATCATCGCTCTAGTTGCATTAGTCCGGCCTAGAGGATAGTATTTCTTCAGATACGCAGTCCGGAGATCTGCCCAAGTATCGATGAATCGCCCCAAATGTTTGAGCTAGTATGCGGCTCTGTCAACCAAGGAAAATGGGAAGGCGATCATCTTGATCGTGTCCTCGGTCATCAACCTATCATGGATCGTGCTGCATATCATCTCAAATTCTTGGAGGTGGAGGTGTGGCTCTTCGGTCGGCAACCCATCAAATTTGGGTAGAAGCTGAATGGTGTGGGGTCGAAGCTCGAAATCTCCATGGATGGGTGGAAGTCTGATCCAACGATGAGTGAGGGATGCGACTGGGTTGTGCAATTCCCTCATGATTGTCTGTGGCGGTCTCTCAGCGTCGGGATCACCTCCTCCTGCATCAGGTCCTACTCCTCCACCGCCACCGCCACCGCCTCTGCCCCCAGGTCGGTTTTCTATCATCTGAGCTATCTCTCTCATAAGATCACCCATGAAGGTACCCTGGTCACGAATCTGCCTATGCATGGTCTCCAGGGATGCTAGAAGTGAATTGTTGATGGCGGCTTGATCAATGAAGAATGGCAGGTGATCATGGTCATCGGGATGCTCGCCTCTGTCAGCCATCTCAGGATTCTCTGAAAAAGCAAAAGAGACCATCTCAGGTGCTGTCGAATGTCTTGAACTCTGTGATGCACTGAATTCTGAAACTATTGGACTGAGAGAAGGAGAATGAGAAGGGTGGTCGAGGGAGAACCGGGTGGAGGTAAACTCGGGCTCGGAGAGCGGACTCTCCGAGGTTGTCCTAGATGAATGAGGAGGAGTGCTGGATAGCGGTGCCGACAAAGTCGGCCTAAGAGACCTCCTTACCATCATCTTGATTATTGGGAAGAGCGAGGTGAATGCAGAAGAAGAGGAATGAAGGAGAAGCAAAATTGCGCACAATTGTGCTGTGTTTTTGATCTTGACCAAAATAAACTAGCAATCAAACACAAAGCAGGGGTGAGTTCACCAACTCAACACATGAAGCCGTGAAGGTTCAGCTTTTATCTTGTCGGTTTTAGCTTGAATTCAGGAATTAATCTTTTCACGAGTCCTTAGAGCGCTGCGCCTAAAGGAGAGAGAGAGTACTGCCGGGAAAAGTATTCCCGTACATGTCCTCCTCCTGTGTAACCTGTAACTTGTGCTTTTTAAGGTCCTTGTAACCCTTCCTGGATCCCTACTCAGCCAAAGAATAAGAGGGAGGAAGCCGATAGGCGAAACCGATACTTCGGATCTCGCTCGCAACGGAATCACCCATGAGTGTGCAAGATCCTACTCGGACGCAGACAGTGAGACAGACACACCCGTGAAGGCGTGGCCTATGCTCGGTACTTCGGACAAGGTCGATGCTCACACAATAGTGAGTCACCAATGGCGACCAAGCCCTACTCGCCTACGTACGATAGTAGCGCCAATACTTCGGAAATCCAGGCAATATACAAGGCAGCCACAAGTTGGGTTTTGGGCTCTAGTCCTTACGAAGCACTCACCTCACTTGGAAGGAGACCTTCCCATGCAACCTGAATACAAGTGAGGGTGTTACTCTCCCCAATCAAGGAATCCAATTACCAATTTTATTCTTGATCAAGGTTTTCTTAGCAGTCCCTTTTTTAATTTTTTTGGTGTTATCGCTTCTTTTGAGTTGATTCAAACAAGCGCCTAACGATTTTTGTATTTTCTTGATCCTACTTTGTCCAAAAACAGAGGGAGAATAGAGTCGGAAAAGCCAATGCAAGTCGACACCAAGGTGGAAATCTCACCTTTGTGCCTAAATGATGGATGCAAAGTAAGAAGACTTACAGCGAATCCCAGCTCTCTTCATGCGGGATGCAAAGCAGAATTTATAAACCTAAACTACATGCCGGTATGCAATGCGAAAATCGTCCTAGATTAGGCAACTTCTAGCGTGAAGAACCACAAGTCAACCACTAGTTTCCAATCCTAAGGTCCGGTCTAGGCTCACCCCTCCTTCTCTCGACACATCGAGTTTAGGAGAAGCACCTGGCGGGATGAGCTTGCGGCGCACAGATCGAAAGCTAATGACCAACTGTTTAATTAGGCTAAGTCCAAAAATGATCTATAGGAACATGCAAAGGTGATTAATGTGTTTGGACCTAATCTAATCGATCAAGCAAGGGCCTAAAGCTAAGGGCTCAATCCACAAAAGAAATGAAAATGAAAACAAAACCGGAAAATAACAAACGGAAAACGCGATGAAAACCGCGGTGAGCCCCCGGGTGAACAAACACCCGGAAATTAGGCCCGAAGTGTCTGAGAGTCTGAGTCCATGTATTATTACAAATTAATAAATCTCTCTCTCTCTCTCACAAAAATAAAATGCAAGCTAACTAAGCACTCTCTCACTCCTCCTGCTCTCTCCTGCCGACTTGGCTAAAGAACAGCCGGCTCCGCTTCCCAAGGATGCTTCGGATCCCCAAGGCGATCCGCCTCGCTCCGCGGTCCCTCGCAAGAAGACAAGAAAAGAAAGGTCAGAAAGCTCAACAAAATATATTAAAAATAAGAGAGGTAAAAGTGAAAGCAATGGTAGACAAACAAACACAATCAATCAAAAATATGAACTACTCACTGTTGCTCCCCGACAACGGCGCCATTTGATAAACACAAAATTAAGAGCGGTCGTATTGACTCACAAGGCGAGTTAACAGTCGATGTCGTGACCACTACAAAATTATGTATTTAATCAACAATTAACCCACACTATAGATCAAATAATTAGAAATAAATGTGGAGTTAAAATTTATTTTTAACTCTGCACAAAAGATGTATAGCAAGCAAGTATGCAGAGAGTTCGAACACAGGGAGCAAACAGGGTAGATCAGACAAATGTGTGTGTGTGTGAGTGTGAAGTGTGTCTACACTATGCAAGCAAATAATTTTTGTGGGTTTTTAATTTTTAATATATATATATATATATATTTAATTTTTAATTTTGTATTTTGATTTTTAATTTTCTGATTTTTATATTTTATATTATATATATTTTTATTTTTATTTTTCAATATTGGAATATATAAACAAGGTGAGAAAAGAGGTGATAATATATTTATAAAAATATGCAAAAATATCCAAAAATTCAGAAATAAAATCTTTTTGGTATTTTTATAATTTTTTACTGTTTTTGTGATTTTGGTATTTTTCAAAATATTTTTGGTATTTTTAAATGCTGAAAGAAAGCAAAACAGTGAATTAGCTACTGGTTGAGGGTAAAAATGGGAATTAAAAATATCAAACAGCCACAAAATTTTTCCCAACTATTTTTAAAATAAAGATAATAAAATATAGAACCTACAAAACTTGAGTTCCCATTTTTCTGAGTTTTCTATGAATTTATAGATTTTTTTGAAGTTTTTAGGTATTTTAAAGTTTTTGAGGTTTTTCTTATTGCAATTTTTAGTGATTTTTAGGTTGACACTAAAATAGGTTAAAATAGATAGTAGGGATTTTTTTGGGAATTTTTCGAGGTATTTTAATATTTTTTGCATTTTCTAAGTTAGACAGTGCTGAAATGGCAAGTTTTTGATTTTTAATAAATATGAAAATGAAATAAAATCAAAAACTAAAAATATGGCATTAAAGTACAAGCACACAAGAGCTTAAGTTTAATTTTTGAGAATTTTTGGAATCAAAATGGTGCTTCAAATAAATCAGACAAATTCACAAAAATGTCACAGCCTGGTAGGGGTATATATGCAAATATCAAAACATCCAGGGGCCTCCAAGCAATTTTCCACAAAATATTACACTTAATATTGAAATTTATGGACCAAATACAAATACACAGACCCGCAGGGGTGTCAACGCAAATTACCCACCAGGGCGCGTGACTCGCACGCGCCTGGCAGGGACTGAAAAGTAATTTCAAAATAACCTGAGGGTGTACATGCAATTTTCACGAAAGTTTAACATTTAAATCACGACTCCTGGTACTGGAACGAAATAATAAAAGGCCCGAGGGCCCCCTTGCAAAATGCCCACACCTCACGTGAACATGTCACGTGTGGTGACGTGGCAAGGGTCCTAAGTGCAAATATGAAAAGTCTAAGGGCCTGGATACAATTTCTACAAAATATTTAAACCACTGATAAAAGTTTTAAGACTAAAATAAAATTACAAATATAGCGGGGGTGGCTCTGCAAAATACCCTCGCTGAGACGATCCAACGGTGGAGAGTTCTCCACTTGCCACGTGGCGGCACGGAGTAGCTTGATGACGGTTCAGCGATGGCCGTCTGGGATTAGATGGATCTCGACGAATCTGACGGTGGAGTCTCTCGAAGATCCAACGACTGGTGGTGGATCTGGGCTGGGCCGAGGATCGAACGGCTGACGGACTATGACGAAGAACAGGGAAGAACTCGCCGTCTGCGAGCTTCCCTGATCTCCTCCTTCCTCCTCGGGCACTATCTCGAGCTGCAAAATGGCTCAACGGGATCCCCTGGTCCCTCCTCCAGAGGTTGGGGGCGGCAAAAGTCTCCGGCGAAGCTCGGAGAGGCGGCGCGAGGTCGGCGGAGCAACGGGGCTCCAGGTACCTCGACCGGCCTTCAAAATCGCTCCCAGGTGCTTCAAAGCTTCAGGACCTGCACAGAGAAATGTTACGGAGGTCGAGGGAAAAATGCCTCGACCTCCAGTGGCTCTCAAAATGGGGGGGGGGACAGTGAGATGGATACTCGCCGAAGTTGCGCTCCAGCGAGGTAATCGAACATGTGATTTGATGGTTGATTTGACGAGAAATGAAGATTTGGATGGACCTAAGACTACCAGGAATGTAACAAGGATAAAAAGGAAGCGGAGAAACAACCTCAATGACCGGAGCCAGAGGGTAAATACCTCTACAGCAAAGCTCGTCGGAGGTGTGGAACACACGCAGATCAGTCGACGGTCCACCGCCTTGACGCAAGGATCCTGGAGCTGTCACCTCCAGGTAGCTCGAGCACAACTCAGGGGGAAAAGATCTGGGTGAATCGCGGTTCAAAAATCAAATCAAAGTGGGAGCTGGGTTATATGGGGTTGACGGTTAGCGGAGGAAGAACGAGGCAGAGCAGTGGGTACAGTGATCCTTCGACCAAGGTATCATTAGGGCGGGCATGCCCTTTGATCGAGGATCAAAAGCTAAGAAGTATCACGAGAAGACGCAAGACTCGGCCTCGAAAAAATGGAGAAGGAGATGTCAAACGTCGGTCTGACATGGTCTACAGGACCTAGGAACGACCAGTTGACCGAAGTCAACTGGGGCTGAAGCCTGGTTGGTCTACGTGGACCAACCAGGAAAAAGATCGTGAAAAAGATTTAGAAATTAAGTAAAAAATCGAAAATGATTTTATTAAATTAAGGTTATAAAATAAAAAATATTTATTATTTTATGTAGTATTTTATTCTGATTTTTAATTATTTTTATGAAATATATTTTTATAAGTTTATTTTTAGCCCTATATAGGTATAATACCTATATATTTTATTCCTTTATTTTTATTCTATGTATTTTATTTTTATTATTTTTGTTTCTTATTTTCTAAAATTATAAAATACTTTTATACACTTAATTGTATTTTTGTTTTATTTTTCTGATATGTTTTGTATTTTTAATAAAATATAAGTAAGTATTGTATAGGTATGTATATAGGTATAATACATGTGTATTTTATATACATGTATTTTTATTTTGAGTTTTCTTTGCATTTCTATTCTGATTTTAACGTACATAATTATTATAAGTAATATTTACAAAATTATAGAAAAATGAAAATACAAAAATAATGAATAAAGAATAAATTAAATATTTTAATCAGTACAATTGTACAATGAGGGTCCAAAACTCTACTTTCAAACTGTAGCTCCGCCAAATGCGAAACCACCACCATTAAATAGATTATTTTTTTCTATATACAATTAAAGGTGAGTTCGCTGCATTTGGAGTTTTCAGTTGTGAGATACGGGTCTGGGAAGTTGGGATTCTAGATTTTTATTCAGACCATAACTTTTTATCTGTGTATTATTTTTCAGTGAAATCAATTTTGTATTTTTCTATATAAAATTATCTACAACTTCTTCTTTATTTGAGCTATAAAAAGTGGAACCAAAAATAGGTCCCAAAATGAATAAAGAATGAATTAATAGGTATATGTATTTTGACTGTATATGGCCCTTATCTCCCCCTACTTTATTCCTTGTTGACCTATTCATCAAGATGCCTAGGTCTCGGGGTTTTGGGTCATAAAATATTTACAATATTTTATTCTTTTTCTTTTCTTTTATTTATTCTATAATTTTAGATTTAATTACAGTATTTTATACACTATTTATAGGTACATGCATGAATGTTAATATGCTACATTTAATGTTATTTACAAGTATTTGCTAAGGTTTTTGGTGCCAAAATGATAGAATAAAGATGATGAAATGTGGATTCATCACGGAGGTATGGTGTAGTTGAGGATGGTGACTCCTGGCATCGGCCAGGAGGTGGCGATGAAGCGGATATGGAAGGCGCATGCGTCGTTGGCGGAAGAGCTGTTGATGAAGAGGGCTCCTGGTGTTATGAAGTTGAAGTCGGGGCGGAGCGTTGGAATGTCGGTGGCTCAACGACATGAAGCAACCGGAGCAAGGGGAAGTTGGCAGAGTTAGACCGTGCTGCAGCAAAGCATGGAGGTTTCGGATCTCGCCGCCGGAGGGGGGCACCGGGGTGTCACCACCGGTGTCCCCTGTTTGTATATGTAATGTATCGACGGATACAAATCATGGAGGAGTGGCGATGGTTAAATAAGCTAGGGTGAGGGAGACTTGAGGCAGCGCAATCGATCAGAAAAGTGGTTGGAGATTGACGATAGTGGATTTGATGGGGATGCAAGATCAATGATTGGTGATAGCGACGGCGAGCGTGAGATTTGCGGAGTTACGGTAGTTGCGAAGAAGGAAAGTGGGGGTGGTCCGGCCACAGATGGAATGGAGGGTGTCCAAGATCCACGGAGGAGGATGACGGTGTCGTCTCCCAAAGAGGAGAGGGATGGAGGAAGGTGAAAGGGGGCAACACGTGCAGGGCGCGTGAGCAGGAGGCACATGCCCAATACGTACGGCTCTTAATTTTTTTTATTTTTTTGTTATTTATTTATTTTTTTAAATTTATATTTTTATAAAACAGATTATAAAGGGCCCCAAAATGGTAACATGTGGCTGCTCCAAGAGCTGCTACTTGTCAGCCCTAGAAAAATCGTAAATAAAAGGTAAAGAAAAATCCGTGATAAATATCAAATGACCTTAGATCAAAAAAGTTCCTTCAAGAAAGTTGTTCATATCGACAAGATCTACAATTTTCATGAGGGGATCAAAACAAAAATTGGTCAATTTTATAAATTGATATTTTTGGGGTATCCCATGTACATAGAATACCTTGATTTTTTGGTTTAATAAAATTTTTGTTATTTTTATACCAGATAAAAATCTGGAAAAAAATGATAAAATCAAAGATAAATATTTACACATTAATCTATTTTTTGGATTGTTATTAAGTAATAAAAAGTAAGAAATAAAATAAAATACAAAAACGATAACTTTTGTGCAGACATTTTGTGAAGACTCAGACTCTGTTAGTTTCTTTGATTTCAAGCTCATTTTAGATTTGGGTTTTGAAATCATTTAATAAAACTTTTATCAAAGAAAACAAATGAAAAAGATATATAATAAAAAAGTTAAATATATACATAATATATTATATTAAAACATGCTAAAATACATAATGTACAAAAGAGGCCCAAAACCCAACTTTCATGTATGAGCTCCGATTCACTTGAACTTGGTCTTATTTTGAAGGTAATTGAATGTGTATTAGTTCAAAAGTGAATAGGATCAAATCAGACACTGGATGAGGAAGATATCGAGGTTTTAGTCTGAGAATCCTGCAATTAGGGTTTGGGTTTTTGGTCCACTTATTTAGGTTGGTGATTTTTTTGTATTTCTCATTTATTCTTGTTAGTAATATGTACACAATGGAGTGGTTTCTGGTCATTTGGAGTTATCATGAATTAGTTAAAAATCATAGACTTTAGACTAATTTACATGTCAATTGGGTTGGGATTTTTGACTTCTTATTTTGTGCAATAATGATTGATAAAATGCATTTCTTATCAATACATGCATGAATGCTAATTATGCAATATAAATGAAGAAATGCTAATTAATTTTGGGAATTTGATGTTAATTAATGATTTTCAGAGTGATTAATCTAAGGTTCATCAGTCCTCGAACAGAGCGAAGCTGTCGTATCATTATACAATGCAGATAGACAGCTACTGAAGTAACCCGTCGCTAAGACCAAGTGATCGAGCGACAATTAACCCATTCATAATAAAATGAATCAATAAAAGCAAGTGTGCAATTCAAAATTTATTAGAACCCTACAAACAAGTGTGTATAGTGACAAGCAGAGTAGGGGTCGAACATAGGAAGAAAAACGAGGTAGCAAGATATGTTATTTATAAATAAATAATATGTATATATGTAGGTATATGTATGCACAATATCAATCAAGATGTGTGTGAGTTATAATTAAAAGAAGTGTTTTATTTCTTTTTTATTTCTTTTTTATTTTTTATTTTAACTTATTTTTAAAAATTTTTATAATAAGTATATATATGGATATATATATATGTATAAGGATAATAAAGGTAGATGTATATAAAGGATAATATAAATACTATATAGATAATAAATAAAAAATATATAAAAATAAGAAATATACTCCAATACAGTCCTTTTTATTTTTAGGATAATAAAAATATTTTTAGGTATTTATAATAATAAAAAATTAAAAGATATATAGATATGCATATATGTATATATGGGATATATAGGGTAATATATATATATAAATAGGGACAAAAATAACCAAAATCATAAAATAAAATATTTTTGGGGTTTCCAACTTTTTTTATGTTTTTATGAATTTTCTAAAGTTTTTTGCTATTTTAATTTTTGAAAACTAAAAACACAAAATCAGGGACTTTTTGGACATGCCGAATTGTTTTGAGGTTTAAAAATATTAAATAAATTCAAAAATTCTTAAAACTATTTTTAGTACAAAATATATTATTTAAATAAAATTGAGAGATATAAATAAATATTTTTAAATTTTAGAGGATTTATTATAATTTTGTAAGGATTTTGGAGCTTTTAATTTTTACGGATCTTCTTTTTCTTTTTTTAGGAATTTTTGGTCAAAGGATATAAACTATAATAATAAACAAATACTGACATTTTTTGGAATTTTTAAATATGATTATATATTAGATTTTTTATGATAATTAAAGAATATCCATGCTATTTTTTATTTTTTAATAAATAGGAAAATTTCTAAAATGTTAGTCTAATTATATGGTATGATAGATCAAGTAGCCAGGCAGGCAATCCTATTTTTCCATAATTTTTAGAGCACGGACGATGTTGATCAAAAAATAGAAAACTTGCACAAAAATACTTAAATTATAAAGGACATATTTGCAATTAAAATATAAGACAAGAAATTTCGTGCAAATGTCAAAAAAGTTTCTACTAAATTACAAAGTTTATAAATTAAAATACAATAACAAAAAGTCACAAGGGACTAATTACAAAATGCCCAACTCTCGTGGAGGGGGTGTACGTTACCTAAGATGGCAAGGACCAAAGTAAAATATGCTAAAAGTGTGAGGGTCTACTTGCAAGTTTTACACACAATTATAAACTACTTTAAATATTTATAGGACTGAACATGAATAAAACAAAAGTGGGGTATAAGCGAAATTTACCCCCGAAGGCTATATCGAGCGGATTGGATTTGATCACTTGACACGCGGCACACTCTCCTTGCATGATGATGGTTCGTCGGGAGCGGTTAGGATTAGATTTCCCAAGGCGATCCGATGGTGGTTGGCTCTTGCATCCAACAGATGTTGTACACCTGGAAGGCTGATATTGATGGGACGATGCTCGATGATAGTCGAAGAACAAGGGAGGAACTAGCCTGTGGCAAGTTTGGATTTGATGTTGCATGCGTCTCCGCTCACCTAGAGCTTCGTCGATGGTCTCTTCATGTTCCTACAACCTCCCCGTATCCCCTGGATTCTTCAGAAGGGTCCGGGTCTCGTTGATCGAGCCTTGGAGATCCACGGTTCCTGTAGAAGATCTGGGGGTCTGATCTTGGTCAATTATGCCACATATGGGTTCTTCAGGGCTTGCAGACGAATTCAAAAGCACGACAAAACAATGGGGGAGGATCCACAGCTTTTATTGATGGAGATTGGAGTGGAGGTGGAGGAAATGGCAAAGCTCAATGAAGGTGATGGAGTTGGAGTTCGCAGACAAGATCTAGTGAAGATCTGGGTGGGTGGCAAGTGGAGGGATATGGACAAATGGAAGGAGATGATAATGAGATGGTTGGTGGGTATCAGAACAAGGAGGAGTACGGTGGAAGATGGTGGCCGGAGCTCGAGAGCTCTGGTGAAGTTTAAACCTAGAACTACGCTAAATCTACTGATTATATCATAAATTAAATGCAGAAAATGAAACCTAAGAATAGAATATACCTAGTAAGCAAAGAAACTAACCTTGACCGTCTAGGGACCACGAGATGGAACCTCAAAGCCAGCAAGTGACGGAGATGGGTGGGAGCTGCTTCTACACCACTCCTCCTCGCTGTGAACCTCACCAAAAGCACGCTGTCACCCAACTAAAGATTTTCAAATAGGTATGAGGGGCTAAGAACGGGTAAAAGTGGAACCAACCACGAAATGGCAGAGGAAGAGAAGGTTATATACAATGGAATGAAGCGATCTTCGATGGGCGGTGTGTGCGATGGATGAAGGGTTGGTGGGAGAGATGACCGACGGGCATGGACGACGATTGTACGAGGAGTAGAATGATGGATGGGTGAGGAATGGAGGAGACGTGGTGGATGCGAGAAAAAATGGAGAAGATGGGTTGTACACGTCTGACAAAAGAAATGACGGGAAGAAGGATAGTCGACCGGAGGTCAACCGTCGAACCTCCGGTTGGTCCACGTGGACCAACCAGAAAAAAGGAATCGAAAATATTTTATAAAATCTACAATAGTTAATAATCAAGTTAATTAAATTTTGATTATAAAATAAAAATGTTTATTATTTTATGTAGTATTTAATTTATATTTTTATTTATTTTTATAAGGCTATTTATTACAAGTTATTATTTACTTGTACAATTGTAGGGATATTTGCCTAAATATTGTATATTTTATTTTGTATTTTGTATTTTATCATTTTAATCACATAGTTAATATATTTATAACTTATTTAAATACACTTAAATATATATTTTTATGGTATTTTTATGATTTTGTTTGTACACTTAGTTAAATATAAGTATTAATTATATATGTATATGTATAGGCAATTCATCTATGTATATAATATACTATTTATTTTCAATGTTTTTAGTGGTTTTATTTTATTCTAATTATGCATAAAAGTTATAAATAATATTAATAAATTTATAACAATATAAAAGAATGAAAAATATAAAGAATAAATAAAATAAATATTTTATTCATATATAATGTACAATAGGAGTTCAAAACCTAACTATTGCATCTTAACTCCAAATTAAATGAAACTATTTCATTAAATAGCTTATTAAAAATTATATACAATTAAAGTGATTTTGGTGTATTTTGAGTTCATATAGATGAGATACATGTCTTGAAGTTGGGAATTTGGATTCTTATTCTGAGTATATTATTTTTGTATAAAATCAATTTTATTTTTTTCCTATATAATTTTATCTACAACTTTCATGTACAAAGTTTCTTCATTTGGTTTATAAATGATAAGGAATAAAATAGGTCCCAAAAATAATAAAAAATTGTGTTTTATTCTGTAGTTTTTGGCTCTTATCTCCCCCTACTTTTTTCCATGTCGATCAAATCAATTCTTGACCTGGTCTCAGGATTTATGGTCATAGAATATCTTTGGTATTTTATTTATTTTCTTTTCTTTATTCTTTTATTTTTGGCATTAATTATAGTTTTTTATATAGTACTTAACAATAAGTAATGAATCTTAATTTGTACAAATTAATGTCATTTAAATTCATTTGGCTAGGGAATTAAGGCCAAAATAAAAGAATAAATGTGATGAAATGCGCACGAAGCAGATTGATAGGTATTGCCAGACTTCTTGAGAGATGCATCCTGAAGAATCGTTGATTTATCACGTCTTTTATATCTTTTTGAGCAAAATCCAATATTTAGTCAAGGTATTTTTCTTAATTTCACACATGATTTTCAATTTAGGAGTTTTATGCTCATTGCATTCAAAATCATCTAAAAAATTGCATAACATTTCTCACAAAAAAATTAAAAAGAGAAAAACAAATTTGCATTAGTTACTTTTTCAATAAATATGGGCTCCAAGCCCATATTAAAGTTTCTGTTCCAGGTTTGCTTTATAAGAGGCCCAAGGGGGCTCACTAATCCTCTCCCCTCGTCATTTGCAAAAAAATCCACTACGTGATAAAATAGTTAATGTTATGTTGACACTAGCATTTCAAAAAATATAAACAATATATTGGGCATTGACGTAGGCATGACGTCATCCCTCCCCGCACTTCCTAATGCACTAGCATTACGTGCTCCCCTTCTCCTCCTCCCTCGCATCAACTGTCAAGGCGGTTGGCCTCCATCCCAATGCCAACCCCAACCCTCCATCTCCTCCAAGCTACCACCTTCTCCTCTCCCTCGATTTACCACAAAAGGGAGAGCATAGGAGCTCAAAGAGGAACCCATCAGGGGAGCTTTGGCTCCAGTCACAACAACCCAACAGACGGCTTCAGCCTCCCACTCCTCCGTCACACCTACATCTCCACCCTGCTACACCTCAGGTCAACTCGACCATACCAAGAATCCAATCGGAGCTTGGATCCATCATCTACAGCTTGGAGCTCCTCCTTCTCCACTTTACCTCCTCACACACCCCCGTGCGTAGGTCGTTGTTGTTGCACCACAATCCCCTCTATAGCTCCACCTCCTTTGTCACCCCTCCGTTCTCCTCTACCTGACGTGATTTTTCGTTGGCGGTTGAGCACAATGTCTCCGCTTAAGGAAGAAGGAGACCTAGGGACCTCTTCGCAATTTTGAGTTTCTTTTACTTTTATAAAGTTAGGAGATTTTTGTAGTTAGTTAAAGCACTGCTTTATTTTATGCAATTTAACCAAATTTATTATTTTATTTACTCTAAAAAATGTGTTATTTAATTCTTTCTTAAATATTTGCATTTTAGTCCTCTAAGGATCTTTCTACGATTTCTTAAAGGTTCTTATTTTTCTCTCTAATTTACTCATTATGCATTTTTTATATTTGATAAATTTCACTTCTATCCAACCACTTTTATAATTGCAATTCTACCATTAGATTTTGTTTTCATATACGTGCACGCCCCTGGCTTCCAAGCCCCTAACAATTCCAAATAATAAAAAATAGCAGCAAAATCCAAAACAATCCCAAAAAAATCCGATGTGTTATGATGTATAGAATCTAATGATAGCTTCATTACATTTTGAGGTCCCGTATATAAAAATAAAATTAAGGATTTATTTGAGTCAATAAAGTAAAAAATGCCATTTTAAATGAATGAAAAATTCATGTAAATTTCTGAGTTCTTGTGGATCGATCCTCTACTTGCTGCGTACTTTATTTGACATCTCTTGGCTTGTAGTCAATAAAAATTATCTGAAATCTCTTGATTTTCATGTGTGTGCACGACAACACTAAAATCACTTTTCAACACATGTCAAATATTGGTTTCATTTTGGAACCATTACCATGGACTCGACAACTTATACAATTTTGTTCCTAGCATTTTACTCTTTTTATTTTATTTTTATAACCTAATTTTATTTAATTTTAAGGTAAAAAAATACAAAAGAGAGGACTACTCTCTCTCAATATCTCTTATTCAGAGTATTCAAGCACATTTTTTTGGATCACAATCGACAAGTACTGTTAGATCATTCCAAACACTTAGGCATTTTAGGTGCTTGCATTTGTGTGTGTATTCAATTTTTTTTGAAAATAGTAAAATCAAATTCTTTTGCTACACTCATCTCTGTTGTCTCTCTCCCATTTCTCACTAGTTAAAAATCACCAAATTATTGCTCGTATAAATCAGATACGTCCAGAAAGTCACACGTGACTCAAATGAAAGCAGTTCGAAGTGTTCGTGTGTTGCCCATTGAACACAATCTCACATGCACAATCTAAATCCTAGGTTACAATCCAAATCTTTGTGAAACTTTTTACTACTGAATTTTAAAATGACTAGCTACTTGTCAGTGAGGGAATTACGGTCTCCCTTAACAGATTGGATGGCTAAAGGATAAAGTGTAAGGCACCATCCCTAAGTAACACATGTTGTCGTTTTATGGTATGTACTTACACCCATACTGGTGGAAAGTAGAGGCAGCTAGTTGTATGAATTCAGGACATTCCTTATTTCACGTGTAGAACTACCTGGATACATATGTGCTTGATTTGTTGGACATTGAAAATAAAAATCAGAAATATAACTGCTTTATAACAACAACTTGTGTTGTATTGGTGAATTAAACATTATCTTGTGTTTGAAAAGGAAAATCTTAAGGATTTTGATATGTCGACTCCTATTTGGTCGCTAACTAAGTATATCTGTTTGGATGACATGGTCAATACTCGACCAGAAAGTAGATTACAAGCCCTCATTTGCATAGCTTTTACAAAATAAGGGATTTTTGAGATGATAATTAATTCTTTTTTACTAACCAAGCAAGGGCCCAAAATGCTCTATTCAGTGGAGGACATCATTAAGGAGATATCAAGACTAATGGGAGAGCGAGAAAAAAAGAAACTTGAGTCCACAAAATCGATTAATTCCATAGAAACTTCCTTTACCCTATATCCATTGTTAGAAAACCTCCCTCAAATTTTTACCACACTCAAAATCTGATCTTCCCTTACATGGTTTTCTAGAGCCATATACTTTTATCGAAAATCCTTCATTGGAAATCGATCTATCATGTCATCCCCCATGTACACCATCAGAATTATTTGAGGATATCATTAGAGACTAATATAGGGTATTTTACAAAATCATGAATGAAGGAACATAAGATGTTCTTAATCAAACCCGAGAAACAATTGATCAATCTGATAACCCAAATTTCGAGAATATGTAAAAGAAATTTCTCACTCAGTCACATTCCCATCCACTCCTTTTGATCTTGAACCAAATAATTATGTTGACATTTCAGGTGTTCGGAATGTGATTCTAGAATGTCCCTAGTAATCTAGATACAAACAGGTGAATCTAAATAAGTTTTGAGGATTATGGATATGTGACTTCATTGTGTGATTTGGAAATACCAATTTTGGATTTTGATTTTGAGGATATCTTGAGATTGGATTAAATTTTAAAAAGAAGAAAATGAAATAATTTCAAAATTCTTGACTCAAATAAATCAAAATGAACTTTACAAATCAAGTGTTGTACTTTCTGAACTTGAGATAATTGTTGAGTTTGTAGGTTAGCTTGAGAATGATTTAAATTTGTGAAGAAAGGAAATGATGGGATATGATTTTGTGGTTGGATTAAAATTTAAATGCATAGAAGATAACGAATCTGGACCAGACAAAATTTTCAAGAATGGATTGAAAAGAGAGATTGATAGAGCAGTTGATGAGACCATGTTCCCAACAACCCATGATCAGATGTTAGAAGTTTTCCTTGATGACTCTTTCAAGGATGAGAAAGCTACGTTTACCTCCATTTCCTTTCCAACATGGAAAGAAGAGCTGCATCACTCGATGTATTAATCTCAATACACATTCTCTATCATCGAATTGGTTTCAGATCAGGATGACCTTATGTCCCCTATACCTTTCTGGATTGAAACCAAGGAATACCTCTTAGCACTTGAGGATGACCAACTTATCAATTCATAGGCTCAACCTTGGTTGGACCCATTGTCTATGGTTACCTCTTCTTTAGTAGCTAATATAGAGCAATATCACATTGATTACATGTATACTTCCTCTGAGCCCTCCCTCTCGTACTCCATATAATTAATTATGTTGAGGTTAAATCCCAATGGCTAAATCTAGGTTTTAATTTGGAATATGTACATGACGACATCCAAGATAGTTATAGTGATATCATAGAGGGAGATGATTATGAATCACAATTGATGTTCGAGGATTTTGTACCCAACTCTGTCAACCTTCTGACTCCATCTGCCAATTCTCCACACTTCATGTCATTAGTGATGCAATCAAACTATACCATATCTAGCCACTAGCCTCATTACATCGTTCAAACATGGATGTTGATCATACTCGAGGCACATGTTAATTCCTAACCTTGGAGCCTGGTTGGGGGCGTTAAAACCTACACATTGTTGGACAACCCCCACATGTATCTTTTAAATATTTTCTCTGGCTTGCACTTTTTCTACTGCATTTCTCATAATTATAGTTCAAACATAAGTATGGATGGACCCCAAAAATAGGCAAAATCAATTAGAAAATAAAAAAATATTTTTGATCACTTGCATCTTGCATTCTCTCAACTCGTGTTGTCTCACATTCTATGTTTCCACGATTTTATCATCATGTGGGCATGACTCCTGCTGCATGGGGGTGTATCACATGTCATGCATTCCTTTTTTTACATTTAATTTATTTAAAAAATAAAAAATAATTTTGCATTGCATTACTTATTCAAAAAATCATAAAAATTTCAAAATATTTTAACATTTTCAAAAAAAATACATCATTTTTGCAATTTTTTCAAAAAATACAAAATTTTCATATACCCAAAATCCCATAAAATTTTGGCAAAATTCCTCAAAAAATTTAAAAACAAAAGATTTTTTTTTCAAAAATCCAAAAATATTTTCCTTATTTTCTCCTAGTTTTTTGGGTGGAAAAACCTGGTTTTTTTACAAATTCTAGACTTAGACTAGGAAGACCTTAATACACTTAATTTTAGAGGATTTCTTCAACTTTGAATATTCTGATTTTTCAGGTCTGTTTTGGACTTAATTCCTCGAGTTCCACTAATTTTATGCAGCGACCAAAATATATCTCTAAATATATCGTATTGACAGCTATATCACTCTTTTACTCTTGATTAATTTTTGAATAAACTGCACCTTACATCTTAGTTCAACTTAGTTTTCTAGAATAAGGGATTGTTTCTATCTTTAACAAGGGAAGGGAGTAACTCTGAATCTCGGGATAAGCAAAATTCAGTAATCTTAGTTCAGGAAGCACTTATTCTCTATAAGTCAGGGTCTATCAGCAAACTTAACTTGTACAGTGTATCAAAAAGTCATATTTTATATTCTTGATACCCGATGCCACAAAAATCCTATCAAAAAGCACAATAAGGGATGCCTATTCCAAAAATGTGAATACAAAGAAAAGATATACCAAAGAAAAATCTACTCGAATAACTCTACTCTGTCAAATAAACCAATCAGCATACCAATGTTGCTACTACTTTAAAAGAGGCCAAAGAGGCTAGGGTTATGCTATACAAAAAGAAAAAACGAGAGCAACGATTAACACGGTCTATAGAAAACTCCTAAAAATCCAACTTCTCTACCAAATTTCATCCATATTCTTTTGCTGACAGATTCACGTGAAATGAGAAAATTCCTAGATTTAGAAAGATAAGAGGCTTTAGATTTTGTGAATCTCCTACTACTTTTCTTAAGGTTGTTTGGTATGCTTGTCTTGCAAATTGGGGAGAGTTATAACTTTCACATACAATTCAAACTCAACTCAGGGTTAAAGAGAATATATGTTGATAAGGATGATCTAACTTCACCTAAGGTGGAACCAACTAATGTTGATAGAACTTGAGGGATGTCGAATTGAATGCTCGAATCAAAAGAAAGTACAAACACTTTATGAATCTAGAGGCCGACTAAGTCTTTGTTTGATATTTGTTCAAGCTTGGCTTGAAAATCTCAAGACTTTGTGGGCATGTCCTTTGTATACAATCTGTACACCTTCTCCAGATCATCTACTTCTCTTTGCATATCATTGTTTTTCTCAGGACTCGCAAAGTTATGTACGGGGGTATGATGAACCAATGATTGATCATGTTGTTTTATATCTTTTTGAGCAAACTTATGTATTTAATCCAGAAATTTTCTCAATTTCACACATAATTTTCATTTTACCAGTTTTATGCTCGTTGCATTCAAAATCATCAAAAAAAATTGCATAACATTCCTTACAAAATAAATAAAAAATAGAAAATAAAATTTACTGTAGTTACTTTTTTCAATATATATGTGCTCCAGTCCCATATTAAAGTTTCTGACAAATTTTTTAATTATCTAGGTTTACTTTATAAGAGGCTCAAGGGAGCTCTCCAATCCTATCCCCTTTCATTTGAAAAAAAATCCGCTACGCGACAAAATAGAGGACATCAACACGATATCAACATTTCAAAAAATATATAAAAAAATCAGGCATTGACGCCAGCCCCCTCCCCCCAACCTTCTTCACACACAGGCGTCACCCACACCTCTTCTCCTCCTCCCTTGCATCAACCGCCAAGGCGATTGGCCTCCAACATAATGCCAATTGCCCGACTCCCCATCTCCTCCAACTCGCATCCTCCTCCCCTCCCCTTGATTTTCGATAAAGGGAGGGATGGGGAGCTCGAATAGGAACCCATTGGGGGAGCTTTGGCTCCAGGCATAAAAACTCATCAGAGGGCTTCGACCTCTCCCTCCTCAATCGCACCTCTGTCGACACCCCGCTGCACCGTCGGTTGGCTCAACCAGACCGAGAACCCAATTGGAGCTCGGCTCCTCCGTCTGCCACTTGGAGCTCCTCTTTCTCCATTTTACCTCTACACGTGCCACCATGCATAGGTTGCCGTCGTCGCACCATGATCCAGTCTACAATTCCACCTCCTCTATCATGCCTCCGTCCTCCTCTACCTATTGTGCTCTGTCGTTGGCGTTCGAGCACGTCACCACCACCCATCGCTCAAGAAAGAAGGGGTCCCAAGGATGTCTTCGCAATTTTTATTTTCTTTTACTTTTATAAAGTTTGTACCTTTTTTCAATTAGTTAAAGTACTACTTTCTTTTATGCAATTTATCCAATTTTATTATTTTATTTACTGCCAAGATCATGTTATTTATATATTTCTTAAATATTTGCATTTTAATCCTCCAAGGACCTTTCTACAATTTCTTAGAGATTCTTATTTTTCTCTATAATTTACCTATTAAGCATTTTTTTATATTTGGTTAATTTCACTTCTATCCAATCACTTTTATAATTACAATTCTGCCATTAGATTTAGTTTTCATATACATGCATGCCCTTAGCTTCTTAGAAAATTACACCGATGCCCCTTATAATTCCAAAAATAATCAAAAATAGTTGAAAAATCCAAAAAATCCTAGAAAAATCTAGTGTGTCCTTTATAATGTATAGAATCTAATGGTAGAGACTTTACTATGTTTCGAGGTCACTGATATGAAAAGAAAAATAAAGATTTATTTGAGTCAGTATAGTGAAAATGCCTTTGTAAATAGAATAAAAAATCTACATAAAATGTCCGAGTTCCCATGGATCGATCCTCTATTTGTTGCATACTTTATTTGATATCTCTTTTCTTGTAGTTGAATAAAAATTGCCTGAAATCTCTTGATTTTCATGTGTGCGTACTATGACACTAAAAATCTCTTTTTAGCACACGTAAAATTGTATTAGAGAACATGAGTCTAGGTTATCATCATTAGTTCTGAGCTGACCATAGAATATGAGTCTATGTTGTTGGACGTATTAGAGAAACTGTAAGGCTATAGGATGGATTATGTCGGATCTCTTAGGGATTAATCCTACCCTCTGTCCACACCATATTTTATTGGAGGAGAATGTTAGAACTTCTATGAGTTCCAGGGACAATTAAACCCTAATCTACGAGAAGTAGTAATGAAAGAGATTGAGAAGTGGTGTGGAGAAGGGTTCATACACCCCATTTCAAACTCCAAGTAGTTGGCCCCACTTCATGTTGTCCTGAAGAAGTCACAAATTCAGATGGTAATCAAGGAGGAGAGGGTAGAGATTGCGACACGAGTACCCACGTCATGACATGTCTATGTCGACTAAAGATGTTGAATGTCACGACCAAGAAAGATCACTTTACCTTACATTTTATTGATCATAATTTGGAGATACTAGCATGAAAAGAGTTTTTCTGTTTTCTTGATCTGTACTCGAGCTATAATCAGGTAACCATCACCCTTGAGGATCAGGTAAAGATCACATTCACATGTCCATTCGGTATTTACACGTTCATGCACATGCCATTTGGGCTTTGCAATGTCATGGGCATATTTCATCAATGAATTATTGTTGCATTTATTGATATGGTGGGTGATTTCCTAGAGGTCTTCATGGACGACTTCCTGGTCCATGGTTATTAATTTGATGGATGTTTAGCGCACTTGGATTGAGTTCTACAAAGGTACAGGGAGGTCAATCAGGTCCTCTTATGGGAGAAAGGCCATTTCATGGTTACAGATGGTATCATGTTGGGGGCACGCCATCTCCAAAAAGAGAATGGAGGTTGGCCCTGTTAAGGTAGATGTAATCAAGAAACTTGATCCACCAACCAATGTGAAGTCATAGAGATCATTTTTAGGGCATGTGGGATTTTATAGAAAATATGTTCAGGATTTTTCAAAGATTGCTCGCCCATTGACTGAGCTCTTAGGAAAAGACATCGAGTTCACTGTATATCATGCGTCTCAAGACCTTCGAGCTTGTGAAGAGAAAAATTTGCGACTCGCCAATCTTACAAGCTCCTGACTGATCTCTTCCCTTTGAGATCATGTCTGTTACGTCAGATTTTGCTATAAGAGGTGTGTTAGGTTAGAGGAGAGAAGGGATCTTGTTCACTATTCGCTACATGACTAATGTTTTGGATCCAACACAGAAGAATTATATAATGTCCGAAAAGGAAATGCTTATAATAGTCTAGGCCCTCAAGAAGTTCGGATCTTATATTTTGGGCTCCAAGGTGACAATCTTCACTGATCATACAACCAGATGGTACGTAATGGAAAAGAAGGACATGAAGGCACATCTTCTTAGGTGGATTTTGTTACTCTAGGAGTTTGATTTGGAGATAAAAGATAAGCTTAGAGTGGAGAATGTTGTGGTTGATCACCTTTCCAAATCAGAGTTGAAGGATTCTCCTGATGCCAAGCAAATTTGAGAACTTCTCCAGATCAGTCAATTTGCATTATTGACTCACTTCCGTTGTGTATCAACATGGTGAACAACCTTGTTTCCAAGCATGTTTCCCATGGTTGGACTAAGAGCAGTATTGACTGACTGAAGTCAGATTCGAGGAGATACCATTGGGAGGATTCGTTCATTTTCTTTGAAGGACCAGATTGTATCAATAGAAGTGTATTTTTCAGGAAGAGTACCAGATTATCCTCATGTATTGCCATTCTCTTGAGACTGGAGGACACCGCTCGGGGAAGATAACCGTGCACAAGGTACTCCAATGTGAATTGTACTGGCCGACCTTGTTTAGAGATGCCATTAATTTTTTACAGGCGTATCCAACAGTTAGTTACAGAGATGAGATGTCTATGTAGTCGATGATTTTTTTGTTACGTTTTAGATGCATGGTGCATAGATTTGATGGGTCCCTTTCCCAACAGCCAAAGACATGAGGACATGTTATTGGCGGTTGATTAATTGTCTAGGTGGGTAGAGGCTATCCCAATCCGAGTCACTAACAGCAAGAATGTTTGTAAGTTTGTGACGGACTACATTACTGCTAGGTTCAGGATTCCAAGAGTTCTGATTTCTGCCGGGGGAAGCCACTTTGTGAATCGTGATATGAGAACATTAGCTAAAAACTATGGATTTGAGCACAGAGTTACCAGTCCTTACCACCCACTTTCGAATGACATGGCAAAGGTTTCTAATAAAGAGGTGAAGATTATTTTTCAAAAGTTAGTTCGTCCCGATAAGAAGAATCGATCACAACTATTAGACCAAGTTTTATGGGCCTATAAAACATCTTACAAGGCTCTAATTGGTACTTCACCCTTTAAGATGATCTATGACAAACCATGCCATTTGCCCGCGTAGCTAATTCATAAATCAGAGTGGCCAATTAAACAAGTGAATTGGAGTTGTCACCTACAGAAGCTTTTATGATATGAAATTGAATGAGCTTGTGGAAATCAGAAATCAAGTGTATGACAATAGTTTGATCTATAAGGACAAGGTTAAGAAGTGGCATGATCAGTACATTAGGTGCAAGACTTTGTCTCGGGACAAAAGGTATGGTTGTTTAACACCAGGTTAAAGATTTTCCATGGGAAGCTTAAATCTAAATGGATGGGTCCCTACATAGTGAAGGAAGTGCACATCAATGGAAGTATAGAGATACATGATCTCACAAATGGTGCATGTTCTTTCTTGGTTAATGGACAATTGTTGAAGCATTTCTTCGAATCAAAAGAACGGTTAGTCCTAGTTGAGGTGATCGACTTCGTGCAGAGCAAGTACCATGCATATACTTCAGACCACTCTTCATGAAGATGCAACATAAAGATTCAGCATCTGAGCATATTCACCTAATTTTTCTTACCGACACTAACTCCACACTTGATTTATTCATTCTTTTAGTGTTCAGTTCCCTCTTCTATAGATACTCACTCCATACTTAGGCTAATTAAAGCCTATGTATAGGGGGAACTCCAACTCTTTTCTGTACAATCTTTTCGGTCTCTTGGGTCATTCCCTCGATCCCTTCTCTTTGTTCATACCATCTTTATAATAAGGCTATTTTCTGCCTAAGCATAGGGAACTGAGTCCCGGTTATCTCTGTTGTTCTCCTTTATTTTTTCATACTCCGGTCCTCAGTACTTTTATCCTACACTTAGGTTATCTGAGGCCTAAGTATAGGGGGGTTGTACTAGTTTTTCTTCCCATACTTTTCTTCCTATTTATGCTCGGTACAAGCTATGTGTTTCATTTCACTTTGTGCCGTGAGGACATATTACAAGCTAAGTATAAGGGGTGGATGTATAGCTTGCATTATACTAAATACATATCTTGTACTTTCACATGTTTTACATTTTATTATGGTCTATACACATGTGGATTTGAAATTGATTTGTAATAATGATTTGTAAAATGTTTGAAATTTTTAATCTATTGTACATGGTTTGTATAAATATTTGCAGGATTTTTTGAAAAGGGTACACACTATTTTAATACTTTCTGTATATACTTACAAAATTGTTTGAAAAAATACTAACTAATAAGTTGGATGCATCCCTGACACTTACTCATTCACACAAGGCCTGAGGAGTTCAAAACACTTAGTTTATGCGGTCCTTAATTCAAAGTTAACCGGTTTCATTAGGGTCTATGACCTAATGATTCGCACTTCCCTAGTTTGAAAGATATACATGCTACAATGCATGTTTATTCTTTACCTCAAGGAATACGACCAACACCTCTCTTGCATGAATGCGATTATGATGTGAGGAGTTGAGGTTTCACTTGAGGAATTGGGATGGGGGATTTGAGTTTGGACCTGATTTTATGATGCTCGAGGATGGGATAAAATCAATAAAGGCATCATGAAACCTGAGAGTCAGCAACTTTCACCAGTATGAGATCATGTTCTTGTATTAATCTCTTGATATATACTTGAGTGCTATGGTGTGATGAAATTAATGAAAAAAAATTATCAGTGTGCACTAATCTTGGGAAAAGAAATGGAGCTAGCAAAAAAGACAACTACAAAGAGCTTCCACCAAAGGCGAGCGCTCCCAAGCTTTCGAAGTGTCCAATCGGACCAACCTCTTAGGCCTTTTATTCGTAGGGCTAGCACCATAAAAGGGCTCTACATCATATAGTGATACAAGTCTGGGTGTAGAATGCATGATAGATACTTAAAAGAGTCACACCACAATGCACTCCTAGAAAAACAAGTGTAGATGACTCAATACTTCCTTGATGGACACAGTGATCAACACCAAAAATACTTGGGTCGAGTTAATAAGGCATTCGAGAGGATCCTTGTTCTAATGAGAGGGAGAGAAGAGAAGACACAACCCTACATCCTCCATAAACGGACATTCCATCTTCACATTTAAGACTGACAACTAAAGAGACGGTAGATTAAATGCAAGAAATGGTATATTCCCTAGTGTTGCGGATTGGGTCCTTATGAGAGTCTCTTGGACTTGAACATTGAGTGAAGTTTTAACTCTACGTTGTAAATGCAATCAATACTAAGGGAGTCTGATAACCTAGGAATTTGAGTTCCTTTTGAATAAGATTGGGTTCAACATAGATTTTAAGGTCACTAGAACTGAGAGTTCTGAGGGAATCAAGTCTTGTACACTCACATGCACATTCAGGGGTTCAACTAACTTATTCATTCTTTAGTTGCTCGAGGATGAGCAAAGTTTAAGTATAGGGGGTGATAAATCCGTGATTTATCATCATCATCATTATTTATTATCCCTCTTACTTAAATAAATCAATAAGATTCATTGTCAATTAATCAACATTAGAATTTAACACTCTGTATATAATTTAACCCTATTTATTACTCATAATAAACCCAGTATTGTGTCTTTATTTCAAGGGTTTTCTTATTATTAGAAAATCCCAAAAAATTTGTTTAATATTGTGTGTATGTGTGTGTGTGTTTATGTATAAATTAAAATAAGTATTTTTTAACTACTTACCAAAATCTATCCATGTAAATATGATGTATTTTGACTGTATGTTCTACATTGAAACTTGTAGATTTTGAAAAGATCTACAACTTTTAGGTTGGACACTTTTTATTTTGATAGATGTATATATTTTTTAATTTTTCTTGCTTTTCGTGATTGTCTAATTTTCTTATTGGTGCACGTGGATCTCTCTGGAGATGCAACGTGACCAGACTCTTCTTAACCACTGATAAGCGAAATTTTGCGACAGAGAACCTACCAAAACTAAATCTCGAATAATAAAAAAATAACAAACATCTAATCAGAGTCTGTTTCACTATTTATTTTACTAGGCAAATGTTCCTGGGTCAAACACAAGGAGGCAAAAAATCACGCTCTTACAAATTCGAGTGAAGAAATATTTCTGTGATATTTTTATCCTTCTTTTTTCTTCTTCTTGAAATCGAGAAAACTCTGTTTGATTTTTTAGTTTTTATTCTTTTATTTGTTTTTATTTTTTTCTTATTTTTATTTGATTTTCAAAGGAATATTTTTCAAACAAAATTTATCTATAATATAGTAAGTGAACAAAATAGAATAATAATGATACTAAATAGTAGAGAAATTGACTAGTGCAGCGGGCAAGTTAGAAGAGAAAACAAAACAAAATGGATTGATGATCGAAAAATAAAACCCGTGAAAAAATCATTGAAAAATAGAGCAAAGTAAAATGTAAAAAAATACGATGATATAATAATATCTATGAGTGTCACAAAGTATCCAATAGTCCATTAAGTAGTGTAAAAAATACAAGAGAAAAGATATGTAATTATTTCAAATAGGTCCCTGGTCAAGGACCTATTTGTAAGAAAATCTTTGGAACCTTAAACTTTGGTCCCTGATCAGGGTCCTAAATGTAATAAATTCAGAATTCTTTCAAATAGGTCCCTTGTCAAGGACCTATTTGTAAGAAAATATTTGGAACCTTAAACTTAGGTCCTTGGTCAGGGACCTAAATGTAATAAAATAAACTTTTGAAGGCATATGTAAATTCTGGAGATTTTCAGGGGCTCTTTTGATATTTTTTCACCATTTCAATGATGAACGATCAAGATTAAAAAGGATCCGTTTGATCATAGTCGTCCGTTGCGTATACGTGTCGCTCAACTATACTACGACTGTTTTTTGATGTTCCTCCCCAAATCGAGGGCGGTGGCAATGATTGTACTTCCTCTCCAACGAAGTAATGATGGATGGATGCAGACGACGCTCCTGTAGGGCCAAGAGGAGGTCGCCTACTGATGAACGCGGAATTCACTTTTTAATAGTCGTCAATTGTAGTAGTATAGGAGGCAAAAAACGATCGATAAAAAACCACAATCTTCAAATGTTGTTGAATATTTTTACTTGTCAAGTGTAACAAGGTCGAACACAAGGAACGATGATTTTTAGTTGCATCATCTTAAATTAAATTAATTAATTAATTGCTCGATTACTTTTCTATGTCAGAAAACTATAATACAGTGCAATGCAGAAGCGAAGAAATAAACAGAATGATGCTCAGGATCTATGGTTTTATACGTATTAAATCCTCAATGATATGATCAATGAATCCTCAAAATTAATCACAGTTCAAAAGAGGTTAAATCAAAAAATATTTATCAGTTAGAGCTCAAGGTTGCATGTAACCACTATGAATCAATTTAGATCTCAAGATTTTATTTCCTGCAATATTATTCCACAAATAAATGATTCTTAAACCATAAGGAAGTCAGGAAATACACTATTCAAGCCTCCTCTATATAGCTCCTGCAAAGAGATCAAATTCCTTGAACTGTAAAATTATATTCGATAATCCTAAACAATTCAAGAATTCCAAAAAGATTTGATAATCTATAACATGATCATAATAAAGATATCTCTCAATTTCAATTCAAGAACCGAAATTCACAATATCATTTGTGCTCAATTTTCTCCCTGTGATTTAATGATGCTACAAATATTCAATCAGATCATGTTTTAAATATCTTCACACAAATCCCTGCAGATAAAGTCAGAAATTTCTCATTATGAAATAGGACAAATATGTCAAGAAGTAGCATGCATAGATCAAATCACTCTTTGAATAATAAATAACAATATTGAACGCCATATTATTCCATAAAGCATATAATATGATAGAGCACAGAAATAGCTTCAAATCGACATTTTATGCACTAGAAACGGAGTTCGTATGAGAAATATATGCTAAAATAAAGCTCTAGGGACTAAAATGCAATAAAAAGTTGAGTTTTCTTCTCAATCAAGTCCCTGGAGGTCTTGTCTATAATTTGCAAAACCCACAAGGGGTTTTATGTAATTTCACCTGTTCGTCACATGCCCAACATGCGATGCTGACGTCAGCGACGGGTAGGGGCCTTAATGCAATTATCTGTAACTATAAGGGAGGCTCGGGAACTCCGGGGCACAGGCTTGGGCAGAAGACTGAGGCTCGTGAACGAAGCTGAGGCTCAGAGGCCCCAATCTTCGAGGCTCGGGTGCTCTGGTGGAAGCTCGACGTTCCGAGCTGAGGTGGCGGGTTGGAGAGGCTCGGAGGCCCCGACAGACCGTTGGATCCCCCGATCCAACGGCTACTGCGGTGCTCTGAGGAAGTGGAGGGCGAGTGGCAGTGGCGGAGGCGTTGAACCACCGCAGCGAGGTGACTAGGGGGGGAGGGGGCGCCGACGGAGGGCGGAATGCAGAGTCGAGAGCAGTCGGGGATGAGGGCAGTGACCGAGTGTGGCCGGCGAAGACTATGTTGAGAGGCTGGGCGAAGGTGGAGCACGGAGGCAGGGGGCTGATTGAAGACTTGGCAGAGAACCTACAATGAAAGGCGGACCTGCAACATAAGAGGTGCGAGGAGCGGGGGGGGGGAGTGGTTGGGTCGCCTGGAAATTGGAGAGGGCAAATCATCTCTACTCCGATGATGGCCTCAGCCGCGGGCGACGTCGCGACGAAGCTTGACAGCGTCGGAGGAGATGCTGCACGACGGAGAGGATCTCGCCGGATCACGCCAAGGTCGAAGCTCGCGCTACTGTTGTCACTAGTAGGGTTCAGAGCTCCTTTTCCTTGTGAATGGCGGATGAAGAAGAGGGCTGTCGGTTGCGCGGGTTAAATAGTTGAGAAGGAGAATGGCTGGAGGAGGAAGCGTGTAACGACCGCGGCTGGTGAATGGTGGCGGCGGCCGTTACAAGAGGGGAGGAGCGTACTGGCATTGCGAACTTGGGGGAGATGAAGGAGGTCACATGCTAGGGACATGACCCAAGGGTGGCTGGAGAAAGGGGAAGGGCGGGGGGAGGAGAGAGGAAACAGTGAAATGGGGGTGCCACGTGGCATGCCCAGGGGTTGCCGTGTGTCACCCAAAAAAAATCAAAATAAAATGATGAAGGAAATTAGAAAAGAAATAGAAAGAGACCTCATATCAAAAAAATATTTCACAAAAGTTGTTCATCTCGATGAAATATACAACTTTCATGAAGGATCCAAGAGCAAAAGATGTCATCTGTACAAAGTGGTATTTTTGGTGGCGTCCAAGTGTATAAAAACCGATTTTTTGGGATTTTGTTATTTTTTGGTGGTTTTAAAAGAGTATAAAAATTATAGAAAAATATGACAAAATACATGAAAATTAATTACACACTAATACAATTTATTTGGATTTTTAATAAATAAGAAAATAGGGAAATAAAATCGAAGTAGGAAATACAAGACTTTTATACATACTCAAAGAGGACACTCAGACTCAGTTAGTTTCTTTGATTTTAGTCGATTTGGATTTGGATTTTTGTAACGCTTGATAAAACTTCATCAAAGAACACAAATGAAGAAGAAATAAATTAAAAAGGGTAAATTATTTACATAAAAATGTCGGTCAAAAATTGCAAAAAGTTAAAATGCGCAAAAGAGACCCAAAACCTAACTTTCACATATGAGCTTCAAATTTTACGAAATTGGTATTGTTTTGAAGATATTTGAAAATGGAGTAATTTAAAAGTGAGTAGATCAAAATCAAACACCATATGAGGGAGATATGTGCGTTTTAGTCCGTCAGATGTGAAATCTGGTTTTGGGTTTATTTGACACTTATTTAAGTTAGTATTTTTTTATATTTTTTTATTTCATCTTGTTAGTAATATCTACACAATGGAGGTGGTATCATGTCAATCGTAGTTACTATGAATTAATTAAAAACTGTGGAAGTTAGCTGCTTTTTGGACCAATTTACACTTGGGATTTTTAATGCAATTATGCATGGTGAAATGCAAATATTATTTACACATGTATGAATGTTAATGATGATATATTATTTATTAAATGCATGTGAATTTTTGGGAACATAGCCTAATTGACCAATTTTAGCATGATGAATACAAGATTCATCATACCCCTATACTTAAACCATGCTCATCCCTGAGAATCAATGAATGAATGACTTAGTTGAATACATCCCTGACCGTGCGTGTGAATTTTCAAGGCTCAATTTTTTTCGAAAACCCTCAACTTAAGTAATCCTAAATTTCTGGGCTCAACCATGCTCTAGTCAGAAGGAATCCAACTTCTCTAATTTTCAGACTCTCTTTTTGTACATAAAATATAAAGATATGACATTTAGTGTACTGCATTTCATGAGAGTCGAGTCGAGGCATCACTCGAAGTTCTAGTCCAGGAGACTCTCCTCTAGGCCAAATCCTCAACACTAGTGAATAAGTCTATTCTTGCTTCAGTCAACCGTCTCATTAGTTTGTCAGACTTGAAATGTAGATGGACAGCTAGATGATGGAGGGCATAGGATTGTGCCTAATTTTCTCTCCCTCACATTGGAACTAGGGGTGTCTCGAGTACCTTATTACTCAACACAAATATATTTTTAGCTTGTTGATCAATGTGTCTGTCAAGAGAGTTTGGAGTCATCTGCACTTGTTTTTTCTGGGAGTACACCGGGGCGTGTCTTTTTTGACTGTTTAAGATACCATCGACACCTAAACTTGTATCGCTAATGAAGCAGAGTCCTTTTATGATGCTAGCCCGACTACTTGGTCCTAATTAGCGCTTGGTCGTAGTGGACACTCTGAAAATGGTTTGGAGCGCTCGCCATTGGTGGAAGCTCTTTTTAAATTTACTTTGGAGGATAGATCTTTTTCTTGATATATTTTTTTCTTTTCTTTCCCTTTTTTTGACTAGCTCCACTGCTTTTACCAAAAGTTGGCGCACACAGATCAACAATTATTTATGTTTCATCAAGCCATGGCACATAGGTCAATATCAAGCGATAACATATGAACTTGTTCACATACTGGATAGGATTTTGCTGACACTCAGGTTTCTTGAAGCCTTCATTAACTTTATCCCATCGAGCATCATTAGATCGGGTCTAGACTCAAATCGCCAGTCCTAGTTCCTCACGTGATAACTCAACTCATCTCATCAATCATGCTGTTATGAATGTGTCGTGTTGATCTTATTCTTTTAGAAGGTAGATATGAAGAGTGCAATATAGCGCTCAAATCTTTCGAACTAGGGAAGTGTGGATTATTAAGTTCAAAAATCCTAATGACTAAGGCATGTTAACTCAGACTCTCAAGATCACAAAAATCCAGTGTCCTAAAAAATCCTCAAGCCTCGAGTGAATGTGAAAGTGTGAGGAATATATCAACTAAGGAATGCATGAGATGCTTGATGAAATGCAAGACCATGCGTGATTTTTTTCTTTTTTTTTGATGCATTTTTTTGGTTTTTTTGAAAAACATGTATTATTTACAGAAAACATTTAGTATTATATACATAATATACACTACTTGTACCCAATCCTGATGTTAGATGAAAGTAATTAAAGTACGAGCTATGAATAAAGTAAGTAAAATATATACAAACACCCCCCTTATACTTAGCTTGTGCTATGTCCTCATGGCACAAAGTGAAATGTTGACATAGTTCGCACTAAGTATAGTTGAGCCAAAAATAATAAAAGTCGACATGCCCCCTATACTTAGACTTTTGAGGGACTAAGCATAAAAGAAAAGCATGAAATGAGGCAGTCGAGTGTGAGCGGAAAGAATAGAAGCGATGTATACAATGGTACAGGTTCCCCTATACTTAGGCTCAGGTCAGCCTAAGTATGATCATATAATTACAAATAGGGAACTGAGTAGATTTACGGATGTACAAGGTCAAGGAGGTTTGCGATGAACCTTCTTGTGGGAGCGAGGTGGAAGATAATATGGAGATGTGGAGGGTGGTGAAGAGGGGGCAGATGAAGAAGACCAGCCATCATCAGAGTCGTCCTTAGGAGAATAGTAGTCGTACGCAGTAGATCTCCAACTATCGTCAATATGAGGTTAGTGCCCTTGGATTAGAGCTATACTTATTGCACTTACCTGATGAATCACTTCAGGACCGATCGAGGACACTTCAGAAGTCACATGGTGTCTAAGGTCAAAGGTAACTTTCTTGGTCGGTTTGTTTCCTTGAGAAGTATTGGGAGGAAGTTGGACAGTCTTCCTCTCCTTTTCTTGAGTAACCGGTATGGCATGTATGAGTTCCTCATCAGATATTGACGTCACCTCCTGATAATCGTGAATTTTGGTGACATCAGAGGTTTCCTGAGTCAGTTCCTTATATGGTTCAAGTATCTCACGAATTACTATCGACTCGAAAATTGGACCGCTTAAATAATCCTCACGATCCTCAAAAATATGGTCCAATTCTTCATGCGCTTCAAAATCTTGATTCCTCTTAGGAGAAGTGTTAGGGTGGTGAGAATCCAAATACAACTCAATAGTCGATCTCTCAGGTGACTCTCCTAGGGTTTTTATCTATATTTAGTGAGGAAAGATCTGATCATGTGAAACATTTGTCTCTTGACCACAACTGTCGGTCTCAAGTCGGGTTTCCCCAGAGCAGATCGTATCATTGAGGGTTTGTTCATTGTGGCCCGAGTTTGGGAAATCAACTGAGTCTCACAATCGACAATCGCCTTAGCGGAGGCTAAGAACGACTTTCCTAAAATGAGGAGACTCAAACAACCTTCCAGGGTGCTCAATGTCAAGGACAATAAAGTCCACTTTATGTTCTTCACCTCAGAAATTTACGAAGACAGAAATGATCCCTTGTGGTCTTTTGGTAGATCGATAAGGTAATTGAACGATCATCCTAGTCTTTTTGAGTTGTTTGAGTTTGAGTTGATTAAAGACAAACTTTGGGAGAATGTTTAAAGTAGAGTCGTCCTCTAACCGAACATGAGTGAATAAGGCATCCTCAATTCACATGTCACCCGAGTCAACCACTGCACTTTGCGGCTTTTAATTTTATTATTCATCACTAAAGAACTGGCCATAGATATAACATGATATCCAGTCCTTGATCGTTTCTCGCATGTCTTTTTAGGGTTTAGTCGACTCTTCACAAATCGCTTAAGACCGGGCACATATTCCATGGCCAAGATCAATGGAAGCTCCAAGATCAGGCTCTTACAAAATGCTTCCATTTCAGAATCGTCCATTTTTTTGAATATTCTATTTTTTCAATTTTTTGGTCTTTTCTATGATTTTGTCAGTAGGGGGGTCATAGGTCAATGGTGATGGTGCTTGATTGTGAGTCACGTAATTATTATGTGGTTCGCTTGGCGGTGGACTTACTTCTTCTGGATTCTGCATAGACTAATTGAGATCATATATTTTCTCAGTCAAAGGATTTGCTCTATGATTGATCCGAGCAATCTCATCCTCAAACATCTCATGACTTCTGATTGAATAATCATTCTCCATATGTCGTGATTCTGTCATGTAACCTCGAGTAGAGTATTGATTATTCATAATCATTATAGTCTGGTTATGAGTCACATTTCCTTGACTCTGGGTTTCTCGTGGATTGTCGAAGGAAAATTGATTGTACTCAGGAAGATAGTCAACCTGAGTAGGGGATGGTTCAAGAGGTTGTGAGACCATAGTAATCGAAAATCGTGTTTCTCTGTCAATATTGGTTACTCTATTTTCCATCCTCAATTCCGCTCGCTCTCTTGTCTCCTTAAGATTATCAGAATGTGAGAGAGGTCTATTCCAAGAAGAAGTGTGGTCATAGGGCAGGATGTATGGGAGGGATGAGAATGATGGCTGAGGGGGATCTGATTTGAAGAGCAGGTTCCCCTAGGATGTGTGAGAAGAAGGATATCGGGACATGGTCGTGGAGATCGGGAAAGAAGACCACTGTTTCGACATCTTATCAAGAGAGGGATGGAAATGATCTGCGAACCATGATTTGCTTACGATTGCAAGGTCTTTGATGCACACAAATCAAATACAAAACAAACACGTAGATTCACCCACTCAACACTAGTGAAGGAATGTCAGGGCTTGGCCGCTTATCTTTTCGATTTTTATTTTAAGCGATCAAACAATTTTAAAAAGTTAAGCAGAGCTGTTAGGTGCCGAAATATTTCACAAAGACTGTCCTGAGTTCATACAACTAGTTGCGTCCACTTTCAGCCAGTATGGGTGTAAGTACGGACCGTTAGACGGCTACCCGTGTTACTTGAGGACGGAGCTTTTCATGGTGTCTTCCAAACGACCCACTCTGCTAAGGGAGTCAGACCGTAAATGGCTACCTGAAACCCTCACTGAGAAGTAGCTAGTTGTTTTTTAAAAACAATAGTCTGAATGAAAATTTTTGGTTTTTGGCTCTACCCTAAGTGTGCGATCTGGTCCTTACAAACAATGAGTGGGTTTCTCTCCACCAGACACAAGGGTTAATTTTATGTTAATTTTATTTACAGATACCTTGATTAGCAGTCTCAATTTTAAATTAAGGTTATCACTGAAGTTTAAAATAAGCACAAAAATTCACGCCTAACGAGCGGTCCCAATTCCTTTAATTCCTAAGTTGTAAAACTGAGGAGGGAGAATCGAAAAAGCCAATGCAAACGTAAATCAATGATGCATGCTTAAGAAGAAGACTTATAGTGATTCCTCGAGTTCTTCATGCGAGATGCAATACAAGGAATTAAAATTACACTAAATGTTATGCAAGGAGGAAAAACGTCCTAAGCAGATAGTTCTATTAGTGGGAAAGAATTAATTTCAATTTGGCTAATGTTGAATGATCTACTAGTGTGTATAATTAGTGAAAGTGTGGCCTAAGAATTATGAGCACAATCAATGACAAACAAGAAAGCGTATATGTACCTAATTCCTACGTCATTCAAGTCAGGTCCCAACCACACATAAGGGGTTGAAACCAACCCGACACATCAGAAAGAAGTTCAGTTCAAATTATTACAAGGGTTCATAGAGAGGGACCCTGAGAGTAATGCATGAATTTTAACTAAACTATCTATCTCTCAAATCCAAAAAAATTAAAAATTCAATCTTTGCAGATCCTTGAATTATGTCCAAAAAAAATTGCTCCATGAAATCTGTAAAGAGGGAAGATGTGGTTAGTATCAAAAGTGAAAAAATGCAAAACAAAATCCAAATAAAAAAACACATATATTAATTTCAAAAAAAATAATTACAAAAAAATAATTTTAAACCCTAAAAATGTGGTGTTCCCTGGCAATGTCGCTATTTGATGAACGCGGAATTCGCCTCTTTAATAGTCGTCAATTGTAGTAGTATAGGAGGTGAAAAATGGTCGATCAAAAATCACGATCTTCAACTGTTGTGGAATATTTTTACTTGTCAAGTGTACCAAGGTCGAACACAAGGAACGCTGATTTTTAGTTGTGTCATCTTAAATTAAATTAAATAATTAATTATTTGCTTGATCAATTTTCTATGTCAGAAAATTATAATATAATGCAATATAGATGCGAATAAATAAACAGAGAGAATGATGCTCAAGATCTATGGTTTTATATGTATTAAATCCTCAATGACATGATCAATGAATCCTCAAAATTAATCACTGATCAAAAGAGGTTAAATCCAAAAAAATTATCAATCAAAGCTCAAGGTTGCATGTAACCGCAATGAATCAATTTATATCTCAAGCTTTTATTTCCTGTAATATTATTTCATAAATAAATGATTCTTATGCCATAAGGAAGTAAAAAAAACACTATTCAAGCCTCCTCTATATAGCTCCTGCAAAGAGATCAAATTCCTTGAATTGTAAAATTCTATTCGATAATCCTAAATAATTCAAGACTCTCCAAAAAGATTTGATAATCTATACGTGACCATAATAAAGATATCTCTCAATTTCAATTCAAGAATCGAAATTCAAAATATCATTGGTGCTCATTTTTCTACCTGTAATAAAATGATGCTACAGATATTCAATCAGATCATGCTTTAAATATCTTCACACAAATCCCTGCAGATAAAGTCAGGAATTTCTCATTATGAAATAACACAAATATGTCAAGAAGTAGCACACATAAATCAAATCACGCTTCGAATAAGAAACAATAATAATTATCATCAGATTATTCTGCAAAGCATATAATATGATAGAGCACATAAATAGCTTCAAATCGACATATTATGCGCTAGAAACAAAGTTCGTATGATAAATTTATGCTAAAATAAAGCTCCAGGGACTAAAATGCAATAAAAAGTTAAGTTTTCTTCTCAATCAGGTCCCTGGAGGACTTATCTGTAATTTGCAAAACCTACAAGGGGTTTTATGTAATTTTACCAGTTCATTGACGGGCAGGGGTCGTAATGCAATTATCTGTAACTCTAAGGGGGTCTCTGTAATTTTTTTACATGTGCATGTGCGTTGCACGTACGCTTGGAGGTTAGGGAACTCCGGGGCACAGGCTTGGGCAGGAGGCTAAGGCTCGTGAATGAAGCTGGGTGCTCTGGTGGAGGCTCGGTGTTCTGAGTTGAGGTGGCAGGCAGGAGAGGCTCGAAGGCCCTGAGCATCAAGGCTGGGGGGAGGAAGCATGGCAGGTCACAGACCGTTGGATCCCCCGATCCAATGGCTACTGCAGTGCTCCGAGGAAGTGGAGGGCGAGTGGCGGTGGCGATGAACCACCGATGCGAGGCGGCTGGGGGGGGGGGTGAAGGTTGGAGTCGAGGGTGCTCGGGGATGAGGGCGACGACCGAGCTTGGTCGACGAAGATGGTGTCGAGAGGCTGGGCGAAGGAGAAGCGCGGAGGTAGGGGGTTGATCGAAGACTTTGTGGAGAACCTACTATGGAAGGGGGACATGCAATAGAAGGCGGGGGGGTTCGGTCGCTGATGAATCCACATTTCATCGTCTTTATTCTATCATTTTGGCCTCAAAAACCCTAGTAAATGCGTGTAAATACCCTTAAATAAATCATCTTAGCATTCATGCATGCGTATTTAAATAGTGTATAAAATAGTGTAATTAGAGCCAAAATTATATAATAAATAAAAGAAAAGAAAAAGAATAAAATACTATAAATAGTTTATGACCCGAAACCTCGAGACCTAGGCATCTTGATGAATAGGTCGACAATGAATAAAGTAGGGAGAGATAAGGGTCAAATACCTATACTTTTTAATTCATTCTTTATTCATTTTGGGACCTATTTTTGGTTCCACTTTTTATACATCAAATAAAGAAACCTTGTACATGAAGGTTGTAGATAATCTTATAAAGAAAAATACAAAATTGATTTCACAAAAAAATAAAGTACAGATAAAAAGTTATGGTCTGAGTAAAATTCCAGAATCCCAACTTCCCAGACCTGTATCTCACAATTGAAAACTCCAAATGCAGCAAACTCACCTTTAATTGTATATAGAATAAAATAAGCTATTTAATGGCGGTAGTTTCGCATTTGGCGGAGCTACGGTTTGAAGGTTGAGTTTTGGACCCACATTGTACAATTGTACTGAATAAAATATTAAATTTATTATTTATTCATTATTTGTATATTTTTATAATTTTGTAAATATTATGTATAATGTATTTGTGTGTTAAAATCAGAATAAAACTCAAAAGACATTCAAAATAAAATATGTATATATATATCATATATAGGTAAACTACCTATACTTATACCTATATAAAGCATACTTACATTTTATTTAATATACAAAACACATCAGAAAAAAATAAAACAAAAATATATTTGTGTGTATAAAAGTATTATATGATTTTATAAAATAATAAATAGAAATAAATAACTTAAAAATCACAAAATAAAAATAAAGTAATAAAATACATAGGTATATGTACCTACATAGGGCTAAAAAGACAACTTGTAAAAATATACCTCATAAAAATAAATAAAAATCACTATAAAATACTTCATAAAAAATAAACATTTTTCATTTTATAATTAAAAATTAATAAAATCATTTACTATTTTTAAATTAATTTCTAAATATTTTTTGCAGGGTTTTTCCTGGTTGGTCCACGTGGACCAACCAGGAGGCAGTCAGCGTTGACCCCGGGTCAACTGCCTGCCTTCCCCGCCTGCCCTTCTGTCAGACCTGGGTTTTCACCCATTTTTGTCGATTTTCTTAGGTCGCGCCTTGCATTTTTTCGTGACGAAATCTCCACGACTTTTCTTCCTCGTTATGTGGTGATTCACGCCCAAGTGAAACCTTGGACTTTGGATCACTGAGGCGATCTGGGCGCCTTGGTCTTTGGGGCACCTCAGTCACTGAGTCAAACCAAATATAACGAAGCTCCGACTTCAATTTCAAAATCGAACCCCTCAATCCATAGGATAGCTCCCATTCTTGTGCCCTCAAGCTCGAGGAAGGTGACAGCTTCCTTTCGAGCCCGTCAGATTGGTCGAGCGACGCCTGAGGCGGCTCCAGCACCTCCCCCTTCGCCGGCGGTCGAGGTACCTTTCCCTCCGGTCTACACCATCGAGGCTGCCACTTCACCCAGTTATTTTTTGTGCATTTTCTTTCTTTTAGCCTAAGGAGCAAAAGCCCTTTAGAAATTTTGAGTTCCATTGCGTGATTCGCCCAATCGATCTTTCTCATCAGAGCGCACCTCCGACCAACTTCCCCCCACGTCGATTCACGCTACACCTCCGCCCTCGCGAGGTCCAGGAAGTTTGCCCTGGACCTTCTACCCATTTTTGCATGTCAAAGAGCTTTGACTCGATCCTGGAGGCGATTTTGGAGCCTCGCCGGAGCTCACGGGGCTCTACAGCTCCGCCACCTTCTCGCGAGCACCTCAGCCATCGTCGAGGTCTTTTGAAGCCCCCAGAAGGAAGAGGAGACCTCCAGGAGTCCCCAGATCCATTTTGAAGCCCAAACCTCACCGGAGGCCGGAGATCTTGAACGGAGAAGATCGCCTCGCCGACGTTCTTCTTTGTTCTTGCTCCAAGCGTCTCGACCATTGGATCGCGGTGGAGCTCCAGGTTGCACAACCACCGTCCGATTTTCCATCGCCTCAACTGTTCGATCTATCAAGGAGGATCTGATCTAGGCCGTCCATCGCCAAAGCGTCATCGCACGACCAGGAAGTGCCACGTGGATAAGTGGCTCGGGCCAAGCCGCTGGATCGTGCCCAGCCGCCGATCGTTGGATTCGCGCTACGCGTCATCAACGTCCATCCGCCGTTGGATCTGCCTTGCGAGGGAATTTTGCAAGTATATCCCCCTCCTTTTTGTAATTTGCTTTTAGTCCAGAAACTTTAAGGTGTAGTTTAAAATATTTTGTAACTTTTGCAAATAGGCCCTCGGACTTTAAAGATTTGCACCAAGGTCCTCTGCCACGTCACCTCACGTGACCCGTTCACATGAGGTGTGGGCTTTTTGCAGAGAGGCCCTTGGCCTTGTGTTTATTTCGCTTCAGTACCTAAACTTTGGATTCTAGTGTAAAATTTTTGGGAATATTGCATGTAAGCCCCCGAGAGTTTTGAATATTGCATCTAGGTCCTTCACAGGCGCGTGCAAGTCACGCGCCCTGGTGGACATTTTGCACCTGTGCCCTCCCGGGTTTGGGTATTTGGGATTGGTCCATTAAATTCAATATTCAGAGTTATATTTTGTGGAAAATTGCATGTATTCCCCTGGATGTTTGTATATTTGCATATATACCGCTGCTAGGTTGAATATTTTTGTGTGCTTGCTCTATTTATTTAAGGCATCATTTTAATTTGAAAAATTCCCAAAAATTTAACTTAAGCTCCTGTTCACTTGCACTTTCACGCCATATTTTTAGTTTTTAATTTTATTGCAATTTTATATTTATTAAAAATCAAAAAATGCCATTTCAGTACTGTCTAGCTTAGAAAATACCAAAAAAATATTAAAATATCTCGAAAAATTCCAAAAAATACCTACTGTCTATTTTACCCTATTTTAGTGTCAGTCCAAAAATCACTAAAAATTTCAAAAGAAAAACCTTAAAAATTCGAAAATACCTAAAAAATTCAAAAAAAATCTAAAAAATTAAAGAAAACTCCAAAAAATGCAAACTCAACTCCTGTAGGTTCCCCTTATTATTCTCTTTATTTTAAAATTAGTTTGGAAAAATTTTGTGGTTGTTTGATATTTTTAATTCCTACGTTACATTCAGCCAGTAGCTAATTCCCTGTTTTCCTTTATTTTGCCTTTTAAAAATATTAAAAACATTCTGAAAAATACCCAAAAATCACAAAAACAGTAAAAAATCATAAAAAGACAAAAAAATTCTTTATTTCTGAATTTTAGGATATTTTTGCATATTTTTATAAATATTGTATTACCCCTTTTATTACATAGTCTACATATTCCAATATTGAAAAAGAAAAAAATATAAAATATAAAATTAAAAAAATCAGAAAATTAAAAATCAAAATACAAAAAAATATAAATTAAATAAAAAATTTAAAAATTAAAAATTAAAAACCCACAAAAATCTTCGCTTTGCGTAGTGTAGACAACATTTCACATTCACACACACACACACACACACACACACACCTGTTTGATCTACCCTGTCTTGCTCCCTGTGTTCGAACTCTCTGTATACTTGCTCTATACACCATTTATGTAGAGTTAAAAATAAATTTTAACTTCACATTTATTTCTTTTTGCTAGATCTATAGTGTGGGTTAATTGTTGATTTTAGTCCAGGATTCATTGCGAGTCGTCATAGCGACGGTTGTCTCCGCCTTGTGTGAGACACTATTTTAGACTCCACGAATTTTGGCTAAATCAAATGGCGCCGTTGCCGGGGAGCAACAACGAGTAGTTCATATTTTTGATTGATTGTGATTAATTGTCTACCATTGCTTGTTTATCTCTCTTATTTTTGATAGATTTTGTTGAGCTTTTCTGACCATCTCTTTTTGTCTTCTTGCGAGGGACCGCGGAGCGAGGCGGATCGCCTAGGGGATCCGGAGCAACCACGTGAAGCGGTGGCGGCTTTTCTTAAGCCAAGCCGGCAGGAGAGAGCAGGAGGATTGAGAGAGTAATTAGATTAGTTTGCATTTTATTTGGTGAGAGAGTGTTGATTAATTTGTAATAATACAGTGACTTGAACTTTCAGACACTTTGGGCCTAATTTCTGAGTGTTTGTTCACCCGGGGGCTCACCGCGGATTTTGTCGTGTTTTCCGCAGTCATTTTCCGGTTTTGTTTTCATTTTCCATTTCTTTTGTGGATTGAGCCCTTAGTTCTAGGAATTGCTTGATCGATTAGATTAGGTCCAAACACACTAATAACCTTTGCATGCACCTATCGATCGTAGTTGGACTTAGTCTAATTAAACAGTTAGTCATTAGTCTTCGATCCGCGCGCTGCGAGCTCATCCCGCCAAGCGCTTCTCCTAAACTCGATGTGTCGAGAGAAGGAGGGGTGAGCCTAGACCGGACATTAGGATTGGAGATTGGTGGTTAGCTTGTGGTTCTTAACGCTAGCAATTGCCTATCTTAGGACGATTTCCGCATTGCATACCAACACGTAGTGTAGGTTTATAAATTTCTGCTTTGCATCCCGCATGGAGAGAGCTGGGATTCGCTGTAAGTCTTCTTACTTAGCATTCATCATTTAGGCACAAAGGTGAGATTTCCATCTTGGTGCCGACTTGCATTTGCTTTTCCGACTCTATTCTCCCTCTGTTTTTGGACAAAGTAGGAATCCAGAAAAAACAAAAACGTTAGGCGCTTGTTTGAATCCACTCAAAAGAAGCGATAACACAAAAAAAAATTAAAAAAGGGACTGCTAAGAAAACTTTGACCTAAATAAAATTGGTAATTGGACTCATTGATTGGGGAGAGTCACACCCTCACTTGTTTTCAGGTTGCATGGGAAGGTCTCCTTCCAAGTGAGCAGAGTGCTTCGTAAGGATTAGAGCCCAAATCCCAGCTTGTGGCTGCCTTGTGTATCGCCTGGATTTCCGAAGTATTGGCGCTATTATCGTACGCAGGCGAGTAGGGCTTGGTCGCCATTGGTGACTCACTATTGTGTTAGCATCAACCTTGTTCGAAGTACCGAGCATAGGCCACGCCTTCACGGGTGTGTCTGTCTCACCGTCTGCGTCCGAGTAGGATCTTGCACGCTCACGGGTGATTCCGTTGCGAGCGAGGTCCGAAGTATCGGTTTCGCCTATCGGCTTCCTCCCTCTTCTTCTTTGGCTGAGTAGGGATCCAGGAAGGGTTACAAGGACCTTAAAAAGCGCAAGCTACAGGTTACACAGGAGGAGGACAAGTACGGGAATACTTTTCCAGCAGTACTCTCTCTCTCTTTAGGCGTAACGCTCTAAGGACCCGTGATAAGAAAAATTCCTGAATTCAAGATTAAAACTGACAAGATAAAAGCCGTACCTTCACGGCTTTATGTGTTGAGTTGGTGAACTCACCCTGTTTTGTGTTTGATTGCTAGTTTATATTAGGTCAAGATCAAAAACACTGCACGCTTGTGCACAATTTTGCCTTCCTTATTCTTCTGCATTCACCTTGCTCTTATCGAATAATCAAGATGATGGGACGGAGGTTTCTTAGGCCGACTTTGTCGGCACCGCTATTAAGCACTCCTCCTCATTCATCTAGGACCACCTCGGAGAGTCCAGACCCGCTCTCCGAGCCTGAGTTCACATCCACCCTGTTCCCCCTCGACCACCCTTCTCATTCCTCTTCCATCAGTCCAAGAGTCTCAGAATTTAGTGCATCGCAGAGCTCAGAACATTTGACGGCACCTGAGATGGGTTCTTTTGGATTTTTAGAGAACCCAGACATGGCTGACAGAGGAGAGCATCCTGATGATCATGAGCACCCGCCATTCTTCATTGATCAAGCCGCCATCAACAATTCACTTCTAGCATCCCTGGAGACCATGCAGAGGTAGATCTGAGACCAGGGAACCTTCATGGGTGATCTCATGAGAGAAATAGCACAGATACGAGAAAACCAACCTGGAGGCGGTGGCGGAGGAGGAGATGGACCTGATGCAGGAGGAGGTGATCCTGAAGCTAAGAGACCTCCACAGATTATAATGAGGGAATTGTATAATCCCGCAGCATCCCTCACTCATTATTGGATCCGACTCCCTCCTATCCATGGAGATTTTGAGCTTCGGCCCTACACAATTCAACTATTACCCAAATTCCATGGGTTGCCGACCGAAGAGTCACACCTCCACCTCCAAGAATTTGAAATGATATGCAGCACCATCCATGATAGGCTGATGACCGAGGACACTATCAAGATGATCGCCTTCCCTTTCTCCTTGGTTGAAAGAGCTGCATACTGGCTCAAACATTTGGGGTGATTCATCAATACTTGGGCCGATCTCCGGACCGCTTATTTGAAGAAGTACTACCCTCTCGGTCGGACGAATGCAGCTAGAGCCATGATCAGCAACTTCGTCATGATCCCGAATGAACAATTCCATGAAGCCTGGGATTGATTTAGAGAGCTCATCGACCGGTGTCCACACCATGACATATCTAAGCCCAATCTAGTGCAGAGTTTCTTTTGTGGGTTGACACCGGAGCTGCAGGGGCTAGTGAACGCCTCTTGCGGTGGGTCCTATTTTTCCAAGGGTGAGGACGATGTTTGGGCCATTTATGAAGGCATGGCAGAGAACTCAACCATCATGGCCCAAGCCCGCGTCTACATGCAGCAGAAGCCCCCGTAAGGAGCGGGATCATTTCAGAGGCTCGCCCGCATCGATGCCGGTCCTAACACTTCGTCTGCAGTCGCAGCCCAAGCCGAATCAGCCGCAGCCGACATGGGCATCATCAGTGAGAAACTGGACCGTCTCGAGATCCTCGAGAAGAAATAGATGCAAGGCATGGCCCAGATGGACCAGATTGCCAAGACAATGAGTGACCTGAAGATGCAGATCCTTTGCATCCAGGAGGCACAAATGTCTTCCCAGCAGCCTCCCAGGTCACGGGCTGACCCGAGCAGTAGCAGCTCATCTCAACCCTCTACCTCGTACCGCCAGGTCAACCATATCCAAGCAGAGCCGGTCCCGCTGCTACAGTACTACCCAGCACAACCGCCATCTCAAGACACTCAGATGGTGGTCTACCAGCCGGAGCAGCCACTGGCAGTTCTTCCTCCACCATCCTTTGAGCAGGAACCATTGATGGAAGTCAATGGGATTTGGTACGACCGGTACCCTCAGCCCGAGATTCGTCGCGATCACCCCGGATTCCGTTGGGGCAACGGTGGCTCCTCATCTCAGCAGCAGAATCCAGCTCAAGGACAGCAGAGCAGCCAGCAACCACAGCAGCAGCAGCAGCCCCAGTACACCCAGCAACAATACCAGCAGGGTCCTCGTCCCGCCTATCAGGGACAGCAGTGGAGGCAGCGTCAACAGCCTCAACAGTCTTATTCCCATCCTTCCCAGAACTATCCATACCAGCAGCAGCAACAACAGCCTCATTTCCCACAAGGGAACCCATCCGGTTCTCAAGCCCATGCTTTCGAGAACCCAGCTTTAGATGACCTTGCCCGCTTGCTCTCCGAACAACGAGCGTCCTTCCGGCAGGAAATGGATGAGTTTCGGCAGGAGATGAGGGAGATCATCAAAGGCAAGGCCGCCATACCAGCTCAGATTGAACCGAATCCGAACAATCTGAAAAGGAAGTCTGAGCAGGTAGAGTTTACAGAGGATACCTCTCCTAGTGACTATTTGAGTGACATGTCTCTTTCTTTGTATGATGCTGATTTTGTGACTACTAGGAGCGGTAGGATGCCAGCTGGCGACGTCTCTTCTGAGCGACAACCACAAGCTGAACCAGGAGCGCCAGAGGAGCAGAGTAGCGGTGTTGATGCCGCTGATGTTGATGAAGATAGTGGTGCTGATGCCACCAATGATGGAGAGCCAGACGACGGTACTGAGGCCGTCGTGATACCAGATGCAGACGGTGGTGCTGATGCCACCATTTTGGATGCAGAGCCAGAGCACGGTGTTGATGCCGCGAAGTCAGGTGCCGGTGGTACTACTGAGGCCACCACATCTATTTTTGTTGAGCGTCCTTCTGTGATGTTACCACCTTTTGTATCTATGGACTGTGGTAACAACAAAAAGAACAAAAATATGAATAAAGGAAAGGTTTCTGTTCAAATTGCCGATCAATCTGTGTTGAATGGTGATGATTGTATGGACTTTATTCCTTCACGGGCATAGGGACCTATTCCTAGTCCTCCATTTGAAGAGGCCCCTACCATCCCCTTTCCAGAAGCACTCCGTCGAGCGAAGGGGAATAAAAAAGAAAATCCTAAAAAAACCAACAGGTAGAGTTCAGCAACCAGATGATTGATCGATTCCATATTCAGCTGACTCTACAAGAAGCACTTGAGCACATCCCCCTCTTCAAAAAGAACTTGAAAGAGAAGACTACAGTCCGCAGGAAGAGGAGGAACCACAGAGATCAGATCCATGTGCTCACTCATTCCACTTGCTGCACTATTTAGAACAAACTGCCAGCCAAGCGACCAGATGCAGGAGCTCCCTATATCAGATGCGAGATTCAAGAGAAGCAGTTTGATCGTACTCTGTTAGACAGCGACTCTTCAATTAACCTTCTTCCGGTAGCCTTACTCGATCGATTCGAGTTTGGTCCTCTTCTTAGGAACAGGACAGTCCTTCAGTTTGCTGATAGGTCGACTAAGAGGTTGAAGGGGTTATTAAAGACGTGGTCATTACCATTCAGGGCCTGAAATTCCCTGTGGACTTCGTTATGTTGGACATGGAGATCCCTGAGTCGGTAACCGATGCCCCCATCATACTCGGACGTCCATTCTTGGCCACAGCCAAGGCGGTGACCGATCATGATAGTGGGAAGGTATGTTTTCGCGTAGAGGGCGAAACTATGCAAATAGAGACGATCGAAGAAACAAGAGCCAGAGAACTAGAATGCTCAGAGCAGTCTAGTGAAGCCGCGCAGATGACAGAGGAAGAGCTAGACATCCACCAAGAGTGTGATTTTGTGATGACAGACGATGAATCTAACTGGATAGATCCTGTAGCACCGACTCTCGCCTTGCCTACAGATTCACTATATCTAAAGCTTATGGCAGTCGAGAGCCTGGAGAGCACTCCCCTGGATGAGGATACACCTGAGTCTGACAGTGTTGGGATGAGTGGTGATGATGACTTTCAATCTTGTTCATCTACTTCTGATACCTCGGATTCAGACATTGATTGGGATGATTTTGATGACTATTTACCTTGTCTGATTCCTTCTGAGCCAACAACCATGACAGAGTGCGAGCCAGTACAGTTTATTGATGATTCAGCAGGCATCCCTTCGTCAGAGATTCATGCAGAGCGAGAGTTCTCACATGCAGACCTAGTAGCCTTCACACAGACATATCAGAAGCTAGATCTGCCAGCTCCCAGTTGTCCAGAACTGAAGCCTTTGCCGCAGTCGCTGAAGTATAGATTCCTTGCGGGTGAGCCTGATATGCACCCAGTCATTATCTCAACAGGTTTGACTAGAGAGCAAGAATCTCGTCCGATGGAGGTTCTTGAAAGAAACCGCAAGGCAATAGGTTGGAGTATAGTTGATCTCCAGGAAATTAGTCCGGCTCTGTGCTCCCACCACATCTATCTTGAGGAGAACGCTAGGCCGTCGCGTGAGTTCCAACGACGGCTGAACCCGAATCTTCGAGATGTGGTCATGAAAGAAATATCGAAGTGGTGGAGTGTCGATTTTATCTACCCCATCTCCGACTCCAAGTGGGTTAGTCCATTACATGTGGTACCCAAGAAGACGGGTATAACTACGGTTGTAAATGAGTCTGGAGAGGAGATCCCTACCCGAGTACCCACTTCTTGGAGGGTCTGTGTGGACTACAGACGATTAAATGAGGCCACCAAGAAGGATCATTTCCCGCTGCCATTCATTGATCAAATTATCGAATGGCTAGCTCGGAAGAGTCACTACTACTTTCTTGACGGGTACTCCAGATATAATCAAGTGGCCATTGCACCCGAAGACCAGGAGAAAACGACATTCACCTGTCTGTTTGGGACTTATGCTTTCAAACGGATGCCCTTTGGTCTATGTAACGCTCCGACGACATTCCAAAGGTGCATGTTGTCTATTTTCTCAGACATGGTGGGTGACTGTTTAGAGGTCTTCATGGATGACTTCTCGGTCTATGGCGATGGGTTCGATGCTTGTCTTGACTGCCTAGACCGTGTGCTTCAGCGTTGCATTGAGGTCAACCTCGTATTGTCTTTGGAGAAGAGTCAATTCATGGTGACTCAAGGGATGGTCCTTGGTCATATTTTCTCCAACAGGGGCATGGAGGTCGATCCTGCCAAGGTGGATATCATTAGAAAACTCAATCCACCGTCCAATTTGCGTCAGTTGCGGTCCTTTCTGGGGCATGTCGGTTTCTACCGACGGTTTATTCAGGACTTCAGTCGGATTGCCCGACCACTTACTGATCTGCTGACGAAAGATACCGAGTTCATTGTCAATGATAAGTGTCTTGCGTCTTTTGAGACTCTCGAAGGTATGGTTGTTTCAGCTCCTGTCCTTCAGCCACCCGATTGGTCTCTCCCATTCGAGATCGTGACGGATGCTTCAGATTTTACCGTTGGGGCTGTGCTTGGACAGAGGAGGGATGGATTACCTTTTGCCATTCACTACGCCAGCCGGACTTTGGATGCCGCTCAGCGAAATTATACTGTGACTGAGAAAGAGATGCTGGCCGTAGTCTTGGATAAGTATCGATCTTATATTCTCGGATCTAGAGTGACAATTTATACAGATCACACCGCCATCCGGTATTTAATGCCCAAGAAGGATTCCAAAGCACGTCTTACCAGATGGATCCTTTTACTCCAGGAGTTTGATATTGAGATTAAGGATAAGTCTGGAGTCAAGAATGTGGTGGCGGATCATCTCTCCTGATTGGAGAACCTTGAGGAATCTGAGCCCAGCGCACCTATCACAGAGACATTTCCAGATGAGGTGATCTTGGCTATCACCTCGCTCCCGTGGTATGCCGACATTGTGAACTATCTTGTCGCCAAGACGGTCCCACAAGGTTGGCACAGGCAGAAACTCGAGACCTTCATGGCGAAGGCCAAGTTTTACCATTGGGAGGATCCCGTCCTTTATCATGAAGGAGGGGACAGTATCTGGAGGAGGTGCATTCCTCAAGAAGAGCATCATAGCGTCCTCACATACTGCCACAAGCTTGAGGCAGGAGGACATCATTCTGGAAAAAGGACAGCACAGAAGGTGCTTCAATCCGGCCTTTGGTGGCCTACTCTCTTCAAGGATTCTGATGAGTTTGTGAAGAGATGTACTGACTGTCAGAAAATGGGAACCTGCGGACAGAGAGACATTATGCCCATGTAACCCATTCACTTTTGTGAGGTTTTTGATGCATGGGGGATTGATTTCATGGGCCCGTTTCCTAAGAGTCAGGGATTCGAGCACATTTTGCTCGCTGTGGATTATGTCAGTTGATGGGTTGAGGCCATCCCCGCCCGAGCCGCAGATGCTAAAACCGTGTGCAAAATTTTGAGGAACAATATCATTTCACGGTTCGGGGCACCTAGAGTCTTGATTTCAGATGGGGGGTCTCATTTCATCAATGACAAGGTTTTGGCCCTTGCAGACGAGTTCGGCATTGACCATCGGGTTGCCACACCGTATCACCCTCAGACTAATGGTCTTGCCGAAGCATCGAACCGGGAGATAAAAACTATCTTACAGAAGGTTGTCCGCCCAAACCGAAAGGATTGGTCACAACTTTTGGACTCGGTCTTGTGGGCCTATCGGACTTCCTTCAAGAATCCATTGGGGTCATTTCCCTTTCAACTCATCTATGGAAAGCCGTGCCATGTGCCAGTGGAAATCAAGCATAAATCCTTTTGGGCAGTCACTGAGTTACTGTTAGATCCCGAGAGTATAGGAGAACAGAGAAGAGCAGAGTTGGCAGCCCTGGAGGAACTGAGAGATACAGCCTTTTCCAACAGTCTACAGTACAAAGAGAAAGTGAAAACATGGCATGATTCTCATATCAGCCATAAACAGTTTGAGACAGATCAGAAAGTATGGTTGTTTGATTCCAGGTTGAAATTATTTCCAGGGAAATTACAGAGAAAGTGGAAAGGTCCATATGTAGTCAGGAAGGTACATGACAATGTCAGTATTGACATATCCGAACCGCCATCTTCCTCTACCTTCTGTGTCAATGGTCAACGCCTGAAACTATATCTAGATCATGATCCGCCGACCATTGACGTTGCCCTCATTCTTCTGGTATGAGATGTGTTCGTTGCTTCATATCATCTGCATCTCATACATGGTGATCTCTTCTATCTTCCGCTGTACAAATTATCTGTCTATATCATGTTTTCATCTGTTAATCTCTTTTCTTCTTTTCTTCTGTTCTTCTTTTCCTTTTCTATTCTCTTTATCCATCAAAAAGGGGTCGTCCCTTGTTGTCAGTTTTCTGTACTTAGGATGTACTTTGTCTTAAGTATGGGGGGGGGGGGGTGAGCACCCCGAGTTTCTTTCATTTTCAGTTCGATCCTCTCCATTGTCTCCTCTTCTTGTCTATACTTAGGGATATCTGACCCTAAGTATAGGGGGATACAATCTGAGTACGATCTGTTCATTCCCACCCTTGACCCTCCCTACGTTGTGTACATTCTGCTATACTTAGGATTATTTGATCCTAAGTATAGGGGGGACGGTTGACTTCTCATTGGTTCATTCCTTTATTCTTAGACTTGCCTATACTTAGTACGAGTTATGTCGTCTCTTTTCTCTCCGATCTATGAGGACATAGCTCAAGCTAAGTATAGGGGGGTCGTATATAATGCGTATATATTTTAGCCATAACTCGTACTTTCGTATTTTCCTAATAATATGGCTAATAATTCTTTAAAATTCACGAGAAATCCTTAATAAAAAGATGTTACCGCTCCTCAAATTCTTTGTGTATGTACTGATTAATAAATCAGGTGAAAATGTTTTTTGCAAAATGTTTGGAAAATAGTTTGAAAATCTTTGTGAAAATCTATTGAAAACCATTTTGAAAATATTTTGTTACATGTTTTCAACCTGTGTAAAATGTGTGGTTTGTAAAAATTTATCTTCTTTGTGTGAAATAAAATGTTTGAAAAATGATTTGCAAATGGTTTGAAAAATGGTTGCAAAAATATTTTGAAAAATCTATCTATACTGTTTGAAAACCTTTGCAAAATGATTTTCAAATATGTGTACATGTTTGTAAAAATGTTCGTAAAAACTACTTTGGACTATAGTTTTCAAAAATTGTGTGAAAAAACTGGTGTCAAATAAGTTTGAGGAGTATTTACATCACACCAAAATCCATTATATACTTATAAAATTGATCACTTACCCTTGTAAATTCTTAAAATCCACTTCTTGTATATATATAAATCACTCCCGTGTATATATTTTCACCTAGCTTTTAGCCAAAAATATTTTTGTTTTCAAAAATCCCAAAAACATCTGCAAAATTAAAATCCAAAAACACTTGAAAAATCTTTTTGAAAAAAAAACAAAAAAAACAAAAAATGCATCTGCATATGCATCATCATCATCTTTTCAAAAATCCATAAAAAGTTCAAAATCTTTTGAAAATTGCATCACAAAAATATTTTCTGCACTGCATTGCATAGCATTAGTGTTTTTTGGATTGAGTTTGATAGCTGAAAGAGTCTAAATGAAATCCGGAGATTGGAGCTTGATTGGACCTTAAAATCTACCTAATAACAGGAACCTTATAGGAACTGGGTTTGAGGTACTTCAGGTCTAGTTGACTTAATTCTTTGAGGATCACGAGACTTGGTTCAATGGGTTCTTGACTGCATAAGTAAAGTATTTCGGAACATACACACGACTCTTGTTGATAATGACCTAACTTGGACACCTGCACTTTTCACATGGCTCAACTCAGTTGGAGTGGTGAGGGGATTGGATTTGCCGGTATGAGACGCACACGAGTGGAAACATTTGTCCTCCTCTAGGGAGGGAAGTGCACCCCAACCCGTCCAGTAATAAGTAAGTCTAAAGACAGGAGGCTGTGGGTTGCGATAAAGCTTCAAAAGAGGGATAGTCTACTGGCTCAAGAGGAAAAACTCCTTATGTAAATGCTGTTGTGAATAGTACTTCAAAAAAAAGGGGTTCATGCATGTACAAAAATAAAAAGCCTGCAAGTATGTACAAATGTTGTAAAGTTAATAAGCAAGCTTGAGTTCCAAAGTCAAATATGTAAGCATGCAGCTGGATGACTTGACTACACTGGTCTTGCATCCCAGGATAGGTAGCTACACTGGCTGCCGTCCATTCTTCTCTTCACCCCCTCCTCTTGAGCTGGTTGCCACTTGAACTTAGAAGGGAATACCCCGCTCCTCGAGGATGGAGTTATTGGATTGGGGAATCATTGGGTTGCCGTACTGGAGAAGTCAGTTTCTTTGCCATTCTAGTTGGGGAGAGCCACCATCACTTACACTGTACGAGTCAGATTCATAGTCGTAAGGGTATGCGTATGAGTTGAAATATTTCTGACATGGCTATTGAGGAGACTTGAGCAGAGTTTTGGGATTCTCAGGGACTGTTGGATTTCAAATTTGATTCTCATTAAGGTTCCGCTCGCACTAAAATTCCAAAGGTCCGACTTAAGCTCCAAACTTTGATTTTGTGAAGACAAGTTTGATAATTAAACTAAATCCAAGTTCTTCTTTTTCTTTTCTTTCTTTTTCTTTTTGCACTTATTGCATAAGAGTTTGCTAGGGACTAGCAAAGGTGAAGTATAGGGAGATGATGAATCCACATTTCATCATCTTTATTCTATCATTTTGGCCTCAAAAACCCTAGTAAATACGTGTAAATACCCTTAAATAAATCATCTTAGCATTCATGCATGTGCATTTAAATAGTGCACAAATAGTGTAATTAGAGCCAAAATTATAGAATAAATAAAAGAAAAGAAAAAGAATAAAATATTGTAAATATTTTATGACCCGAAACCCCGAGACCTAGGCATCTTGATGAATAGGTCGACAATGAATAAAGTAGGGAGAGATAAGGGTCAAATACATATACTTTTTAATTCATTCTTTATTCATTTTGGGACCTATTTTTGGCTCCACTTTTTATACATTAAATAAATAAACCTTGTACATGAAAGTTGTAGATAATCTTATAAAGAAAAATACAAAATTGATTTCACAGAAAAATAAAGTACAGATAAAAAGTTATGGTCTGAGTAAAATTCCAGAATCCCAACTTCCCAGACCCATATCTCACAATTGAGAACTCCAAATGCAACAAACTCACCTTTAATTGTATATAGAATAAAATAAGCTATTTAATGGCGGTGGTTTCGCATTTGACGGAGCTACGGTTTGAAGGTTGAGTTTTGGAACCACATTGTACAATTGTACTGAATAAAATATTAAATTTATTATTTATCCATTATTTGTATATTTTTATATTTTTATAATTGTGTAAATATTATGTTTAATGTATTTTTGTGTTAAAATAAGAATGAAACTCAAAAGAAATTCAAAATAAAATATATGTATATATATCATACATAGGTAAACTACATATACTTATACCTATATAAAGCATACTTACATTATATTTAATATACAAAACACATCAGAAAAAAAATAAAACAAAAATATATTTATGTGTATAAAAGTATTATATGATTTTATAAAATAATAAATAGAAATAAATAACTTAAAAAGCACAAAATAAAAATAAAGTAATAAAATACATAGGTATATGTACCTACATAGGGCTAAAAAGACAACTTGTAAAAATATACCTCATAAAAATAAATAAAAATCACTATAAAATACTTCATAAAAAACATTTTTCATTTTATAATTAAAAATTAATAAAATCATTTACTATTTTTAAATTAATTTCTAAATATTTTTCGCAGGGTTTTTCCTGGTTGGTCCACGTGGACCAACCAGGAGGCAGTCAACGCTGACCCCGGGTCAACTGCCTGCCTTCCCCGCCTGCCCTTCTGTCAGACCTGGGTTTTCACCCATTTTTGTCGATTTTCTTAGGTCGCGTCTTGCATTTTTTCGTGACGAAATCTTCACGACTTTTCTTCCTCGTTATGTGGTGATTCACGCCCAAGTGAAACATTGGACTTTGGATCACTGAGGCGAGCAGAGCGCCTTGGTCTTTAGGGCACCTCAGTCACTGAGTCAAACCAAATATAACGAAGCTCCGACTTCAATTTCAAAATCGAACCCCTCAATCCATAGGATAGCTCCCATTCTTGTGCCCTCAAGCTCGAGGAAGGTGACATCTTCCTTTCGATCCCGTCAGATTGGTCGAGCGACGCCTGAGGCGGCTCCAGCACCTCCCCCTTCGCCGGCGGTCGAGGTACCTTTCCCTCCGGTCTACACCGTCGAGGCTGCCACTTCACCCAGTTATTTTTCGTGCATTTTCTTTCTTTTAGCCTAAGGAGAAAAGGCCCTTTAGAAATTTTGAGTTCCATTGCGTGATTCGCCCAATCGATCTTTCTCGCCGGAGCGCACCTCCGGCCAACTTCCCCCACGTCGATTCACGCTACACCTCCGCCCTCGCGAGGTCTAGGCAGTTTGCCCTGGACCTTCTACCCATTTTTGCAGGTCAAAGAGCTTTGACTCGAGCCTGGAGGCGATTTTGGAGCCTCGCCGGAGCTCACGGGGCTCTACAGCTCCGCCACCTTCTCGCGAGCACCTCGGCCATCGCCGAGGTCTTTTGAAGCCCCCAGGAGGAAGAGGAGACCTCCAGGAGTCCCCAGATCCATTTTGAAGCCCAAACGTCACCGGAGGCCGGAATTCTTGAACGGATTAGATCGCCTCGCCGGCGTTCTTCTATGTTCTTGCTCCAAGCATCTCGACCGTTGGATCGCGACGGAGCTCCAGGTTGCACCACCGTCGTCCGATTTTCCATCGCCTCAACCGTTCGATCTATCAAGGAGGATCTGATCTAGGCCGTCCATCGCCGAAGTGTCATCGCGTGACTAGGAAGTGCCACGTGGATATGTGGCTCGGGCCAAGCCGTTGATCGTGCCCAGCCGCCGATCGTTGGATTCGCGCCACGCGTCATCAACGTCCATCCGCCGTTGGATCTGCCTTGCGAGGGAATTTTGCAAGAATACCCCCGCCTTTTTGTAATTTGCTTTTAGTCCAGAAACTTTAAGGTGTAGTTTAAAATATTGTAACTTTTGCAAATAGGCCCTCGGACTTTAAAGATTTGCACCAAGGTCCTCTACCACGTCACCTCACGTGACCCGTTCACGTGAGGTGTAGGCTTTTTGCAGAGAGGCCCTTGGCCTTGTGTTTATTTCGCTTAAGTACCTAAACTTTGGATTCTAGTGTAAAAATTTTGGGAATATTGCATGTAAGCCCCCGGGAGTTTTGAATATTGCATCTAGGTCCTTCCCAGGCGTGTGCAAGTCACGCGCCCTGGTGGACATTTTGCACCTGTACCCTCCCGGGTTTGGGTATTTGGGATTGGTCCATTAAATTTAATATTCAGAGTTATATTTTGTGGAAAATTGCATGTATGCCCCTGGATGTTTGTGTATTTGCATATATACCCCTACTAGGTTGAATATTTTTGTGTGCTTTCTCTATTTATTTAAGGCATCATTTTAATTCGAAAAATTCCTAAAAATTCAACTTAAGCTCCTGTTCATTTGCACTTTCATGCCATATTTTTAGTTTTTGATTTTATTTATATTTATTAAAAATAAAAAACATGCCATTTCAATACTGTCTAGTTTGGAAAATACCAAAAAATATTAAAATATCTCAATAAATTCCAAAAAAATTACATACTATCTATTTTACCCTATTTTAGTGTCAGGCCAAAAATCACTAAAAATTTCAAAAGGAAAACCTTAAAAATTCGAAAGTAACTAAAAACTTCAAAAAAATCTAAAAAATTAAAGAAAACTCCAAAAAATGCAAACTCAACTCCGGTAGGTTTCCCTTATTATTCTCTTTATTTTAAAATTAGTTTGGAAAAATTTTGTGGCTGTTTGATATTTTTAATTCCTACTTTACATTCAACCAGTAGTTAATTCCTTGTTTTCCTTTATTTTGCTTTTTAAAAATATTAAAACATTCTGAAAAATATCCAAAAATCACAAAAACAGTAAAAAATCATAAAAAGACAAAAAATATTTTTATAAATATTGTATTATCCCTTTTATTACATAGTCTACATATTCCAATATTGAAAAAGAAAAAAAATATAAAATATATAACAAAAAAAATATCAGAAAATTAAAAATCAAAATACAAAAAAATATAAATGAAATAAAAAAATTAAAAATTAAAAACCCACAAAAATCTTCGCTTTGCGTAGTATAGATAATATTTCACATTCACACACACACACACACACACACCTGTTTGATCTACCCTGTCTTGCTCCCTGTGTTCAAACTCTCTGCATACAGCTCTATACACCATTTATGTAGAGTTAAAAATAAATTTTAACTTCACATTTATTTCTTATTGCTAGATCTATAGTGTGGGTTAATTGTTGATTTTAGTCCAGGATTCATTGCGAGTCGTCACAACGACGGTTGTCTCCGCCTTGTGTGAGACACTATTTTAGACTCCACGAATTTTGGCTAAATCTGTCGCCTAGAAATTGGAGAGGGCAAATCGCCTCTACTCCGATGATGGCCTCAGCCGCGGGCGACGTCGCGACAAAGCTTGGCAGTATCGGAGGAGATGCTGCACGACGCAGAGGATCTCGTCGGATCACGCCAAGGTCGAAGCTCGCGCTGTTGCTGTGACCAGTAGGGTTCAGAGCTAAATAGTTGAGGAGGAGAACGGCTGGAGAAGGAAGCGTGTAACGGCCGCAACTGGTGAATGGTGGTGGCGACCATTACCTGAGGGGAGGAGCGTGCGGGCATTGCGGGCTTGGGGCACACGAAGGAGGGTCATGTGCTAGGCAAGTGACCCGAGGGCGGCTGGAGAAAGGGGAAGGGGTCACGTGCTAGGCACATGACCTGGGGGAGGAGGGAGGAAATAATGAAACGGGGCTGCCATGTGGCATGCCCAGGGGCTGCCACGTGTCACCCCAAAAAAATTTCAAAATAAAAAGATGAAGTAAATTAGAAAAAAAATAGAAGGGAACCTCGAATCAAAAAATTTTATTCACGAAAGTTGTTTATGTCGACGAAACCTACAACTTTCATGAAGGATCCATGAGAAAAAGAGGTCATCTGTACAAAGTGGTATTTTTGGTGGTCTCCAAGTGTATTGAAAACTGATTTTTGGGGATTTTGTAGTTTTTTGGTGGTTTTAAAAGAGGATAAAAATTATAGAAATAGAACGATAAAATACAAGAAAATTAATTACACACGAATCTATTTTTTTTATTTTTAATAAATAAGAAAATAGGGAAATAATATCGAAGTAGGAAATACGAGACTTTTGTACAGACTCGTAAAGGACACTAAGACTCAATTAGTTTCTTTGATTTCAGTCTTGATTTGGATTAGGATTTTTGTAACGCTTGATAAAACTTTCATCAAAGAACACAAATGAAGAAGAAATAAATTAAAGGGATTAATTATGTACATAAAATGTAGGTCAAAAATAGCAAAAAGTTAAAATGCGCAAAAGATGCCTAAAACCCAACTTTCACATATGAGCTCTGAATTTTACGAAATTAGTTTTGTTTTGAAGGTATTTGAAAGTACGGTACTTTAATAGTGACCAAAATCAAACACTGTATGAGGGAGATATGTGTATTTTAGTCCGTCAGATGTGAAATATGGTTTCGAGTTTATTTGACACTTATTTGAGCCTAGTAATTTTTTGTATTTTTTATTTATTCTTGTTAGTAATATCTACACAATGGAGGTAGTATCGTGTCAATCAGAGTTAGTATGCATTAATTCAAAACTGTGGAAGTTAGCTGCTTTTTGGGCCAATTTACACTTCGGATTTTTAATGCAATTATGCATGATGAAATGCAAATATTATTTACACATGTATGAATGCTAATGATGCTTTATTATTTATTATATGCATGTGAATTTTGGGGAACAGAGCCTAATTGATCAATTTTAGCATGATGAATACGAGATTCACCACCTACCTCCTTCGAGTTTCCCTACGGTGAGGAATGATTACAGATGGCGATGGTGACTTGGATGTCTTCTAGGGTTTCAAACCCAAGTTGTGGAAGAAGTTGTAACTGCTAGATGGCAAGGCTGGTCTCTGGATTATGATTGATATGTATGCGCTCCAGATGATAATTCAACCTGCAAGGAAGGTATTTTGATGCTCGATTCGCCAGGAAATGAGCAAGATTATTAAGGGAATTTATAGGACTAATGTTGTTACATGGACAATGAAATGGAAGTGGGATTTGATGTAATTGACTCTAAATTGAGTCAAATTGGTTATGGATTTGAGTATGTAGATGAAGATGATAGTTAAAAGATGCTAATGAGGTGATTAAGGCTACTAATTATGGTGTGAGGATTGATGAAATCGAAAGGGAAATTGAGGATGAAAGTATGCACCTGGAGAATGAGGTTGTAAGAACCTCTGGCCACTGCTCAACAGGCGGTGGTCCTGGAGCTCAACACTACAAGCGGCGGCGATGCAAAGCCAATGTTGTCTTTGGAATCTCTTCTCTAACCGATCTTCTTCCACGTGGAGGCACACTTAGGCGTTGTCACCACCAGAGGTGGCCGGAATGAAGAGAGGAAGGAGCTAGGTCAGACAGTTTGTTCTTCACTTGGAGAGAGTTAGTTGCAATTGAGCAACTTGGATCAATAAATAGGTGAATGGCGATGGGAAGGTGGTGATCCAATGGTGGACGAGTAGGAGGGTAGTTAGGTAAATCAATTGGAGGGGTTAGATTAAGTTTAGGATGTGATGAAGTGCGTGAACAAATGGTTGAAGAAGAGTCGTCGAAAGAACTTTAGCTAACAACCTTCTTGAGGAAGATGAAATAGTGCTGACACGTGTCAGTACCTGGTTGACCAGATATTGAAATTAGATCTATAATTAGGTAATGAATAATAAATAGTATTATTTTAAATAGGTATAAAAAGGGAAAATGTAAATAATTAAATTACCTAAATTATAATAATTTATTTTGATAAATGATAATGAAATATAAATATTATATTAATAACTAGGAATATAGAATACTTAATAAATAGACCTTTAATTTTTAATTTAATAAATTAATATATAACATAAATATTTTATATTTCATTAATTATTATGATAATATTAATGTGCATGTGAATTTTTACAGATTTTAATAAATTAATTTAAATATATAAATAAATACAAATATATAGTCTACAGTTCAATTTCATTTATCTATTACGGCTTTTGAATTATTTAAGATATTAAACAGTGTCAAAAAATTCTGAAATAATTCATGGTTAAAATAAAAGATCAAGAAAATATTTAAAAAATGATAAAATCAATAAAATTATGAATAATATATTCTAAATAAAATAAATAGATCAGGAACCTACTTGTCATTAGGTCCCAAAACCGATGTTTTGCAAACGGACTCCGGTTTTAGTGAAATTATTTTCCTTAATTAAAGAATATTATTTTATGAACTTTAAAGGTGAGTAGAGTGAAATTAGAGTTTGTATGAGAAAGTTATAATGTTAAGAAGTTGAGAAATTGATAATTTGAAAGTTGGATTTCTTGGTATATATATAAAATAATATTTTTAACTTATTTTTATATTTTTATACATTTTTATTAATAAATAGGAGAAGAGTTTGGTGAAAAATAAATACAAATGAATTAATTAAAAATCAATGAAGATTTGATAATTATTTGATAATTAATGAAGAATGTGTAGAGTGTTTAAATGATTCTTTTTTGTGGTTTTCTTCTTTATCTCCCCCAACTTATTTGTTTGTCGACCAATCCATGCCGACTTGGTCTTGAACATTAGGTTATATAAATATATTCTTCAGCTATATTTATATTTTACAAGTCATATTGTACAAATATACATATTTATAATTCGCCTTCTTTTTTTCTTTATTTTTTATTCTGTTTTAATGTCTAAAATAATAATTTTGTTTATGAATAGAGTTTTGATGAGAAATGGAAATTATGGATATTTACATGTATTTGTTAAGGGTTTTAAGACAAAATGCAGACAGAATGTTAATGAATCATGGATTCATCAACCATCCACGCACAATCACAACCCTTCATTAGTGCCCTAACACACGACCGTATGATCGCTTAGATCGGATGAAATCAAGATTGCATCCTCGCAACTCGCCCACCACCATTGTATCACTAGATCCAATGTCCCTGATGCTTCGTCAGTATCCCGCTCACCCTTCTTCCACATGACGCGACTAGTAACCATTCCATCTTTACATCCTATTTTCCTCACTCCCTTATTCATTCTCTCCGTCAAACATATGGTCAACGATAGAGACCTAACTCCACTTGACCATGCCATATACCTAACTCCCATGCTCCTTTACCCTCTTGTCAAGGGGAGGCGGTTAATCTTTGATGGTCATCAACATGGAATCGCTTCTCCTCTCTTCAAAGACCCCGCCACCTACGTAACTTCGCACCATCCACCCATGTGTACACTTTCCTCAAGTATATATCTTTCATTGAGTGACAGAGAGAGTGAGAGATCTTATGCGGAGAAGGGAGATTGGTCATCGACATGATCCTTTATATATCAGGCAATTCACAGTCTCATCTGGAGATGCTGCTTGAGCTCAACCTTGTCGTGGTTTTGAGCGATGACCTAGTATCTTTATATATCATATTCCCAGGTATTCAGCCAAACTTGATCAGGTGAGGAGGGTCTTGCACTCCACACAAGGCAGGAGCACAGTTGATGTGGCGACAACTCACAGAGACCAAGCGACTAAGCAACAATTGACCCACATAATAATATGAATCAATGTGAAATGAGGTATGAATCAAAACTTATTATAACCCTACGAAACAAGCATGTATAACAAGAAGCATAGTAGGGTGTCGAACATAGGGAGACAAGTTGGTGCAGCATGTATATTATTTATAAATGAATAATGAATAAATAATAATGTGTATTTCGTACAATTATCACTCAAATAATAAATTAGTTAATGTTTTTGTGGGTTTATAATAAAATATTTTTTTATATTTTTAAAATTTTCTGATTTTTTAATTTCTTTTTATAATTTTCTGATTTTTTAATTTCTTTTTCATTTTAATACTTAATATAGAGATATATATGACCATTTATATGTAATATGTATAATATATGTAATATATAATATAAGATAAATAATAAATATACAAAAATAGAAAATAGAAATATAAACAATCCTTTTTACTTTTTTCTAAGATTTTAAAAATTAATTATAAGGTATTGATAATAATTATGACAATATAAACTATATATAACTATATATAGATATATAATATAATATAGATAATATAATTATACGTATAGCTAAAAATAATCAAAATTCGTAGAATAAAATATTTTTGTCTTTTATATGTTCTACTGATTTCATGATTTTTAGGGAATTTGTGCTAATTTTTAGGTATTTTTAAAATCAAAAAATACAAATCATGGACTTTCTAAATAGGCCGGAATGTTTTGAGATTTTAAAAATACTAAAGAGGTTCAAAATTCTCAAAATAAATTTTAATATATACTAATATGCATTAAAAATACATAATAGAAAGAGATGTTTTTGGGTTTTTTGAAGAGTTTTTATACTTTTTATAAGGATTTTGGACTTTTCAATCTTTTATGTTTTTCTTTTTCTATTTTTAGGGATTTTTGGTCTGGAGTTATAAAATAAAAAGTGCTAAGCCTTCTCCCACTATAAGTAGGGTCGGCTACATGGATTCTTGCTCAAATCCATGTTGAAAGATTCGACTATTTTTTACGCTGGCCGTCGACTACCTAACGCAACCCCTGCAAGAGTGGGATTTGAACCCTGGTCTTTTGTGTGGTAGACACACTGTACTACCACTAGACCACTAGAGTTATAAAATACTATAATAAAAAAATATTTTTTTGAATTTTTCAAATAGATTATATTTTTTGAATTTTAAATTTAGACAGAGAACATAAGCTTACAGTTTGAATTTTAATAAATTAAGAAATGCCTAAATTGCAAAAATAAAATTAGGACATGAAGGAACATCATTTCAGGCATATAAACAAATTTTCTCAAAATTTAATTTTAACAGGAGCTATTTTTAATCAAAGAAATAATATAAATAAAAACAACTAGCTTGTCGATACCAAGTAGCAAATAAAAATAAGTATCCATGCATTTGCGAACCTCAAAGCAAAATACAAGGGCAAATGTCTATTAATCCACATATATTCAAATTAATCCTGCCCTGAAGGGGCACAAATGCAAAATAAATAAACCTCAGGTCCCTATACATAATCTCTCCACAAAAATGAATAAAGAAATGCAGAAGGAGCTAAGAGCAATTACACCAATACTGCATGGAAGAGAACAATGATTAGTGTGCCACATGGGCGCATTTAAGTGCATCGGATGGGGGATCTTGGGCTGCATTTTACGTGGAATCAATGACCCAGATTAGATCTCGATTGTGCATGGCATCTAACGACGCTGAGGTTTGGAGCAAGAACATGGAAGAACGTCTCCCTGCCATTGCTTTGATCGAGCATTCCTCCTCACTCTGACCTTCATTCTTCGTGTTGATTGTTCCATCACCCTCCTAGGAGCCTTCCGCTTCGAATGGTGCCAACAAGAAGGTCTGGGCCATGTTGGGAAGGTGCCTGGAGCTCATCAAAGTGTCAGGCACATGGGGCTCCTTCGCATGATCAAAGTCGACCCAATACAGGTCCTTTGGAGCTTCAACCTGTAGAGAAAAACTTGGGGGCTCGAGGTGATGCTCCTCGACCCATATGGAAGCTGTTATGCATGGAAAGTGAGCGAGATGGAGGAGCTCCGACTAATGACGGAGATGGAGCTCCGGTTTGTTGATCCACAAAGGATCAGGTTGGCTTAAGAAGTGGAAGGGATGCAGCATGCGATAGGGAAGAAGATGAGAGTGGTAGATGGGTCGAAACACCTCTAATTCACGGTGAAACATGGCCGAAGCAGTGAGCTCTGGCGATCGGTGTCATTGGATCTTATCCTAAGCTACGTATCTAATTGCAAAATGAACACCGAGGATGAAATTACACTAACTAAAACTACCTAAAATTGTATAACATGCACAGCTCAAACCTGGTTTTCGCCAAGGAGCAAAGGCCTCACAGGAACAACACCTTGGACCTCCTCCTCTCCTCCTTGCTCCTCCTTGACCCTTGGGGATGCTCTCGCTGTTACCAGGAACACACATGACGCAAAATGCAAGGGGATTCAAGACTCAAAGAGGGACCAAAGTATCAAGGAATGAAATGGATTTATATTTATAGATAATGGTTATGGCTAACTTTGATCAATATTATTTCGTGGCTCGATGGAGATCGATGGAATTTGATGATGGTGTGTGAAGGACGATCATGATGGGAATAAAATTGAAGAAGAGATTGAGGTGATTTGGTGATCATGGTGGCCTAGAGAATTCGATGAAGTGAGGCACTCGAGGTACTGACAAGAGTTAGAGAGAGGGGAATACAGTTGATTCGAGTCAACAAAAGAGAGCTCATGGTTGGTCCACGTGGACCAACCAGAAAAAGGTAATTGAAAAAAATTATTCTAAAATCAATAATAATTAATAAATGATTTATTAAACTTTAATTATAAAATAAAAAACGTTTATTATTTTATGCAGTATTTAGTTCTTATTTTTATTCTTTTTTTTGAGTTTATTTATTATAGGTTATTATTTACATGTATAATCATATGTATATTTACTTAAATATTGTAAATTTTATTTTTATTTTTATTTTAGATTTTATTATTTTATATACTTAATTTATATATTTATAATTTATTTAAATACATATAAATATATTTTTATTTTATTTTTCTGAAGTTATTTGTACACTTACATAAATATATGTTTTTATTATATTTATTGAATTTAGGTATTTTTATGGTTTTATTTTATTCTAATTATGTACGTGCATTAAAATAATATTTACAAAAGTATAAAATATAAAATTACGAAAAATATAATGAATAAATAAATAGAATATTTTACATTGTACAATAGGGGTCCAAAACCTAATTTTTGCATCTTAACTCCAAATTAAGTGAAACCACCTTCATTAAATAGCTAATTAAAGTTATATACAATTAAAGATGATTTTGGTGTGTTTTGAATTCATATGGAGAAGATACATGTCTGTGAAATTGGGATTTTGGATTTTTATTCTGAGTGTAGAAGGTATAATGTGTATTATTTTTGTGTGAAATAAATTTTTATATTTTTCTATGTATTTTTATCTACAACTTTCATGTATAAAGTTTGTTGATTTAAAATACAAATAATAAAGAATAAAATAGGTCTCAAAAGTGTACTATTGGGCATTTATGAATTAGGGTTTCTTTTATTGGTTGGCCCTTATCTCCCCCTACTTTATTCATTGTCGTCTCAGCCACCATGATGCCTAGGTCTCGAGGTTTTAGGGTCATAAAATACCTTAAGCATTTTATTTCTTTTTATTTTTCTTATTCTTTTATTTTGGCTATAAATGTAGTATTTTATACAATATTTATACAATGAATAATGAATGTTGATTTATGCAAGATAATGACGTATACATGCATTTAGCTAGGGTTTAAAGGCCCAAATGAAAGAATAAAGGTGATGAATGGAAATTTATCACCAAGCAATTCACTCCATCACGTTGTCTTCTTCACCTCCCAAGTATTCTTCATTTCTTCCCTTTCTTCATTTGATTCCATTTTCTTCAATTTATGCACCATTACATATATGTTCACCATTATTTGGTCACTTTAATGCCTCCGCGTTGCACCCACTATTCACACGCACTCATCTCCTTTTCTTCTCCATTTCTCCATCTACGACTTCACCTTAATCCATATCCTTCTTCTACAATAAGGACTCCTTTAGGGCCTACTTCCTTCACCATCATCATAGCCCCCATTACACCTCATTTTGACACACAAACCTTCATGTACACACCCTAACTTATGTAGGTTCATTCTCGACTCGAGTGGATGGAATCTTGGAGGTCCTCCGATCATCTTCTCCATCTATGATGAATCGACCACGACTGGGATCTTTAGACCTCCTCGACCCTTCATCAACGGTCCAACTCCTTTGCAAGGGTAACAAGATACTCATTCGACCATCACGATGAGAATTGGAGCACGTAGGAGCAAGAGTTCCCTCACCGGAGCTCCGTCGGACACCACCGTAGGATGTGGAGAGGGCATCCTCTTCATCGTACATGCACCATTGGATTTGATCTCAATGATCAAATCTAACAGTCTCGATCCATTTCCACGTCTCCCTCCAAAGCATCATTTCAGACTTGAGCCTCAACCGTCCGAGCCTACGCCATAGTCCTAGAGCTTGCCACGTGTTCTCGAAGCTACTCACCACTGAACCTGGTCTTCACGTGAGCTGCCTCACATGAAGGGAAGATTTACAACATCAGGTCCCAACTTCTAGAGAATTGCATTTAGGTCTTGCGCGTGCTGAATGCATATCGCTTGGAAAATTTTCACGATAAGCCCCTACATATTCTTATTTTCCGTTATATACCCACACACAAGGTTATTTGCCTATGATGCCTATTTTCTTCTGTAAATAGCTACCAAGTCCCTGTTGCACCTCTTTGTTATGTTTTTATTTAGTTTTCCCTTACAATCATGCCTCTGATGTTTTCTTTATAACTTGTGCATCTATTATTCAAATTAAATGATATTGGTCTTGTTTTAAAGATCTATTTATGCTCTTTGATGTGGAACATTTAACTCTCTAGTGTGCTAGTCTATTATTGAATTAAAAAATATAGATTGATTAGGCCTTCAATCGTTAATTGATTAAGTTAAACTTGCATGTTATTGGGCTTTAGTGCATCATCAAGCTGTGAGAATTATCAATATCCTTGCTTGATTTATCTCGGATATTGAATTCCTGATTTAGAATTATATTAGGGTGCTTAAATGTATTGAGGAATTACTTGGCCTGATTAATTGATGTATTGAATCAATGAGACCAATTGGAGATTAATATGTACTTCTTTTGGATAGTCTATGCATAATTAAATTCATATTTAAATCAAGTAATCACGAGCATAAATTGTGAGTTTGTGTTTGTTTGAGCGTTGCATTGCGTATCATTGTATAGCATATAACTGATTTCCATGAAAAATCCATAAAAAGACCCATGCATGTATTTTATATCATCATCCATCCTTGACCTAGATTACACCTTACAGTAGATTGATTAATAAATTTTTGCCCTAATTGGATAGCCTAATGAGTTGTGTCCTTGTGTTTGACCATGGATTTGTCTGGGATACTTTAGTTGAGCCACTCCTCATGGAGATCTTATTGCTCGGTTCTGATAGATTTTTAAGTGATTGTATTACAATGAGTCATTAATAGCATAACCATTTAGCGATTCATCAATATCACATACAAGTGCAAATAGGATAGTCTATTCACATAATTCTGAAGAAATTAGAAATTGCAATTGTGACAAATTAATAATGGAGAGAAGATTTCGATTATAATTATTACTTATCAACACATATTTATCGGTAATAAGTGTTTCGATAAAGTAACCATGTCGTATCAATTCCCATTGACTTTTACTAAATTATTCATCGAAAGACTACCACGGAATGGTATTCCAACTTATTATATTGTTACTCTTGATACAACCAAGTAAAGACATGCAAGCTCTTAAATTCAACTTATTTGCATGCTATATTACATATTGTCATTGGATAGTTAATGAGTCATAACCAACAAATTTATTTCTTATCAATTAGAGGTTATCACAAATTACTATGATTTTTTTAGTAAGGAAGATTGACATTTGTTAAGATTGTCATTAATTCTTAACATCTGTTTTTAGGGCTAATTAATCATGATCATGGAGTTAAATGATTATTATGGGTACTTATCATAATATGGGAATATAATCACAAATATTGTATAATTCATAATCATTGAATTCCCTAAGTTAATTCGTTGTTCTTAATTATAGCACATGAATCTAGGATTTACCAAAAACCACAAAAAATTATCAAATGATGTTGTAGCAATTATTTCTTTCACTAAGGTAAGCCCTAAGGCGACTCGAGGAGATGGACCTAACTGGAGTATATAAGTGTTAAATAGTCGATTAAATTGATTAATAGCTCAATTAAACTAACTTGGTGAATGCATGATTTTTTGTGCAATTTATATGCAAGTTAGAATGCAACAAAATGTATGATGTGGTAATGGGATGAATGCACACACAATCACAATTTCAATGTAATGATCAAGTCATACAAGTTCCTATGCCCCTAAGTTTCTTAATCCACATTCATTGGCTAATCAGGAAATTAAAATCATTATTTTAACTCCACAATAAAGTTCTAGATGATAAGGTCTCAAGTGGAATATTTATTTGCAGTGAATGGAACTATGTGCAACTAATAGCAATGACAACAAGATACATAAATCCAGGAATTTCTCTGCTTAATATTCAAAATTCTATAAATCATATCAAAGCATATGCTATGTCACTATGTAGAACTTTAAAAGACCTTACAATCAAGACTAATTTCACTTAACTAGAAATTAAGATGTTCAATATATTAAAAAATAGTTCATGGGCATAATTGCTATACACAACACATTTATAAAAATAAACTAAAAAAGTTGTAGTCAAGCTTATCAGCAATATTTGAAACCTAGAGAGGGTTTTTCTATAAATCACCAAAGGCATGTCCCTATCTCCAAATGGAGGAAGGCAGAGGGTCCGGTGCAGTTTGCCTGGGGGGGTCAAATGTCTCTCATCGCAGGAGGACCTAGATGTAATTTCCAAGAAGTTGGGTGCACGCGCTACAATTTACCTGCTATGTGTGCCTCATGCACTTGACAGGGTAGGTCTAGGGTTCAGCTCAACCCGTAGTTAGCGGACAAGGCTCAATGGTACAAAATGATGGAAATGAGGTTCTGAGGTGGGTAGGACATGGCTAGGTTCAGAAGTGGTAAGTGGAGAAGGTTACTCCTCAAAATCAATAATGAATCACATGGCTTCAAGATCAAAAGGTCTGAACACACTAGATACAAGCCAAGTCATGGGGCAAGGCAAAACTGAAATGTGCATGGATGTTATGGATGAGGAAGCCAAGAGATTAACAAAAGTAAGGATCAATATGAGAATCGAAATAGTCATATGGGTCACATTGGTTGTTTAGTTTTTAAAACACCTAGAAAACACTCTGTTTAGAGAATGAGGGAGGTGTCTCGGATACAATACAGTCAAAGGATTGAGAGTAGATAGGCGGTGAACAAGCATCAAGGTTTCCCAGGCATCACCATGATCAATAGTTTCAATAACTTCAAAGATAGTAGGTCCGGAATCTTAGCATCACCTCTCCTGTATTGAATCACAAAGTTCCCCTGAGGCTGACCCTATTAATGACTCCTTCTCTGATGAGTTGATCTATTCTATCAACTCTCTCCCATGGTATGCCAACATGGTCAACTTCTTGGTGTCTAGGACAATTCCCCGTGAATGGCCCGAGAACAACATTGACCGACTTATGTTGAAATATAGGAAATATCATTAGGACAATTCGTTCCTTTTCTTCAAAGGTCCAGATTGTGTTTGTTGAAGGTGTATCCCTCAAGAGGAATACCTGAGTGTCCTCACATACTTCCATTCCTTGGAGGTAGGAGGACATCACTCCGGGAAGATGACTGCCTGGAAAGTGCTCTAGTATGGTTGTACTGGTAGACCTTGTTCTGTGATGCCTATGCATTTGTGCGATCTTGTCTAGTGTGTCAAAGAATGGGAGGGACCATTGGTCACAAATATGATATGCCCATGCAACCCATGATTATGGTTGATGCTTTTGATGCATGGGGGCATAGACTTTACAGACCCATTCCCTAACATCCACAATTATGAGTACATTCTATTGGTGGTAGACTACCCATCTAGGTGGGTGGAGACGATCTTTGCCCGAGCCGCAGGAAACAAGACTATCTGCAAGTTCGTGAAAGATCACATCATTTCACGGTTCATGATCTCCAAAGTCATTATCTCTGATGAGGGTAACCATTTTGTTAACACGGAGGTGAAGAAGTTAACAAAGGACTTCGGAATCGAGCACTGTGTCACTAGTCCTTACCACTCACAATTGAATGGCATGACAGAGGTGTCGAAAAGGGAAGTGAAGGGTATTTTGCAGAAGCTAGTCCGCCCTGACAAGAAGAACTAGTCCCAAATTTTGGACCAAATCCTATGGGCATATATGACTGCTTAAAAGACCTCGCTTGGAACCTCCACATTCATGATGGTATATGGGAAGATGACCACTTGCTTGCTGGGCTGATTCTCAAATCTGAATGGGCATTAAAGAAAGTGAACTGGAACAAACATGAGGGACAAAAGAGCAGATAGATAGATCTAAATGACCTTCTAGAAATCAGAAACAAGGCATACGATAACAACGCGATCTATAAGGCCAAAATCAAGCGTTGCAATGATCATCATATCATGCGCAAGGATTTTATCCCAGGGAATAAGGTATGGTTATTCAATGCTAGTTGAAGATTTTCCAAGGCAAGTTGAAATCCAAGTAGATGGGACCCTTCATTGTTAGAGAAGTGCATGAGAATGGCAACGTAGAGATTCCAAATCTTATAGATGGTGCATGATCATTCCTCATGAACGGGAAAATGCTCAAGCATTTCATAGGATCAGATAAGCAGTTAGAACATGTAGAATAGATATCTTTCATGCATATATTAGAATCTCATGATCCACTCTCATGGAACGCATGCCATCTCACTACTCTCAGCATTTCCAGGCATCTTATCATCTCATCCCAATTTCTATGTATATCCCCAAATCTCATCCATTGTCACGCTTACTTCTATACTTAGGCTGACCAGAGCCTAAGTATGGGGGGATAGATGCCCTCTTTATGCTCTCCATTTCTTTTATACTTTCTTTCTCCTCTTGACCTCGACCACCCCATTTTCTCTTCTTCTACACCTAGGTAGACCAGAGCCTAGGTATATGGGGTTGGTCAACTTATATACTTCAATTCTTTTCACTCTCTTATGCTCAGCACAAGCTATGTCTCTTCCTCGCTTTTTGTGCTCTGAGGACATAACACACACTAAGTATAGGGGTGTAAGTATATATTACATATATAATTTCACATATTTTTCTGTATATAATACATGATATGAGAACTACATGTAAAATTTGTATAACCCTTGTAAAAAATATATAATAAAATTTTTGTAAATAGTATGTGTGTTGTAAATCGGTGTAAAATGTGGTGTATAATGAAAAAATGGCATCTCATTCATTAAAAAAACCCTTTACATTTCATACATATGCATTTCATTAACATACCATACATATACATACATGGAAAGTCATTGGATTCTGAACCGAGTCGTGAGTAAAAACTGCAACTAGACTTGACTTGACCTTATCCACTTAATTTTCATAGGAACTTCACCGAGAAGTAGGATTTTAGACTCTTCATGTAATAAAGTTAATTCTCCAAGTTTCACAAAATAATGTCTAGATTTTGAATTTTAATGTCTAACTAGATTGCCTCATTTTGAGTAGACTCTTGGATAGGGAACTAATCTGTAATCTTGCACCGCACACTTAGCTCAACTCAGACAAGGTGTTGGTAGACTGTGTGTCTTTCTCTTTGGCATTGTGGAGTGTGTACATCTAAAGACCGGAGTAACATGTTGGAAATAAAGCTTCGAATGAGGTAGTCTCCGAGAACTAGCCTTTCAGTCGAGGTGGGGATAATGCAACCACTTCACACACGTTTGTATCCAAAAAAATCAATACCCTAAATACATGGGCCCCAAAAAATCCCCAAAATGTAGAGCAAAAATATCAAAGTTCCAATATCTTGACCACAATGGTACAATGCCTGCATGGCGAAGACCTAGCTACACTGGCCAAGCTTCAAATAGGAGACTTAGCTACATTGTCTAGGCTCCAACTTCTCCTCCTTTTTCTAATTGTGATGCTAGCAGTACTTTAACTCAAAAGGAAATACCCAACTCCCCAAGGACGAGTTACTGGAGGAAAAGATTGCATGGCAGTTGGGCGTTTTGAATGGAAGGAGCTAACCACCTTCACATACATAAGACTTTTATTCAATGTTCATGTAGTAAACTTTTGGAGGGGGTTGATCTAATATGACTTCTGAGTCGAACCAGGATGATGACTTGCACAACTTAGAGACTGTTGGTTTTAAAACCTCAATTCTCTTAAGGAATTCCACTATATTATTAATCCAAAGATCGGGTCGAGCTCCTTTTTCACCACTTGTTCATGACCTTGGTATGTAACCCAATCTCATTTCACTTATGCATTTATTTTAGTTGCTCAGGGACTAGCAAGGTTTAAGTATAGGAGGGTTGATGAATATGTGATTCTTCACTTTATTAGTTGGAAATAGAGCTATTTTCTAAAGTAATTAAGTGCATCTAAGCATTTATAGTGCATTATTATCATTCATACATATGTAAATAAGATACATATTTTATCATTCATAATTGCATTAGTGAGGAGCCAAAAGCTTGTGTATATTCTCACACATATATTATCCTAACTTATCACATTTTTAAATTAATTCAAACCAACTCCTAATGAAATAAAATCATTTTTTTGTGTGAATATTGCAAGCAATAACAAACAAAAATACCAGAAAATACTAATATGTATATATGTCAAATGAAACCAAGTCCTAGTTTGAGACAAAAAATCGCAAAGTCAAATATCTATCACATGTAGTCTCATGTGAACCCATACTCACTTTGAAAATAATGTACACTAAATTATCTACGGATCATGATCAAATACAGAAGAATCGAAGTTCATATGTGAAACTTGGATTTTGGGCTCAAATTTTAAAATATATATTTACTAACTTTGACTTATCATTTTATGTACATAATTAACTCTTATAATTTATTTCTTGTTATTTTATTTTATTTATATTTTAATAAAGTGTATAAAAATCCAATTTCAAAAAACACTAAGAAAATCAATGAAAAAGACTGGTTTTGAGTCTATAGATAAAATCTGTACATAAATCTCTCTTATTTTATTTCTTTATTTTCTCAATTATTAAATCCAAAAAATGTCCATGTGTAAATATATTTTCTATTTCATTTGTTTTATTTTGATTTTCTTTTATTACAAAATAACAAAAAATACAAAATATAAAATATGGTATTTTATATACATTAAATACTATCTGAAAATGAGTTTGTACATATGATGTCTTTTGGTTTTGGTCCCTTCACAATGTATATCTCATTAAGCCGGATGAATTTCATGAAGAATTTTTTTTATTTGAGGTCATTTGATATTTTATTTCAAATTTTATTTTTTTTATTTTTCTGATTTTTTGGAGCGACACGTGGCCTCTCCTAGAGCCGCCACGTGTCTCACCCACTTATTAACTTTGCTTCCCCCTGTGGATCATTGGATGAAGCACCCCTTCATCCAATGATTGTAAACTTTCTCTTTTTAATTTTTGTTCCATTTTTCATTTTATTTCTTGATGTACTCGCAACCTTCCGATCTAAGCTGATGAAATGGTCTACGCCTCGTCTTCTTCCCTGAGACTTTCAGCCAAGTTGCACCTCCACCTCTTCACATGCCACACACTCTGCTAACTGAGCTCTGTCGCTCCACATCTCCACACCTTCGCCCATCTCGTGAAACCGTAAACTCCCTCCTCAAAACCGCAACACATCCATCGATCATCCAGATCCTCCATTTTTGAGCTCTAAGGCATCGAGCTCTGCTCCTTCCTTGGTGAAATCATGGAGAGACTACTGTGAGTGACTACGTGAGACTAGGCGGCGAGATCCAAGGGACTACTCCCTTGTCGCAGCTACCCATCAGCTGCTCGAGCTCCAGCTCCACCGGTTGTCAAGCAAAAACAAATACAAAATAATTACAAAATAAATAAATGAAGTACTTTTTATTCTTTAAAAATACTTATAAAACTTTTAACCATGTATATATAATGTATCGTAACTTTAAGTTCTACATGAAAGTTGAAAATCTTGAAAAGAAACACATCTTTCACGTTGAAAACTTTTTATTTTGAAGCTATTAACTATTTTTATCTAATTTCTAAGATTTTTATTCATTTTCTTAATTTATTATTTGGACACGTGGATTCTTATGGTGGAGCCACGTGTCCAGCTCTTTAATCCCAATTGTACCTCATCTTGACCATCCGATCATATATAATTAGACAGATACCATCTCATCGGCCATGTCGCACTTCTGACCGCTTGATCTCTTGATCAAGTAGATCATGTTCGTCTGACATTGCTCCATCAGTAGACGTTGGATTGAGCGATCTAACAACGCTTCTTCGTCGTCTTCCTTGAGTAGTTGCTCTGGTGAGGGTTGCAAACCATCGCTATGACAACTTCTCCAATTACTACCCTCCATCGTATGTGTCGCCTTTTCATGAAATCGGTACACTTGTGTTGAATGTTCCATCCTCTCTCACGCCATACCCTCCATTCCCTCCATCCTTCTCACATGTTTCAATCGCGAACGGTTGAAACTCCCTCGTCAACCACCATTCCTCAAATAAAAACTAGACCACCAACCTCCTTGTATCAGTTATCCACATGTATGTGACTGTCTCCCTTGGAATCTCCCTCCCTCTAGTGACAATATGAGGGAGGATTGAGAGGCCACGATGGAGGAGATCTACGAGGAGATCCACAACCAATGGGTCGTGTACATGGCCTTCTCTTCCATGGTGGTCATGGTTCTCACCCGGGATCTCTTCCATCGTGTTCTCTCAAACCTCCCTCATACTTTCACCGAAGTGTAAGAAAATCTAGGGAGACACTCACATATAGGTGGGTAACCAGTATAAGGAGGTTGATAGCATGCTTTTGATCGAAGGAATGATGGTTGAAGAGGGAGTTTCAACCATTCACAGTTGAAACACATAAGAAGGATGGAGGGAATGGATGTAAGGGCATGAGAGAGGATGGAACAAGTGACATGAGGGTGTTGGTTTCATGAAAAGGTGGTACATATGGATGCAGGTAGAAATTGGAGAAGTTGCCTCGGTGAAGGATTTCAACCCACGCCATAACAACTGCTCAAGGAAGATGAAGAAGGAGCATGATTAGATCGCTCAATCCAATGACTACTGATAGAGCATTGTCGGGCGAACAAGATCCACTTGATTAGGAGATCAAGCAGTAAGAAGAGCAACGGGTCTAATGAGATGTAATTTGTTTGATCATAGATGGCTGGACAGTCAAAGGGAGGTGTGGTTGGGATTAAAGGGCTGGGTACATGGCTCCACCAGAAGGAGCAATGTGGCATAATAAAAAATTAAGAAAATGAATAAAATCTTATAAGCCAGATAAAAAATAGTTAGAAACTTGAAAATAAAAATTATTCAAATGAAAATTGTGCATCTTTTCAAGTTTTGCAACTTTCATGTAAAACTCAAAATTAGAATATATCATATATACATACTTAAAATTTTTATAAGTATTTTTAAAGAATAAATATACTTCTTTTGTTTTTTGTTATTTTTTATTTTTAATCAATGAATAAAATAAAATATAATATATTCATCGTTAAACTAATTTTTATTGGATTTTTAATAATGAAAAACACATAAAATAAAGGGAACCTCAAACACATATATTATGTACTTATTTATATACAATAATTAACGTTGACTATTTGCAAGGTATTAAGAGTTTATTTATATTAATTAATTGTTATTCTAATTAATTAGTTTAAGATAGAGCGATAATTAGTGAAAATAGTGATGATGAATCTGATATTCATCAAATACATATCTGCCTCCCTTGCATGTTCGCAAGTATCATGGATGAAGCATACCTTAAATGACTTTGGTTTAAAGTTTGAAAAAAGGTAAAATACTTTGTGATAATACAAGCTATAATTCTTTTGAAGAATCCTATATTACACTCAAAGACTAAACACATTAATATTGGACATCATATCCCAAGAGATTGTGATCTAAAAGGAGAAATTATGTTAGACTTCGTAAATACAGAAGATGAACTTGCTGATATATTTACAAAACCCTTAAAGTTTGATAGATTTTCCTATCTCAAAAGACACTCAAGTTTATGTTAACCTAGTGACATCTCCTAAAAACCGCCCTTTAAAACAAACTTTTACAAAAAGGGAAGCTAAGAAATCCTTTGGTTTTAGACAAAGGGGAGGAAAAAGAAGAAGAAGAAGCAAGAAATCCTTAAGATATGGGGAGAAGTTTACTGATAATATCTTTTGGATAATGACAAAAAGGGTGAGAAGAAGTGTTATTGTTTTACTGAAACCTTGCTCGTCCCTGAGCAACTAAAATGAAATGCAAAAGTGAAATGATTTTGGGTTCCATACCAAGGTCAGGAACAAAAAGGTAAAAATGGAGCTCGACTCGACTTTTGGAATAATGGTTTGGTGGAATCTTATTGGGAATTGAATTTAAGACCTAACAACCTTTAAGTTCCACAAGTCTTCTATTCAGGTCCTCTCAACAATCATGTCAGAACATCCTCATATGCAAATTCTGATGATTATTAATCTTAATTGTACTGTGTAAGTAAAATTTATCTCTCCACATCAGAAATGGCAAAGAAACAACCTCCTCTAACTAGGTAACTCTAATTCCTCGATCTAGCAACTCTTTCCTCAAGGAGCGGGGTATTCTCTTCTAAGTTCAAGTGCAACCAACTCAAGAAGAGGGGTAGAGAAGAGAATGGATTGTGACCAGTGTAGCCACATATCCGTGGAGCTTGACCAATATAGCCAAGCCTCCCGCTGCAGACTTCCTTGGTATGAGACTTTGAAGCATATACCTTGCTTATTTGAGTATATACATACACCGGCAGGCATTTTATTTTCAATCAGGCCTGACCCATTTTTTGGAGTTCTTTTTTTGAACTATATACAAGGTGCATCATGTACATCGAGAGTTTTTATTCTTGAGCTAGTAGACTATCCCTCTTTTAAAGCATTATTTCAACCCATAGCATCCCATCGTTAGATGTCGATTCCACTAGATTAGGTTGAGATGCACTACCCTCCCTAGAGGAGGATGTATGTTTCTAGCCGTGAGTTACTCCAAGCCAAAGGATTCTACCTCCTCACCACCACATCAATGAAGAGTTGTGTGCATGGTGCTAGTTCAAGTTTGGTCACTATCTAAGAGAGTTGTGCGTGTGCATGAAATATTCTACTTAGACCGATCAATATGACATGTGAACATAGACTTGCGAACTCAAATAAATAAGTAGCTTGACCTGAAAAAAATCTTAACTCCAGTTCATATAAGGTTCCTCTGAAATTAGGTAGATTAAGGTCAACTCAAATCCATCCTCGACATCTATTCATAACTCGGTTCAGAACCTACTAACTTTTCACTTAGCATATGCTAGATATGCAGATGACATGCAATATGAATGAAGTACAAGACACATTATATTGAATGCAAGGATGATATGCAAGAGTAAATAAAGAAGCCTCTCTTTTTTATCATCATTTTTTAATTTTCTGATATACCTCCTATTTTGCAACAAGTTTTACAAGAATTTTATAAGTATTACACAAATTATACAATACATTATACATGTATTTTATAATTTCTTTAAATTACCCATCCCATAATTATACGTGAAAGTACGAGCTATGGGTAAAGTATATATGTAATATATACATGCCCCCTATACTTAGCATGTGTTATGTGCTCAGAGCATGAGAAGCGAGGAAAAGACATAGCTCGTGCTAAGCATAGGAGAGCTAAAATAACAAAACGTATAGAAGTCGATCCCCACCCCTCGATACTTAGGATCCGGCAGTATAAGTATAGAAGAAGATCAAAAATGGGGCGGACGAGGTCAAGAGGGAAAATGGATGAGTATATATACATGATGGGCATCGATCCCTCCTATACTTAGGATCCGGTCAGCCTAAGTCTTAGGACAGAAGTGAGTGTGAGAACCGATGAGATCTGGAGAATATACATAGGAGAGAGTATGTACACGAGTGACTAAATCTTGATGTTGCATCTCCGTAGAGAGTAATCTAATGTATCTACTCTGTACTCACTCTGCATGAAGTTGATGACCTCGTCTTGGACTAATTGCTCTTTAGAATCTACAAAATGCTTCAACAGTTGTCCATTCACCACATGAGATTGTGAACCATATCTGAGATTAGTTATCTTTATACTTCCATTCCCACGCACTTTCTTGACAACAAAGGGACATGTCCATCTAGATCTGAGTTTCCCATGGAACATCTTTAACATGGCATTAAACAACCATACCTTTTACCGAGGGACAAAGTCTTTGCACCTAATGTGTTGATCATGCCATCTCTTTACTTTGTCCTTATAAATCAAACTGTTGTCATATGCCCTGTTTCGGATTTCCACGAGCTCGTTCAAGTTCAAGTCTCGACAAAGCTTCCCTAGGAGACAACTCCAATTCATTTTTTTTAATTGCTCATTCAGATTTGTGAATTAGTTCTGCGGGCAAATGGCATGGCTTACCATAAATCATTCTGAATGGTGAAGTGCCCAATGGTATCTTTTGTCCTATAGGCCCACAAAACTTAGTCCAAGAGCTGGACCAGTTCTTCCTATCGGGACAAACCAACTTCCATAAGATACTCTTCGCCTCTCTGTTTGAAACCTCTGTCATGCCATAGGTCTATGGGTGGTAAGGACTAGTGACTATGTGCTCCAACCCATAGTCCTTGGCTAAAGATCTCATATCTCGATTCACGAAGTAGCTACCCCCATCTGATATCAAAACTTTTGGCACCTCGAACCTAGAAATAATATGATATTTCACAAACTTACAAACAATCTTGATGTCTGCTGTTCAGGTTGGGATAGCCTCCACCCACCTAGATAGATAGTCAACTGGCAACAAGATGTACTCGTGTCCTTGACTGTTGGGAAAGAGACCCATAAAATCTATGCCCCACGCATCAAAGACATCACAAATGATCACGGGCTACATGGGCATCTCGTCTCTCTGAGTAATTGTCCCTCCCATCCTCTGAGAAATCGGATACGACCGAGCAAGATCAATAACATCTTTGAATAAGGTCTGCCAATACAATCCGCATTGAAGCACCTTGTGAGCGGTTCTCTTCCCCTAATGGTGTCCTCCAGCTTCAAGAGAATGACAATACGTGAGGACACTCCGGTATTCCTCCTGAGGAACACACCTTCTCCAAACACAAACCGACCCTTCAAAGAAGAAGAACAGATCGTCCATTGGCATCTCCTCGAATCCGACTTCAGTCGGTTAATGCTGCTCCTACTCCAACCTTTGGGAACTTTCTTGGAGACAAGAAAGTTCACCATGTTGGCATACCACTGGAGTGAGTCGATAACATAAATTAACTCGTCTGGAAAGGTCTCTCTAATGTGCTCAAAATCAGGAGAATCATTAAGTTCAATCCGAGAAAGGTGATCAACCACAACATTCTTTACTTTGGGTTTATCTTTTATCTCCAAATAAAACTCCTGGAGGAGCAAAATCCACCTAAGAAGACGCTCCTTCGCGTCCTTCTTTTCCATTAAGTATCGAATGGTTGTGTGATCAGTGTAGATTGTCACCTTAGAGCCCAAAACATGCGACCTGAACTTCTCAAGGGCCCATACTACAACGAGCATTTCCTTTTCAGTCACGGTATAGTTCTTCTATGTGGTGTCTAATACTTTGCTCGCGTAGTGGATCGCAAATGGGATCCCCTCTTGCCATTGTCCTAACACGGTTCCTATAGCGAAATCTGAAGCGTCACTCATGATCTCAAAGGGAAGAGACCAGTCAGGAGCTTGTAGGATAGGTGCTAGTCCCTAGCAAACACTTATGCAATAAGTATCAAAAAGAATAAAGAAGAAAAGAAAAAGAAAGGATAAAGAATAATGGAATTGAATCTGATAAATAAGCTTGTTTGTATAAAATCCAAGTTTGGAGCTCAGGTTAGACCTTGATGTGAAAATGTATGTGGAACCTGATTGGGAACCAAATTTAAAACACAACAGACTTCGAGAGTCACAGAACTCAGTTCAACCCACGTCAATAACCAGGTCAAAACTAGCCTACATCATACGCAAACCCTTATGACTATGAAACTGACTTGCACGGTGTAAGTGATAGTGGCTCTCCCCAACTGAAATGACAAAGAGATTGACTTCTCCAGAATGACAACCCAATGATTCCCCAATCCAGCACTCTGTCCTCGAGGAGCGGGGTGTTCCCTTCTAAGTTCAAGTGGCATCCAACTCAAGAGGAGGAGGTGAAGAAAGAATGGACGGTAGCCAACGTAGCTACCTATCCTGGGATGCATGACCAGTGTAGTCAAGTCATCCAGCTGCAGGCTCACATGGTATAATTTTGATGCTCAAGCTTGCTTATTTTCTATACAACATATATACATACTCCGGCAGGTATTTTATTATTATTTTCAAGCCTATCCACTTTTTTGGAGGTTTTTTTTTTATAAATAATATTCACAGCAGCATTTACATAAGGACTTTTTCCTCTTGATCCAGAAGACTATCCCTCTTCTGAAGCTTTATTGCAACCCACACTCTCCTGTCATTCGACTTCATTGAAATTGGACCAGGATGGGGTGCACTTCCCTCCCTAGACGAAGACGAATGTTTCCAACCATGTGCATCTCAGATTGGCAAATCCAACCCCCTCACCACTCCAACTGAGTTGAGCCAAGTGAAAGGTGCAAGTGTCCAAGTTAGGTCACGACCGACAACAGTCATGCGTGCGTCTCGAAAAGTTCTAATTAGTCAGTTGAGGTGACTTGAACCCAACCCTGAGTCTCAAAGAATTAAGTCCTATTGGACATGAAGTACCTTAAACCTAGTTCCCATAAGGTTCCAGTGCAGTAAGGTCCAACCAAGCTCCAATCTCTGACTTTATTGGACTAGTTCAATCATCAAGCTCAATCAAAGAATAATATGCAAATGCTATGCACAATGCAGAAAAATGATGTAATTTTTCAAAGAATTTTTGAAAACAAAAAGAATTTTTACAGAAAGAATTTTGGCAAATACAAAGAATCTTTTGGCACACAAAGTATAAAATATTTACAGCTATTTACACGGGCATGCTTCTTTATTTTACAAGAGTTAAGAATTTAAAGAATTTACAGGTTTTACACAGTTATTATTATAGGTACATTTATACAATTGATATTTAATTTTATTTTGATGTATATACACATTTTATTCCTATTTTAGCGATACATTCATTACTCAAATTTAGTTGAAACCCATTTTCAAAACTATAGTACAAAATAATTTTTGCAAATATTTACAAACATTTGAAAGCCATTATGCAAAGATTTTTCAAACAATGTATATACAATTTTCAACATAATTTTACAAACATTTTCAAAATCATTTGAAAATGGGTTTTCAAATCTTTTATTTCACACAAAGAATATAATTTTTGCAAACAAAAATATTTTTACAAAGGTTGAAAAAATTTCACAAAAAGTTCTCCAAACAGTTCACACTATTTTTCAAATCATTTTGCAAAAATATTTTTAACCTAATTTATTAATCAGTAAATACAAAAAAATTAAGGATTGATTGTTGTTATTAAATGTTTTTTAATGAAATATATATATATATATATGTATGTATGTATGTATATAGTATATTTAGCCATATTTATTATTAATTATACGAAAGTACGAGTTATGGTAAAGTATAAACAGAGTATATATGACTCCCCTATACTTAGCATGAGCCATGTCCTCATAGATCGAAGAGAAAAAGAGAAGACATAACTTGTACTGAGTATAGAAAGGCCTATACTACAACGACTGAAAGAAATATGAATGAAAGAATGAAGAGATAACTGAATACGAAGGTGACTGACCCCCCATACTTAGGGTCAAATAATCCTAAGTATAGCAGACTGTACATAACGCAGGGAGGGTCACGGGTGGGAATAAATGAAAATTTAAAATAAACAGATCATAGCTCGGACTGTTTCCCCCTATACTTAGGGTGGAATATCCCTAAGTATAAAATAGCAAATCAACAAGAGATGAGACAGTGGAGGGGATCAAAGAATGAATGATATGGGGTGCACACCCCCCTATACTTGGGACAAAGTACATCCTAAGTACAGAAAACTAACACAAAGGGGCGACACCTTTTCTGTAGAAAAAGAAAAATGAGAAGGAAAAGAAGAAAAGAAGAAAAGAAGAAAAATAGATATACAAATAGACGATTATCGTGAAGAATGTACGCATCACTCCCCCTATGCTTAGGGTAAAAGATCCCTTAGTATAGGCGACAACAGGAGTGATGAAACAACACGTAGAAGGAACAACATGGTGTGTACCTCCCTATACTAAGGACAAAGTACGTCCGAAGTCTAGTCACACAAATATGGTGCAAGATCTGGGGCACACAATAGACACGCGAAAGAAAGAAGGAATGGAAGACAAAATACATATATACAACAAGTAAAGACTGATGAGGTACAGGATGGTATCTAGTAAGCGAGTACCGTGCTTTCGTCGTCATCTCCCTGTGAGAATGAGGACGCAGTCAGTCAGTGCAAAGACACCTGGGTATGCAATCAATTGGGTGTCATCTACCGGGGAATATAGATCTAAAGGTAAGATAGGGTCCGGTAGCATGGATCAGAACATCGGCTCATAAGGAAAGAATGAGTAAGCAGAGCCGATACCGTAAGATCTGGAGGAAAAAGGAACAGTACAGACTCCTCCAAGTCAATCATGGTCTCAAAGATGTATAATTAGTGAAAAATATGAGACTGTCAATGTAGAGGCGTGATATCCGGTGGTCATATAGTCAGAAAGTCACTGGAATACACCGAACAACACAAGATATGGCTCAACCCTGTGGGGGTCCTCAAGGTGAGCAGTATCAGAGAATAACCAGAGGACTCGGATCCGTGCTCCAACATAGAGGAGACACAACCATGGAGGAGACCGAGTACCAAAATCAGCAGACCCGACTTCGTGCCCCACCTGAAAGGGAACATCAGAAGTGAAGTCGAGTGCTCAGAAAATGATGTACCCTGTCGCAGATAACCCTCAAAGAGCAGTACATGCTAGTCAATGAATAATCAGAATAGAAGTTCACCCTTGCAAGGGTCGTCAAGGAGAGCGGGCTCAAAGGAGCTAGATCCATCAGAAGGATCACAGGAGCAGTCTCGATAGGCGATAGATAGGCTACCAGTAGAAGAGATCGACAAATTAAGAAAGTATGGCAGCGTCCCGCAGACAACCCTCGGGGAGCATATGGCCAACTAAGCAAAGAATAATCAAGAAAGATGGCTCATCCCTGCGAGGGATGTCAAGGAGAGCAGACTCAAAGGAGTCAAGTCAGATGGGTCCCAGGATCCAATAGATCGGGTAAACACCGAAGTAGCGGGGACAGAAAATATGTCAGAAAAATCGATTATGTGCTCCATAGATGGGAGACACAGTCAGCAAGGGGAACCAAGCGTAAAGAAAATGTTGTATTATCCCACAGATAGTCCCCAGGGAGCAATGGAAACTAATCAATGAATGGTCATATCAGATCTCGTCCTTGCGAGGGCCATCAAGGAGAGAAAGGACTCAAAGGAGTCAATCGTAATGGTCTCTGCAGACGACACATCGTCTCTCAGCAGAAGAGACCACGGATCTAACAAGGTGTCATAGTCTCTCGCAGATAACCCTCATAGAGCACTATGAACTAGGCAAGGAATGATCAGAAATAGTGAGGCTCAACCTTGTGAGGATCGTCAAGGTGAGCGTACTCAAAGGAGTCCAAGAAGTTGGCCTCGTGCACCGACAAATCAGGCACCCAATCAACAGGGATAGTCAAATCAGACGATACGGTTTCAGGCTCCAACAAGGTGAAGACAGAGTCGGTGTATGAAACCGATTGTAAAGAATGTGTCGCATCCTCCCACAGATAGTCCTCGAGGAGTAATACGAACTAGGTCAATCAAGTCTTGGGATTGCTGGCATCGAATCTCAGGTCCTCCAAAGCAATCAATCACTCAATCATCCTGAGGGCATAAGATCATCGAGGGATGAATAATCATATGATTCCTATCAATCACAGTACGTCCCTCAGGTCAATCCAATCTGGCTGCGACGGCATGAAAGATAATCAGGAATCCACAAAGTGCCATAGGTGGATGATAAAAGTAAGAGATTGTGGATGGGTCAATCAGGAAGATGGAAGACATCATGTGGGTTCCGCACACCTTTGTCGGGAAGTCCAAGTCAGAATAATCAATCATTCCTCAAAGTCGAGAAGGGTGGAACCTCAAAATAGACAGAGCAATCGAAGCTCATGATATCTTCATCAAATCATAACAAAACATCACATCCTTAATCTGATGTGCGAGAGCAAAAATCCCCGAGTAAGAGTCACACCTAATGACCGTACATAAAAGAAATCCTCAAGAAACTATGATGCACGTATCGAAAGTCAAATCCACCGAGAGTAAGGTATCAATCTCAGCAACCTCGACAGTGTGCCCGACTTACTCGAATCATCAATAGAAGTTGCAATCCTCGATATGGGCTATCTCTAAAAGCACATCAATCCCATGTAGTAGAAGAGATGATACAGGGGACACGAGGAGGGTGGGCCAGGAGCGAGACGAAAGATCTGGCGAAGATGATTGAGCTCAAGTGCCAATATCACGACTCAATGCAAATGAGGAGATATATGTATAAGAGAGGTAGAGAGACTCAAAGACGAAAAATGGACGACTCACACGGACGAGATCGATAACTCAAACAGAAATTGCATATAGAATCCGAGTCACAATCAATTTACAAAGAAAACCCCCAATTCACCTACTCAACATAGTGAAGACTGGGATGTGGTCTTATCTTGTCGATTTTAGAGTTAGGTGATCATAAAAAGTTGTACACATCGGAATTAGGCTTTGGGATTGGGGCACTAATCCTTAGCGTGTACTTATGAATAAAATGCTCAGACAATGAGGGGGCTACTCTCCCCAAGACAAGGGATCCATTACATTTTATTTTAGGTCCAATAGAGTTAGTAGTCCCGATTTTATTTTGGTTATTACTTTTTATGTTATTTTTTTTTCAATGCACGTGCCTAATGGGATTCCAATTTCCATTAAGCATCCTAAGTGGTCAAAATCAGAGGGAGAGGATCGAAAAAGCCATGCAAGACGGAAATCCATGATGCATGCTAAGTAAGAAGACTTACAATGCTTCCCATCTCTCTCCATGCGGGATGCAAGATAGAATTGAAACATATGCTATATGAGATGCAATCTGAGGAAATCGCCCTAGATACAGGATGTTATTATCGTGAAGCACATATTACAAAATTGACTAAGTCCAAATCGTATCTATAGGTACATGCAGATATTAGATGTTTGGACCTTAGTCTATCGTCAAGAAATCTTAAGCCAGGGCTTATTCACACAAAATAATAAAAATAGAAATAAAAAGCGAAAAATCTCATCGAGGCCCTTGAGGGAACAATCTCTCGGGCAATGGACCCCGGAAGTCGGAGTGTGAGAGTCATGTATTATTACATGCCAAAGTCACTCTCTCACATAAATTACAATTTTTTTTGAAATGCGAAATAAAAGCTCATTAATTGTCTCAAAAATTCTTCTCTGGCTGCCTTGGATGCTCTCTCCTGTCAGCTGAGCCAAAAGGGTTGACTCCACCTTGCTTGGGTGCACAGGTCCTCCTAGGAGATCCTCCACCGTGTAGTGGTCCCTTGCATCAAAGACAAACAGAGAAGAGGTCAGAACATTCACAATAATATCAATAAATAATGCAAATAAATAAATATGGACAAGAGTGAAGAATCAAATAAATAATAACTATCTCGAACGATGTTGCTCCCCTGCAACGACACCATTTGATAAATGCGAGAATTATCATCTGTCGTGCATGCCACACAATGCGGGAACGCAGTCGATACGTTGACCAACGAAAACCTCAGTTAATCAACAATTAACACACGATCTGAATAAATAAATGAATATCGAAAATGTGGAGTTAAAATTTATTATAACTCTACAGACAAATGTGTATAGCGTGTAAGCATGCGTAGAGTACCGAACACTGTGAGCAAACGGTTGGGAGCAAAAATAAATGCATAAAATTATTCAATTTTTTCTTGTACAAGTTATTATTTTTGTGGTTTTTAATTTTATATTAAATATTTTTTACTTATTTTTTTGTGATTTATATTTTTATTAGATTTTTAATTTTTTGATTTTATATTTTCTTTTTATATTTTTATCTTTTTTACATTTTCTTTTTCTTTTATAAAAACAACATAGCCTATATAAGGCTTTATTTACATAATATATAGAAATATATTTATAAATGCTATTAAATATAATCAAAATTGAGAAAATAATTTGTTTTGTGTTTTTAATATTTTTCTAATGTTTTTGTATTTTTCCAGAATTTTTACGAATTTTTTATGTATTTTTAAAGTTAAAAACATCCCAATTTTGGGATTAATAAATAATTCGAAATTGATTTGGATTTTAAAAATAACAAATAAGATCCAAAATTACCCAAATTAATTTCTAATATATAAATAAGAATATATAGATAATTATAAAATAGAAAACATATTTTTGGTATTTTTGTGGATTTTTTTATTTGTGTTGGATTTTGGAGCTTTCTGATTTTTTTAATTTTCTTTTTCTTATTTTAGGGTTTTTTTATTTTCTGAACATAATAAATATCAAAATATACCATATATAATTTTTTGGAATTTTTCAAAAAGGGTTTTTCTAGTATTTTATAATTTAGACAATGATTATTTAGGCTCCTTTTAATTTTTAATAAACAGATTAAATGCAAAAAATGCAAAATGGATACATGGCGTGTAAGTACAATGCATGGAGCATCTAATCCTATTTTTGGGAATTTTTAGGAGCTAACTAGATATTTTTAATTATTAGATAAAAGTAAGAAAAATAAATATCCTTGTAGGGGTATAACTTTAAATAAATAAAAATACAGGGGGTATAGTGCAATTTTCCCAACATACTAAAATATTTATTTAATTTTCCTAGACTTTTTTATAATATACAAAATCGCCAGGGCATTTTTACAAAATTTACCACGCATCGCGTAGGACAACATGTGATTCAAACTAGTGGGGACCTAAATGTAATTTTCATTAAACTCAAGGGTCTCTGTACAAAATGTCCCAAGTCACGTGGTGACTACATGTGACTTGGCTGGGAAGGACCTAAGTGTAAAATCAGAAACATGCAGGGGTCTTCATGCAAAAATCCCATTTATTTTACAACGCTAAAATTTATTTACATCCTTAAATAATAAATAAAAAAATTGCAGGGCTAAATGTAGAAATTACACCCAAACAAGGTGCGGGTGGACGGCTTGATGTGCGCCACTTGACACGCATCGCACATCCAGCGACGAATACCGCTTCGTCCCCAACGGGCACGATTAGATCTTCAGCGGGTGATCGACGGTCGAGGAGCGCTTCATCCGACGGATGTTGTATCGTCTGGAGGCATCTTTTTGATCCAACGGCAACGAAGGGAGGTGGAAGAACTGGGCAAGAACTTGCACGAGGTGAGTTTGGATCTGGAATAGCGGGCTCTCCCAACCATCTTCGTCGCCGCCAAGTTGCTCTGTACATCCCTGGACATCCTCTGTGTCGGCTGATACTTCAATGGAGCACTTGGAGCTCCGTCGTTCTCAGGCGAGGTCGCGGAAGGTTGAGAGCTCCAGGTGCTTCTTCTTCCTTCAAAATTGACCCAATGTGGGTCCTTTGGTGCACCTGGACCTGCAAATATAAAACGTGCAAGCAAACGAAGGCTCCATGGGTCTTATTGGTGGAAATGGGCGCAAGGTGAAGCAAGCGGAGGTACCTCCGGCGAGCAGCGGAGCAAAGTACCTGATCTCCATATCCACTAGGGATATAGTTGAGCGAGAGTGCCTGGGACGAAGGGAAGCGAGAGGGGAATGGAATGAGGGCGAAATGGTGGTCGGGGAACAAGTGAGACACGGGGGAATGGGGCTATCTACGCTAATTAACTACCCTACTCACTAAACTAATAACATAAATGACATGCTAGAATTAAAAGCTATCTAAAAATGGATAAATGCGTAGCTCAATCCTGACCCGGAGGCCAAGGAGCAGGGCCTCACCGGAGCGGTGGCCTTGAGTGCATATCCCGCCTCCTCAATTCCTCTCCTGTCACAAGAGTACTTACTTTGGCCGAGATCTGATGTTCTAGGGTTTGGGGGATGACCAAAGGAGCAAGGAGGAGGAGATGGAGTTATTTAAAAACAATATGGAACACCGTTATTGACTGGCAGTTAGCAAAGAATCTAACGAATATACAGGTGATCTAAGGTCTCGACGTGAATCATGATTGATCTAGGAGAAATTCCCGTGAAGAGATCATGATCATTTGATGGATAGATCGACCGGGAAAAATGCCCGAAATTGGGGTAAATACACTTCTGACGAGTCAGGTCTTGGATGGGACAGTTGACCAGAGGTTAACGGTCCGTGGCCTGCGATTGATCCAACTCAGCACAAAACGACAAATTTGACTGAGCAGTTATTACACCCAATAAATGATTTTATTAATTTTCAGAGTATAAAATAAGAAAATATTTATTATTTTATGTAGTATTTTATTATTATATTTATTTATTTATTGGCTATATTTATTAGTAGTTAGTTTTTATTAGTGTATTTATAGGTATATTCATCTATATTTTATGCATTTTTATTTTTATTTTGCATATTTTATTTACTCTTTTATTCTTTTATTCTTTTATTTTATTTATTTATAATTGATTTTTGTGAGTATAAATATATTTTTATTTTATTTTTATGATGTTATTTGTACACTTTAATAAATAGATATGTATATTATGTAGGTATATTTATAGGTATTTTACTTGTGTTCTATGTATACTATTTTATTTTAATGTATTGTATTGAGTTTTATTTTAGTTTCATATTTTTAATAGAATATATATATATATATAATATTTACAATAAAATAATAAAGAATTAAAGAATACATTCCCCTTTTATTTATGTACATATAATAACATAGGTATTTTGTCTATGTTTTCTCATGGATTAATTTTATTTTTCATTTTCTTTTTGGTTTCATTTTAATTTTAATATACGCATATGTTATGAATAAGATTTACAAAATTATACAAATATGACTTTGCAAAAATAATGAATAATGAATAGATTGAATATTTTAATCAGTAGAATGTACAATATTGCCCAAAACCTAACTTCTACACAGTAGTTCCAAAAATATAAAATCACCACCATTAAATAGCTTGTGAAAAGTTATATACAATTAGAGGTTTTGGTATGTTTTGAGTTTTTATTTGAAAGATATGGGTCTGTGAAGTTTAGTTTTTGGCTTTTTATTTTGTGTATAAAATGTACACACTGTATTGTTCTTGTGCAATCTCAATTATATATTTTTATTTACATTATTATCTACAACTTTTATGTACAAAGCTTCTTTATTTGATGAATAAATACTAAAGAATAAAATAGGTGTCAAAAGTGAATAAAAGAATGAATTAATAAATAGCATTTTTATTGTATTTTGCCCTTTATCTTCCCCTACTTTATTCCTTATCGACCAACTCAATTCTTGACTTGGTCCCGAGGTTTAGGGTCATAAAATATCTTCAATATTATATTCCTTTTTCTTTTCTTCTCCTTATTCTATAATTTTGGCATCAAAAATCTTATTTTGTATACTAATGCAATAAATAATGAATGCTATTATGCAAAAATTAAGGCTATTTTCATGCATTTGCTAGGGTTTTTAAGGCCAAAATGATAGAATAAAGGTGATGAAATGGAGATTCATCAATAGGAGAGGCACAAATCTTCATCTTCAAGAGCTCAAAGGCCTTTAGACACTTGTGATATGCAATGAACTCCGTGTCTTTCCCTAACAGTTCAGTCAGTGGGTGGGCAATCTTCGAAAAATCCTGAATAAACCTCCCATAAAATCTAATATGCCCTAGGAATGACCGCACTAACTTCACTTTGTCATGTGGATTGAGTTTCTTGATTACCTCCACCTTGGCAAGGTCAACCTTTATTACCATAAAGTGACTTTTTTCCCAGAGAATACCAGATTCACCTCTCTACACAACTTGAGGACTTAGTCCAAGTGCGTTAAACATGTATCGAAGGAATCACCATGAACCAATAAGTCATCCATGAATACTTCCAGTAAATCTCCCACTATCTCGGTAAATACGGCAATCATGCACCATTGGAAAGTACCTGGGTCATTGTAGAGCCTGAATGGCATGCGCCTGAATGCGTAAGTATCGAATGGACATGGGAATGTGATTTTTCCAGGTCCTCGGGGGCTATGGCTACCTGGTTGTAGCTCGAGTATCTGTCAAGAAAATAGAAGAATTCTTTCCCTGCGAGTCTCTCCAAGATCTGATCGATGAATGGCAAGGGAAAGTTATCTTTCTTGGTCACGGCATTCAGGCGCTTGTAGTCGACACAGATGCTCCACGACATGGGTACTCGTGTCACGAGCTCTACCCCCTACACGTTGGTGATCATTTGGATCCTGACTTCTTCGGGACAACATGAAGTGGGGCCACCCACTTGGAGTCAGAAATAGGGTATATAAACCCTGATTTGCACCATTTCTCAATATCATTTTTTACTACTTCTCATAGATTGGGGGTTATGTATCCTATGGAACTCACAGGAAGGTCTCGCATTACCCTCAGTAAATATATGGTTCGAGTAGAGACAAGGTTGATCTTTACGAGATCTGACACTGTCCAGCCTATTGCTTTACAGTTCCTTTATAAGACCTCTAACAACCTGGACTCCTGTTCCAAAGTCAAGTCCGAGCTAATGATAATAGGATATCTCTATTTGGATCCCCCAAGAAAGGCATACTTCAGTGTAGGAGGATGGGACATCAGTTCTGGCAATGTGGTGTCATCAAGCAGATCTGGCTGATCTGAGTCTAAATTTGCTTATGTGTTGCATGGAGGTGGGCCAAGTAGTGTAGTACTTTCCACCAACTTAGAAGCAGGGGGAGTTATATTTCCAAAGAAACACGATAATTCGGCCAAAGCCACATTCAACGCATCATCTATGTCCCATGATTATTCTGAGGGAGTTGGAACGGACAGATCCTGGTGGATCTTTATGTCATCATGGGAATAGGTGGATGCATCTTTCATAAGATCAGGCAACACTTGGCAAACTGCATCATGCACTATGTCCTTTCTGGATGAAAGGGTCTCGCTTTGTCCAGAAGGAACCTGTCTCCGAATCCCAACGGTGATGACCGTTCTGCAATCTACCACTGAAGAAGAGTACTCAGTTCTACTCTCTGAATCAGTTCGCTGCCATTTCGTTTGCTTCACCTCAAGGTTCACCGCTCCATTCGGAGAACGGAACTTCATCATTCTCGTACCATAGTCGAAAACTGTGCCAGCAATCCTAAGGTAGGGTTGTCCGAGAATAATCTGAGATTCTCTCCAATGATTGGGGGTTTTCATGTCTAAGGCTGTGAAGTCAACCTTATAGACCTACCCTCAATTGTAATAATGACGTTCTTCACCTCTCCCTTAGGTTTTTTAATTGAAAGATCAACAAATTGGAGTGAGGCTATGGATTTGCGAAGTGGTCCTAACACCAATTTTTGATATATTGCTAAGGGTAGTAAGTTGATTGAAGAACTGATATCTAGGACAGTGTGTGCAAATGCAATGTCATGGATACGACTCTCCATGTAGTGAGCACCCATTTCTCTTTTCTTCCTTGGTAATTCCTAATTCTTGAGACAATAGGTTGTGGCCACTGATAAGACATGAGTCTTCACATATTGGTTCGGTTTCCTCCTGCTAACCCTAGTAGGTGTGCATCTCACCTTATGATATTTTTAGAATACATGATGGTTAGCCACATACTCATCAAATAGAACTTTGATTGTGGTATTCTCCTTACAAAATCGTGCCATGTCAGGGTCATACTTTTGAATCTTTCTGCTGCCCTTTCCTCCCGTAAGAGCAAGGGAGAAAGAGATGGGATGATGGGAAATAGAAGATGAAGAATCTGAATAGTAAATTGAAAGATCATTCTTGGAATTAACTAAAACAGAGTTCTTCATACATGAATCTTTTTTATGCAACACGGGACCAAAATCAAAATTATCTACTAAAGGTTGTGGAAAAGAAGCTGCAGTGGCATCCGCTACAACCGGAGGTACAAGGTCCTCCATAGCATCCAAGATATCTCCATGTTGTTGATGTTGCATTTGTTCTCTCTTTCTCTTCTCGGCTCCTGGGGAAAGGATCCTCAGATGTTATTGATGGGGCCTCTAACTATGTTGCCTCTCCTCATCCTCTGAAGACTCCTCAGATAGAGATCTAGAGAGGCCCCTCCTCGTGTCCCTCACCCGGTTGGTCAGGTACAGTCATGGTCATTCCACTCCTAAGTCACATATGGTTAGACTCGTCACATGAAAGAATCTCATTTTCAGATCTAAGAGATGTTGAATAGTATACCTGACCAAGATGTTGTTGAGAACTAGAACGGTTCAGGCTATTAGGGTTAGCCTGAACTAGGGCTAGGATCGAGGTAGATGGTGCAGACTGCTCATCTTTCCATCTGGACAAGCAGTCAACATCCACCCCTAAATCATGAATTTCATTCTGATATGAATGAAGGGTGCTGAGTATATGTTGGAATTGTGATTATGTGGGACCATACGAAGAAGGAAGTGGAAAAGGCTGAGAAGAAGAATGTGAAGACTGGCTCTGCTACCTAGGGTACTGCCTCTGCTGCTGCTAGTGCTGGGACATCTACCGACTCTACGGGCCTTGCTGGCCCACCTGGTACTGGCTCTATCGATCGTGCTGCTGGCACTACTGCCTCTGATGCTAGGGTGGCTGAAATTCAGGACTCTGCTGTGTAGGAGTGGGTGTGGAGGTGAATGCAGTCTTGTGAAAGGTTGGGGGCACTAGTAAGTCTGTCAGTCCCCCGTACTTCCCTGCCTGGTAGGGTCCAGAGTATACCATACTCCATTCACCTCCAAAACTGGCGGAGGCTCCTCCTGAACTGTCTCTATGGATGGGGGTTGCTGCTGGGATGAGTAGATGTAGGTATGGTCCTTCTCCCACAGCTGGGGTTGCCCTGACAGCAGCTGCTCCTGAACGTTGTGAACTCGATATAAGGGAGCAGAGGTTGCAGTCACGTCATGTATCTTTATCTTAGATACCTTCTCAGTCAACTCCTCCATATGTTTGGGAATCTCGGAGACGCTCCGGTCCAATTCATCAATCCTCCTGTCAATCCTCTCGACTACAGTAAGCATGTCCGTACGGAGCCCCATGCTAGGGATCACGTCCTGAGAGAGATCAACAACATCTGACTCCCTCCCCCCCAGATGAGAGGGAACTGAAGGATTGCATGTGTGCCCTTCTGGAGATCTGTGAGCGGCTAGTCTCAACCATTTGCTCGAATACCTTTGAGATGATTTCCGCTCCACGTGAAGTGTAGCTGCCTCCACAGGCAGTGCTCGCTAAACCCTGCATCTCAGGGTTGATATCGTGAAGAATCGTTGGACTAAGATGTTGTCATCTAGACCATGACAAGGACATTTCTGTAGGATGTCCTTATACCTCTCCCAAGCGTCAGAAAAGGCTTCATGGGGTAGCTGGGAAAAGCTAGTGATGTGTGTTAGTCCTACTTAGGGGGTAGAACTCGTTTAGAAATATGTCCTTGAACTGGGCATAGGTGTTGATTATAATTCCCAAATTCTAAAACTTGTAGTCGACTTTGCCACCCAAGGCAAATGGAAGGGATGTGAGCCTAATATAATCCTGACGAGCTCGAAGTCCCTTAGGAATGCATAAGGTTCCTCAGAAGAATTCCCATCATAGAGCGGCAACAGGTTCAGGAACTACGGCTCCAATTCAAAATCGATTTTTTGTTTAGTCGGACTCAGATAATTCCGAATTCTGTACTGACTGTGGTTGTACGCAACATCCATCAGAGGTTAGATCCCAACATTGAGCTGCCCTAGCTGAGCTCAGAGTAAGGCTTGTTACCGCTCAGATGCAGCTAATCGAGCAAGTATCACCCTCATGGTGTGCTCAGGGTGTTCTTCTCCATCTTCTTTCTTTTTCGGAGGCATTTTGCTCGAATCTTCTTGAGGTCCTGATTCAACAATGTCATCTTGATTAGAAGAGGATTTAGGAATGAAAGTATCCTCACTGAGGCGAAGGTCTTCGTCGGTGAGGTGGGATGAGAGAAAGGGGATGGTTTGAGAGTGACCATCCCGAGAGTGACAGATCCCGAACTCAAGAGGGTCATAAGTCCAGATTGTCCCAAGTTGTGCTTGGGCCTTTGAAGATGTACTTATTGAAGGATTCGATGAGATATTCATGAAGCCCAAATAAATATCCCCCCAGTCACTCATCTTCGATGGCAAAACGAACTGATGAGATCATAGTATTCAATGAGGTGCTAGTTCTACAGTGCACGCAAATGTGCAGAGTAAACTCACACAATACAAACATAATGCAAAACCTCCAAATTCACCAACTCAACACGTGATGGCCGCAAAGGTTCAACCAAATTATCTTGTTAGTTTTAGTTGGTGACAAATAAAAGTCTTGAAAGATTAACGAGTTGTTAGGTGACTGTACTTCACTATAGACTGTGATTCTTATGACTAGTTGCACCACTTTCAACCAGTATAGGAGTAAGTGCGGACCGTATAAATACGGCTACCAGTTACTTGAAGACAGAGCCATATGCAGTGTCCTCTAAACCTCCCACTCTGCTAAGAAAATCCGTACCATTTACCGGCTACCCATAGATCCTCACTGAAAAGTGGCTAATCGCTTTTTCGAACTAGTAGTCTATATGAAAATCCTGGCTTGGCTCTATCCTATTGTCGTCTCTCTCTCACTTTCAAGTAAATCAAACAATGAGGGCTTTATGCACCCGTAAAACAATGTTCTTTTTATTCCAATTTTGTTTAATCGACCTGTTCAATTCAGTCCCAATTTTAAATTTGATTACCACTTGAAATTTAATCTAAACACACAAACATATCTATCGTTCAGTCTCAATTTCCTTTTAAATCCTAAGTTATAAAACAAGGGAGGAGTCAGAAATCATAATGCAAACGTGAAACAGTGATGGATACTCAGAAGAAGGCATACTTACAATGACTCCCAGCACTCTTCATGCATTATGCAGAACTAAATTTTTAAAATTTACACTAAATGCATGAAGACAAAAAAACCGTACCTAAGCAATATACTATTAGCGGGAAAGAACTGAGTTTTATCTGGCTAAGTAGTACTTTGCTATGTGTGTCTCATTAAAGATCTCAAAAGATGTGAATCTTCCAAGATATGTGGCCTAAATTACTATTGGCACATACAAATTTCAATTAAACTAGCGAGTGTCTATCCTAATTTCACTACTCAAGTCGAGCCCCACCCTCACCGGAGAGTGAAACAAGCCCGACACACCACAAAATAATGTCCAAGTCTGAGTACACATGCGAGATTTCGAACGGAATCTGCTGGAAATTTTACAATAAAATAAAATACAGAAAATAAAATCCTAAGGACTCTACACTCTCTTACGACTCGACTCGATCTTAAATTTATGTGATTCCTTCAGTCACCTATTTTCCTAGAAAGTGTCAGCCTTCAAAGCTCTTGAGTTACTTGGCTAAGCAACTACTCCATCACGTCGGGTCCCTCGCACAAAAACAAGATGGTGGCCAGAGAGATAGACTCGATAAAATATAATAAAGCGAACAATAAATAAATAAATAAATGCATTAAAACTAAGCAGAGAATTATACACAAGAAAAGCCGGGGATCAGACTACCTAGGGGTGGAAAATCTAAAATCAAGATTTTCTAAAAATTAACCTAACCCGTATCTCCCCGCAACGGTGCCATCTGATGAACCACGAATCTACCCTATTTAATCATACAAAATTAACGTTCAAATTATTTGTTGTATTTGGGCGAATTCGAATTAATAAAAAATGTAAATTTAATCATTTGTCTAATTAAAGCTAGCGGTCAATTTTTTTTACTTGGGCAAGTCAAAGGTCGAACTCATGGAGGCCATTGTCTCCTTAGGTTGATTTAAAGTCAATCTAGAAGTTAGGTTTTCAGAGATGTGTTTTTTTGGAATTTTAAATGCAATAAATGAGGGAAATGTAATTTTGACACAGTTCGAGGACTAAAATGCTAATTACGGTCAAATTACGTCCAAAAGTCATCAAACATGGCCAAATTTTGAAATATGATGAAATTAAGCTATTATATGTTTTTGGAATTTTTGGATGCAAAATGAACTAATTATGAATAAAATAATGTCGACTAAGTAATTTTGAGTACATTAAAATTAATAAATACCAAGCCCAATTATTTTTAAGAAATAAAATTATTCTAGATGAGTCTACATGAGAGAAATCCAAGAAAATTATTAGCTCCTAAAAATAATTGATCTATGACATATTAAAGATTAATTACATGGATCACCAATTAATTTTTTGTGACCTTGTTATGCATGCAAATGAGATGAAATTTTGGCACAATGTACTACTGTGAATTTTTGAAATTTTTTAGATCACTGAATAATTAAATATTTATTGCAGAAACATAAAATGGGTAAACTACATAATTTTTACCAGACTAATTTAAATAAATAATCCATTGATCACAAAAATGTAAATAAATCCTCAATAGATAGAAAATGAGTTGCTCTGCAACATGCTATTTTTGGAATAAAAAATGGCATGAAATGGTGGTTCAAATAAATGTCAAATACATGGGTATAAATGCAATACAGAAAATGAAAACAAATATAGTGTACATGGGTGCTTCTTTAATTACCTGAATATTCCAAGGGTACGTACGCAACTTCTCCAAGCAGGTGCATGCCATGCACATGATTTCAATTAGCAGGGATGTGTGTGCAATTGCTGCAAGATGGAGGGTTATCTCTGCAAATATCCCAAACCTCACGTGCCTTGCAAGTAAGGTGGTTGGTGGGATTGATATGGCAGGCGACACGTGAAGGGGAGCACGACTAGGCGAGGAGGAGAAGGACACAGCACACCTGCACACACATTGGCTGGCAGTGCGCATCCAGGAAGGATGCAAGAGGTGTAGCTGCGTGTATGGGCTGACGGTCGCAGGTGGTTGCGGTGTGTGGGTGAACATCGAGGAGGTGCTCGATAGTGAAGAGCTATGGTCGAGGAGGGCATTGGTCGACACACGATCGGAGCCTAGCACCGGTTGTTGGTGGCTCGTGTTGTGTCAGTGGAGCTCCGAGCGCACGTGGGCTTGCTGGCAGGCAGTTGTCACTTCACACGGTGCGAGGTTGCGGAGTTATGGCTTCGATGGCTCCACGGTTGTACCTGAAGACAAATAACCACTCCACAAGGGGAGGGGTATGTTATGTAGTCCTCATGCGGCTGAGCGTTGAGGGCGAATGGGCGGCAACCTGGAGTGTGGAGGGTCCAAGGTGGCAGGAGGCATGCGACCTGGAGGTCACGAGTGAGGAGGTGCGACGGGTGTAGTGCTCCTGTCATGTAGCTTGTTGGCGAGGAGGTGACTTGTTGCTGCTCTTATTGGGTTGATCTTTATAAGAAGGAGGTGGGCGGGGGCTCCGTCTGACATGGAAGATTAGACCCCAAATGAGGAATGGCTGCGGAGAGGTAGAGATGGAGCTGGAGAGGGTCGAGGAGATGAATATGCATTGTCGTCGATCAAGGTTTTTGCGATCAAAGATGATGCGAGCCATAGGTAGAGAGAACGGAGGAGGAAGAAGTTGTGGTTGACGCAGTGGAGGCGGCACCCTTTTAAGGAGAGAGGAAGGAGGAGATAGGAAAGAAGGAAGAAGATGAGAAGGGAGAACTACCTGGAGTTTCTTCGCATGTGAATGGGATGATCGACCGAGCTTCTTTGGTCTTCACTCGATGCGGCGGCAAACGGAGCTCGGCTGCAGTGGGGATGCGACAGCGACAAGAGGTGGCGAACTCCTTGATCTCGCATGCGAAGGGGAGTCATCGTTGGACAGATTCCTCCAAGCTATCATCGAAGAGGGTGGAAGGAGTTCATCCTACTTGTTCTCAAAGATGGCAGATGATCTGTACAGGACATGGCGACTGGATATTTATTGGTGGTTGGAGGGTGCGAGATGGTTGCTGCGAGATCATGGAGGAGGTGGGCGACTACGCGCGTGATGCGGGGCTGTGGTTGGTTGCAGTTTCATGGAGTCGCGAGCGCAAGAGATAGATAGATGGATGAGGGGTTGTTGGAGAAACCGGTCAAAGGGGAGAGAGGGCCGCAAGGATGAGGGATGAGTGGGTGGTGGTTGCGGATAGACCGGAAGAGAGAGGGAGAGTTAGGGAGACGTGGGAGGGGAAAGAGAAAATGATAGGGAGAGATGAGTAGAGGGAAAGGCGGGGGGTATGTGAGAAATGCATGGGAGATGGAGAGAGAGTGATAGAGGGATAGGCACGCGTGGAGTGGGAGGGGTTGGAGAGAGATTGCATGAGAAGGGAGAGAGAAAGAGGAAGAGGGGCCACGTGGCGTGCGGGGGCACGACCACGTGGTAATAAATTTTGATTAAAATTTAGAAAATTAAATAATAGTAATAAGTATAACAATAAATATATATGAAATAAGATAAATACATAAATAATAATTAAAATAAAATAAATAATAATAGTTAAAATAAAATAAATAATTAAATAATAATGTGACATAAATAATTAAAAAAATTAAATAATAATAATAAATGAGAGGACACGTGGCGGTTCTAGGAGCTGCCACATGTCGCTCTCAGAATAATCGAAAATTAAATCAAATATAAAACCAAAAAGAAATAACAAAAGGAGTCAAATCAAAAAGTGATCAACATGAAAGTTGCTCATCTCGACGAGATATACAACTTTTGTGCAGGACTAAAAATCAAAGAAGTCATATGTACAAAAAAGTTTTTTTGGGGTACCTTATAGGTATAAAATACCACATTTTTATCTTTTGTAGTTTTTTTATTTTTAAATAAGGGAAAATCAAAGTAAAATTAGAGAAAAATATAAAAGGAATATTTACAACTTAATCTATTTTTTGAATTTTTAATAAAAAGGAAACTAAATAGATAAAATAAAGGGTATTCTGACCAATATGTACAATAAACAATAGGGGCCCAAAACTCAAGTTTTGCATACGGAATCCGATTCTTTTGAATTTAGTCTTGTTTTGAAGGTATTTGAACCTACATTAATCCAATACTCAACTTTACTTTGATTTATTTTTAAGTTATTTCTCCATCATTGTTATCCATCGTGTTGTTTCTTTTAGATCTTCTTCCTCCCTTTCTTCTCTTCTTCAACTTGTTGCTAGGCACATGCCTTCTCTTTCCTATGTAAAACCAATTTAGTTAGGTAAAGGAGAAATGAATTGCGATTAGAATCTACGTAATTATATTTTCATGAAATTCGTAGATCTTGTTGAACTCTATAATTTTCATGTTCGTTACATTCCTAGTTAGGCTATCTAGTATTTATGTATGATTTTAAAACTTTTTTTTATTTTCTTGTGCTTAAGTCAGTCTAAGAAAACTTTTGACCCGCTATTCTACGTGTCACCTTACGATTGTCAAATCCGGTCTTTCTTAACATGGTTAAACCCCAATCCACGCATGATTTCTATCTGCTTCTATTAGCCTACATTTGCTATCTCATCACCAACGCGAGTTGAGCAGATGGTCAACAATGTCTTCCACCTTCCACCTCTCCTTCTGCTATGACCTACGCCTCAATGCAACCTGTCATGTCGTCCCATCTCCTTCCCTATCACCATCAGCACTCGAGTACACTCGCCACCAATCTACAACCATCACCATTCTCGTGGCGTACCAAGGCATCTGGTACATTGTCTCTCCCATCATTGTCGTACTCACAACCGTTACTTCCACCAACCAACGCTTGTACCACTGCAAGTACCATCTCTACTGAATATACGATCTTGCTTCAAGTAACTAAATCTCTATGCCTTATCAATTGTCTTCCTAGCCTTGATCAAAGCACAAACCTCTTACTATTTATATGCCTCAAATTCCTCTACTTTGACCTATCCACCATCGGGAAAGGGCTCAACTTTCCTTTCCCCCCCTTGTGACAGAAGTAAGGATTGGGTTAAGGCCATGATGACTGATATACACAAAATTGAGAGCGGTTGTATTGACTCACAAGGCAAGTCAACAGTCGGTGTCGTGACCACTACAAAATTCTGTATTTAATCAACAATTAACCCACACTATAGATCAAACAATTAGAAATAAATGTGGAGTTAAAATTTATTTTTAACTTTGCACAAAAGATGTATAGGACAAGTATGCAGAGAGTTCGAACACAGAGAGCAAACAGGGTAGATCAAACAAATGTGTGTGAGTGAATGTGAGTGATGTCTACACTATGCAAGCAAATGATTTTTGTGGGTTTTTAATTTTTAAATTTTTTTAATTTTTAATTTTTAATTTTGTATTTTGATTTTTAATTTTCTGATTTTTATAATTTTATATTTTATATTTTTTTTCTTTTTTCAAGATTGGAATATAACAATAATGTAATAGAAGAGAAGATAGAATAAATATAAAAATATGCAAAAATAGCCAAAAATTCTGAAATAAAATCTTTTTGGTATTTTTATAATTTTTTACTGTTTTTGTGATTTTTGGGTATTTTGCAAAATATTTTTGATATTTTTAAACACTGAAATGAAGCAAAATAGTGAACTAGCTACTGGCTGGGGGTAAAATGGGAATTAAAAATATCAGATAGCCACAAATTTTTTTCAAACTATTTTTCGAATAAAGACAATAAAAACTGGAGACTACAGAACTTGAGTTTACAATTTTTGGAGTTTTCTACAATTTTTTAGATTTTTTTGAAGTTTTTAAGTATTTTTTAATTTTTAACGTTTTTCTTTTGAGTTTTTTAATGATTTTTGGACTGACATTAAAATGACTTAAAATAGGCAGTAGGGAATTTTTTGGAATTTTTCGAAGTATTTTAATATTTTTTGGTATTTTTTAAGCTAGACAGTAGGCAAAAAGCAAGTTTTTGATTTTTAATAAATATAAAAATGAAATAAAATCAAAAACTAAAATTAAGGCGTTAATGTACAAGTACGCAGGAGCTTAAGTTTAAATTTTGAGAATTTTTGGAATTAAAATGAGGCTCCAAATAAATACTACAAGCAAGCAAAAAGTTCACAGCCAAGCAAGGACTATTTTGCAATTAGACAAAATTCCAGGGGCAGGCTTGCAATTTTCGCACAAAAATTTGTACTGAATTAAATATATTCTTGACCAAAAACCAATCACCAAAACCGTAAGGGCTTTTCTCTAAAATTCCCAGACCCGCGTGCGTCGCACGCACGCCTGGGAGGGGCACAGATGCAAAACCACATAAGCTTGGGGGCTGAAATAAAAAATGCCCAAGAATTTTATAACTACTTACTAAAGTGTTGGCACTAAACTTAAATAAACAAAAACACACTGGGTCCCTTTTGCAAAAGGCCCAGGCGCACGTGACGGGTACGTGCGCCAGGGGGGGCTGTATGCAATATCTAAAAGTACGGGGGTCGTTTAGCAATTATTACAAAAAGTTTAAAGCATCATATGAAAGTTTAAAGAGTCTTGAATAAATACAAAAAGGGCAGGGTTTAAGTCGCAAAATACCCAGCTCCAGGGGCGATGCAACGGTGGGCGTTAACCCACTTAACACGTGTCAGCGTAGGGGCTCCCGATACCCCTTCGTCCGGTGCGATCAGGATTAGATGAGGCCAAATGATCCGACGGTTGACATCATGCGCGATCCAAGGGCTGCTGTAGCTCTGGAAGATCCGACCCAATCCGACGGTGGCGAGATCCTCTCGACGAACTGAGAAGAACCTGCGGGTGTGCAATGCTTCACCGGCGCCAATCTCCCTCCTCCGCTGTCTGGCGATCCTCCAAAAGATCCCAGCAACCTCCTGCAGGTGTCGTCGATCTCCTGAGGTACTCAAAATTCTCGCCAGAGCCCGAGGTAGCAGCCATGGCGGTGGCGGAGCTGGGCGCTCCAGATATCTCCAGCCAGAGGTCCAGAATCGACCCCAGGTGTCACTTAAACTCCTGCACCTGCAAAAGAGTGTGAAAGAGTCGGGGGTAAACTGCCTCGACCCCGTGGTAGAACTAAAGCTGCTGCGAACGTGAAGGTGGTGAAGATGGGAGTTGAGGCCGGAGGAGCGCTCCGGCGAGGGTACGAATGATGCGAATTCAGTGACGCGATTCGGAGGTGACGACAGATTTACAAAGCTATGACGCTAGGGAGTGGAAAGGGAACGAAAACAATAGGGAATAAACGGCCTCAAGCCCAGGAAGAGCGAGGAAGGATGTACCTCAATGGGGTAGCCGGAGGTCGATTTGAACACGCCCAAGTCTTGCTGATCCACCACCTTGAAGAGGGATTCGCGAAGCTGTCACCTCCAGGAGACTCTAATGAGGTCAAGGGGGTGGAAACTTGGATGGAATGCGGTTCAAAAATCAAAGGGGGAACTGGGCTGTGGTTTTCAATGGTTGACGAGGGGGTCCAAAGAACGAGGTGCCAAAGGTGCGTCGATGATCCGCAACCCAAGAGAGGCCTTGGGTGTGAATCCTTGGTCGATGGGGAAGAGAAGTCAAGAAGAGCGTAGCATGTTTTGGTGACATGGGCGACCTCGAAAAAGGGTGAAAAGGAGCCAAAAAGCATCTCTGACACGGCTATAGGATGAAGGTCAGACTGTTGACCTTGGTCAACAGTCCCAGCCCCCTGGTTGGTCCACGTGGACCAACCAGGAAAATCCTAAAAAAATGCTTTCAAAAATCATTTTAAAATAGTAAATGTTAGTATTTTATTTAGGTTATTATATAAAAAGTGTTTATAATTTTATAAACTATTTTATAGTGATTTTAATTAATTTTATGAGATGTATTTTTACAAGTTTACATTTATGTCCCTTATAGGTATAATACCTATATATTTTAGTCTTTTATTTTTATTTTGGTATTTTTAATTTTATTATTTTTATTTAGTATTTTATAAAACCATAAAATATTTTTATACACATAAATATATTTCTATTTTATTTTTCTGATGTATTTTGTGTATTTAATAAAATATAAGTAGGTAATGTATAGGTATGTATATAGGTATAATACCTGTGTTTTGTATATACAAGTATTTTATTTTGAGTTTTATTTAGGTTTTTATTCCAATTTTAATTTACATAATTATTATAAGTAATATTTACAAGATTGTAAAAATATAAAAATATAAAAATAATGAATAAATAATATTTTGAATATTTTAATCTGTACAATTGTACAATGTGGGTCCAAAACTCAACTTTCAAACCGTAGCTCCGCCAAATGCGAAACCACAACCATTAGATAGATTATTTTCTTATATATACAATTAAAGGTGAGTTTGCTGCATTTGGAGTTTTCAGTTGTGAGATACGGGTCTGGGAAGTTGGGATTCTGGAATTTTATTCAGACCATAACTTTTTATCTGTACATTATTTTTGAGTGAAATCAATTTTGTATTTTCTTTATTTAATTATCTACAACTTTCATGTACAAAGTTTCTTTATTTGATGTACAAAAAGTGGAACCAAAAATAGGTCCCAAAATGAATAAAGAATGAATGAAAAAGTATTGTATTTGGCCCTTATCTCCCCCTACTTTCTTCCTTGTCGACCTATTCATCAAGATGCCTAGGTCTCGGGGTTTTGGGTCACAAAATATTTACAATATTTTATTCTTTTTCTTTTATTTTATTTATTCTATAATTTTGGCTTTAATTACAGCATTTTATACACTAATGGTATGCACATGCATGAATGCTAAGATGCTCTATTTAAGGCTATTTACAGGCATTTGCCAGGGTTTTTGGTGCTAAAATGATAGAATAAAGATGATGAAATGTGGATTCATCATCCCCCTATACTTTACCTTTGCTAGTCCCTAGCAAACACTTTTGCAATAAGTGCAAAAAGCAAAGAAAGAAAAGAAAAAGAAGAACTTGGATTTTATTTGATTATCAAACTCGTCTTCACAAAATCAAAGTTTGGAGCTTAAGTCGGACCTTTGGAATTTTACTACGGGCAGAACCTTAATGAGAACGGAATTTAAAATCCAATAGTCCCTGAGAATCCCAAAACTCTGTCCAAGTCTCCTCAATAGCCAGGTCAGAACTATCTCAATTCATACGCAAACCCTCACGACTATGAATCTGACTCGTACAGTGTAAGTGATAGTGGCTCTCCCCAACTAGAATGACAAAGAGACTGACTTCTCCAGTACGACAACCCAATGATTCCCCAATCCAATAACTCCATCCTCGAGGAGCGGGGTATTCCCTTCTATGTTCAAGTGGCAACCAGCTCAAGAGGAGGGGGTGAAGAGAAGAATGGACGGTAGCCAGTGTAGCTACCTATCCTGGGATGCAAGACCAGTGTAGTCAAGTCATCCTGCTGCAGGCTCACATATTTGACTTTGGCACTCAAGCTTGCTTATTGAATTTACAACATTTGTGCATACTTGTAGGCTTTTTATTTTTGTACATGCTTGAACACATTTTTTTTGAATACTATATACAACAGCATTTACATAAGGAGTTTTTCCTCTTGAGCCAGTAGACTATCCCTCTTTTGAAGCTTTATCGCAACCCACAGCCTCCTGTCTTTAGACTTCCTAATCATTGGAGGGGTTGGGGTGCACTTCCCTCCCTAGAGGAGGACAAATGTTTCCACTTGTGTGCGTCTCATACCGGCAAATCCAATCCCCTCACCACTCCAACTGAGTTGAGCCATGTGAAAGGTGCAGGTGTCCAAGTTAGGTCATTATCAGCAAGAGTCGTACGTGTGCTCCGAAATACTCTACTTAGGCAGTCAAGAATCCATTGAATCAAGTCCTGTGATCCTCAAAGAATTAAGTCAACTAGACCTGAAGTACCTCAAACCCAGTTCCTATAAGGTTCCTGTTATTAGATATATTTTAAGGTCCAATCAAGCTCCAATCTCTGGATTTTATTTAGACTTATTCAATTATGAAGTTCAATCCGAAAAATGCGAATGCTATGCAATGCTATGCAGAAAATATTTTTGTGATGCAATTTTCAAAGGTTTTGAACTTTTTATGGATTTTTGAAAAGATGATGATGATGCATATGCATTTTTTGAATCTTTTCAAAAAGGTTTTTCAAATGTTTTTGGATTTTGGTTTTGCCAATGTTTTGGGATTTTTGAAAACAAAAAGATTTTGGCTAAAAGCTGGGTACAGGGTAAGTGCTCAATTTTAAGAAGTGGATTTTAAGAATTTATATCTACAAGAAGTGGATTTTAAGAATTTATAGGGTAAGTGCTCAATTTTATAAGTACATATATATCGTGGATTTTGGTGAGATGTATGTATTTCTCAAACTTATTTGACACAAGTTTTTCACACAATTTTTGAAAACTATAGTCCAAAATAATTTTTACAAACATTTTTACAAACATGTACACGCATTTGAAAATCATTTTGCAAAGGTTTTCAAAAAAGTATATATAGATTTTTTTGAAATATTTTTGCAACCATATTTCAAACCATTTGCAAATCATTTTTCAAACATTTTATTTCACACAAAGAAAATAAATTTTACAAACCACACATTTTTACACAGGTTGAAAACATGTAACAAAACATTTTCAAAATAGTTTTCAATAGATGTTCACAAAGATTTTCAAACTATTTTTCAAACATTTTGCAAAAAACATTTTCACCTGATTTATTAATCAGTATCTACAGAAAGAATTTGAGGAACAAAACACCTTTCTATTAAGGATTTTAATGAATTTTAAAGAATTAGTAGCCATATTATTAAGAAAATATGAAAGTACGAGTTATGGCTAAAGTATATACATAGTATATACGACCCCCCTATACTTAGCTTGAGCTATGTCCTCATAGATCGGAGAGAAAAAGAGAAGACATAACTCGTACTAAGTATAGACAAGTCTAAAGAATAAATGAATGAATCAACGAATGAGAAGTTGATCGTCCCCCCTATACTTAGGATCAAATAATCCTAAGTATAGCAGACTGCACACAACGCAGGGAGGGTCAAGGGTGGGAATGAACAGATCGTACTCAGATTGTCTCCCCCTATACTTAGGGTAAGATATCCCTAAGTATAGACAAGAAGAGGAGACAATGGAGAGGATCGGAAAGAATAGAAGAAACTCGGGGTGCACACCCCCCTATACTTAGGACAAAGTATGTCCTAAGTATGGAAAACTGTCTACAAGGGTGGCACCTTTTGATAGATAAAGAAAATAGAAAAGGAAAAGAAGAAAAGAAGAAAATAGATCAACAGATGAAAGAGTGGTATAGACAGATGATCTGTACAATGGAAGATGGAAGTGATCACCATATATGAGATGTAGATGATATGAGTCAAAGAACACATCTCATACCAAAACAATGGAGGCAACGTCAATGGTCGGCGGATCATGATCTCGATATAGTTTCAGGCGTTGACCATTGACGCGGAAGGTAGAGGAAGATGACGGTTCGGATATGTCGATGCTGCCATTGTCATGTACCTTCCTGACCACATATGGACCTTTCCACTTGCTCTGTAATTTCCCTGGGAATAATTTCAGCCTGGAATCAAACAACCATACTCTCTGATCTGGCTCGAACTGTTTATGGCTGATATGCAAATCGTGCCATGTCTTCACTTTCTCCATGTACTGTAGGCTGTTGGAAAAGGTTGTATCTCTCAGTTCTTCCAGGGCTGCCAATTCTACTCTTCTCTATTCTCCTATACTCTCGGGATCTAACATTAACTCAGTGAGTGCCCAAAAAGATTTGTGCTTGATTTTCACTAGCAAATGGCATGGCTTGCCATAGACGAGACGAAAGGGAGATGTCCCCAATGGATTCTTGAAAGAAGTCCGATAGGCCCACAAGACCGAGTCCAAAAGTTGTGACCAATCCTTTTGGTCTGGGTGGACAACCTTCTGCAAGATAGTTTTTATCTCCTGGTTCGATACTTTGGCAAGACCATTAGTCTGAGGGTGATACGGTGTGGGAACCCGATGGTCAATGCCGAACTCGTCTGCAAGGGCCCTAACCTTGTCATTGATGAAATGAGACCCCCTGTCTGAAATCAAGACTCTAGGTACCCCGAACCGTGAAATAATATTTTCCCTCAAGAATTTGCACACGGTTTTAGCGTCTGCGGCTCGGGCGGGGATGGCCTCAACCCATCGACTGACATAATCCACAGCGAGCAAAATATGCTCGAATCCCTGGCTCTTAGGAAATGGGCCCATGAAATCAATCCCCCATGCATCAAAAACCTCACAGAAGTGAATGAGTTGCATGGGCATCATGTCTCTCTGTCCGCAGGTTCCCATTTTCTGACAGTCAGTACATCTCTTCACGAACTCATCAGAATCCTTGAAGAGAGTAGGCCACCATAGGCCGGATTGAAGCACCTTCTGTGTTGTTCTTTTTCCAGAATGATGTCCTCCTGCCTCAAGCTTGTGGCAGTATGTGAGGATGCTATGATGCTCTTCTTGAGGAATGCACCTTCTCCAGATGTTGTCCCCTCCTTCATGATAAAGGACGGGATCCTCCCAATGGTAAAACTTGGCCTTCGCCAGGAAAATCTCAAGTTTCTGCCTGGGCCAACCTTGTGGGACTGTCTTGGCAACAAGATAGTTCACAATGTCAGCATACCACGGGAGCGAGGTGATAGCCAAGATCGCCTCATCCGGAAATGTCTCTGTGATAGGTGCGTCGGGCTCAGATTCCTCAAGATTCTCCAATCCGGAGAGATGATCCGCCACCACATTCTTGACTCCAGGCTTATCCTTAATCTCAATATCAAATTCCTGGAGCAGAAGGATCCATCTGGTCAGACGTGCTTTGGCATCCTTCTTAGCCATTAAATATCGGATGGCGGTGTGATCAGTGTAAATAGTCACTCTAGATCCGAGAATATAAGATCGATACTTATCCATAGCAAAGACTACGGCCAGCATCTCTTTCTCAGTCACAGTGTAATTCCGTTGAGCGGCATCCAAAGTCCGGCTGGCATAGTGAATGGCAAAAGGTAAACCATCCCTTCTCTGTCCAAGCACAGCCCCAACGGTAAAATCTGAAGCATCCGTCATGATCTCGAGTGGGAGAGACCAATCGGGTGGCTAAAGGACAGGAGCTGAAACAACCATATTTTTGAGAGTCTCAAAAGATACAAGACACTTATCATTGACAATAAACTCGGTGTCTTTTGTCAGCAAGTCAGTAAGCGATCGGGCAATACGACTTAAGTCCTGAATGAACCGTCGGTAGAAACCGACATGCCTCAGAAAAGACCGCAACTGACACAGGTTGGACGGTGGATTGAGTTTTCTGATGATATCCACCTTAGCCGGATCGACCTCCATGCCCCTGTTGGAGACGAAATGACCGAGGACCGTCCCTTGAGTCACCATGAAGTGACTCTTCTCCCAAGACAATACGAGATTGACCTCTATGCAGCGTTGAAGCACACGGTCTAGGCAGTAAAGACAAGAATCGAACCTGTCGCCATAGACCGAGAAGTCATCCATGAAGACCTCTAAACAGTCACCCACCATGTCCGAGAATATGGACAACATGCACCTTTGAAATATCACCGGAGTGTTACATAGACCAAAGGGCATCCGTCTGAAAGCATAAGTCCCAAACGGACAGGTTAATGTCGTTTTCTCCTGGTCTTCGGGCGTAATGGCCACCTGATTGTATCCAGAGTACCTGTCAAGAAAACAATAATGACTCTTCCCAGCTAGCCGTTCGATAATCTGATCAATGAAGGGTAGCGGGAAGTGATCCTTCTTGGTGGCCTCATTCAATCGTTTGTAGTCCACAGACCCTCCAAGAAGTGGGCACTCTGGTAGCAATCTCCTCTCCAGACTCATTGACAATTGTAGTGATACCCGTCTTCTTGGGTACCACATGTAGTGGATTAACCCATTTGGAGTCGTAGATGGGGTAGATAAAATCGGCGCTCTACCACTTTGAAATTTCTTTCATGACTACGTCTCGAAGATTCAGGTTCAGCCGTCGCTGGAACTCACGCGACGGCCTAGCGTCATCCTCAAGATAGATGTGGTGAGAGCACAGAGCCAGACTAATCCCCTGGAGATCAGCTATACTCCATCCGATTGCCTTGCGGTTTCTTTCAAGAACCTCCATCAGATGAGATTCTTGTTCTCCAGTCAAACCTGCTGAGATAATGACTGGGTGCATATCGGGCTCACCCGCAAGGAATCTACACTTCAACGACTGCGGCAGAGGTTTCAGTTCTGGACAACTGGGAGGTGGCAGATCTGGCTTCTGATATGTCTGTGTGAAGGCGACCAGGTCTGCATGAGAGAACTCTCGCTCTGCATGAATTTCTGACGAAGGGCAGCCTGCTGAATCATCACTAAACTGCACTGGCTCGCACTCTGTCATGGTTGTTGGCTCAGAAGGAATCAAACAAGGCAAATAGTCATCAAAATCATCCCAATCAATGTTTGAATCTGAGGGATCAGAAGAAGATGAACAAGAATGAAAATCATCAGCACCACTCGTCCCAACACTGTCAGCCTCTGGTGTATCCTCGTCCAGGGGTGTGCTCTCCCGGCTCTCGACTGCCATGAGCTTGAGATATAGTGAATCTGTAGGCAAGGCGAGGGTCGGTGCTACCGGATCTATCCAGTTGGATTCATCATCTGTCATCACAAAATCGCACTCCTGGTGGATGTCTAGCTCTTCCTCTGTCATCTGCGCGGCTTCGCTGGACTGCTCTGAGCATTCAAGTTCTCTGGCTCTGGTTTCCTCGATCATCTCTATTTGTATGGTTTCGCCCTCTACGCGAAAGCATACCTTCCCACTATCATGATCGGTCACCGCCTTGGTTGTGGCCAAGAATGGACGTCCGAGTATGATGGGGGCATCAGTTACCGACTCAGGGATCTCCATGTCCAACACAACAAAGTCCACGGGAAATTTCAGGCCCTGAATGGTAACAACCACATCTTTCAATAACCCCTTCGGCCTCTTAGTCGACCTATCAGCAAACTGAAGGACTGTCCTGCTCCTAAGAAGAGGACCAAACTCGAATCGGTCAAGTAAGGCTGCCGGAAGAAGGTTGATTGAAGAGTCACTGTCTAATAGAGTGCGATCAAACTGTTGCTCCTGAATCTCACATCTGACATAGGGAGCTCCTGCATCTGTTCGCTTGGCTGGCAGCTTGTTCTGAATGGTACAGCAAGTGTAATGAGTGAGCACATGGATCTGATCTCTGTGGTTCCTCCTCTTTCTGCGGATGGTAGTTTTCTCCTTCAAGTTCTTTTTGAAGAGGGGGATGTGCTCAAGTGCTTCTTGTAGAGTCAGCTGAATATGGAACCTGTCAATCATCTGGTTGCTGAAATCTACTTGTTGCTCTTTTTTGGGATTTTCTCTTTTGTTCCCCTTCGCTCAGCGGAGTGCCTCAGGGAAGGGGATGGTAGGGGCCTCCACAGATGGAGGGCTAGGAATAGGTCCCTGTGCCTGTGAAGGAGGGGAATCCATACAATCATCATCATGCAACACATATGGATCCGCAATGTGAACAGAAACCTTTCCTTTATTCATATTTTTGTTTTTCTTTTTGTTACCATAGTCCATAGATACAAAAGGTGGTAACATCACAGAGGAAGGCTCAACAAAAGTAGATGTGGTGGCCTCAGTACCACCTCTGGCACCTGTGTTCGCGGCATCAGCACCGCGCTCTGGCTCTGCATCCAAAATGGTGGCATCAGCACCACCGTCTGCATCTGGTATCACGACGGCCTCGGTACCGTCGTCTGGATCTCCATCATTGGTGGCCTTAGCACCACCATCTTCAACATCATCATTAGCAGCATCAGCACTGCTACACTGCTCCTCTGGCGCTCCTGGTTCAGCTGGTGGTTGTCGCTCAGAAGAGGCGCCGCCTGCGGGCATTCTACCGCTCTTAGTAGTCACAAAATCATCATCATAGAAAGAATAAGACATATCACTCAAATAGTCACTAGGAGAGGTATCCTCTGTGAACTCTACATGCTCAGACTTCCTTTTCAGATTGTTCGGGCTAGGTTCAATCTGAGCGGGTACGGTGGCCTTGCCTTTGATGATTTCCCCCATCTCCTACCGGAACTCATCCATTTCTTTCCTGAAGGATGCTCGCTGTTCGGAGAGCAAGCGGGCAAGATCATCTAATGCGGGGTTCTCAAAGGCGGGACCCTGAGAACCGGATGGGTGTCCCTGCTAGAAATGAGGCTACTGCCGCTGCTGTGGTTGATACTGGGGATGATGGGGGTAAGACTGATGAGGCTGCTGACGCTGCCTCCACTGCTGTCCCTGATAGGCGGGATGAGGACCACTCTGATACTGTTTTGGCTGGGCATACTGGGGCCGCTGGTGTTGCTGTGGCTGCTAGCTACTCTGCTGTCCTTGATCTGGATTCTGTGGTTGGGATGAGGAGCCACCGTTGCCCCAACGGAATCCGGGGTGATCACGACGGATCCCGGGCTGAGGGTACCGGTCGTACCAAAATCCCATTGACTTCCATCAATGGTTCCTGCTCAAAGGAGGGTGGAGGAAGAACTGCCAGTGGCTGCTCCGGCTGATACACCACCATCTGAGTGTCCGGAGATGGCGACTGCGCTGGATAGTACTGTAGCAGTGGAATCGGCTCTGCCTGGATATGATTCACCCGGCGGTATGAGGTAGAGGGTTGGTTGGAACTGCTACTGCTGGGGTCAGCCCGTGACCTGGGAGGCTGGTGGGAATGAGTTTGTGCCTCCTGCACGCAAAGAATCTACGTCTTCAGGTCACTCATGGTTTTGGCGATCTGGTCCATCTGGGCCATGCCTTGCATCTGTTTCTTCTCGAGGATCTCGAGATGGTCCAGCTTCTCACTGATTATGCCCATGTCGGCTGTGGCTGATTCAGCTTGGGCTGCGGCTATCGACGATGTGTTGGGACCGACATCGACGCGGGCGATCCTTTGGAATGATCCCGCTCCTTGCGGGGGCTTCTGCTGCATGTAGACTCGGGCTTGGGCCATCACGGTTGAATTCTCTACCATGCCCTCGTAGATGGCCCAGACATCGTCTTCACCCTTGGAAAAATACGACCCACCGCAAGAGGCGTTCACTAGCCCCTGCAGCTCCGGTGTCAGCCCACAGAAGAAACTCTGAACTAAGTTGGGCTTGGAGATGTCGTGATGAGGACACCGGTCGATGAGCTCTCGAAAGTGATCCCAAGCTTCATGAAACTGTTCATTTGGGATCATTACGAAGTTGCCGATCATTGCTCTGGCTGCATTAGTCCGGCCGAGAGGGTAGTACTTCTTCATATATGTGGTCCGGAGATCTGCCCATGTGTCGATGAAGCGCCTCAAGTGTTTGAGCCAATATGCGGCTCTGTCAACCAAGGAGAATGGGAAGGCGATCATCTTGATTGTGTCCTCGGTCATTAACCTGTCATGGATCGTGCTGCATATCATCTCGAACTCTTGGAGGTGGAGGTGTGGCTCTTCGGTCGGCAACCCATGGAATTTGGGTAGAAGCTGAATGGTATGGGGCCGAAGCTCGAAATCTCCATGGATCGACGGAAGTCTGATCCAACGATGAGTGAGGGATGTGGCTGGGTTGTGCAATTCCCTCATGATGGTCTGTGGCGGTCTCTCAGCGTCGGGATCACCTCCTCCTGCATCAGGTCCTCCTCCTCCTCCACCACCGCCACCGCCCCCAGGTCGGTTTTCTCTTATCTGAGCTATCTCTCTCATGAGATCACCCATGAAGGTACCCTGGTCACGAATCTGCTCTGCATGGTCTCCAGGGATGCAAGAAGTGAATTGTTGATGGCCGCCTGATCAAATAAGAACGGAGGGTGATCATGGTCATCTGGGTGTTCGTCTCTGTCTGCCATCTCTGGATTCTCTGAAAAAGCAAAAGAGGCCATCTCAGGTGCTGTCGAATGATCTGAACTCTGTGATGCACTGAATTCTGAAACTATTGGACTGAGAGAAGGAGAATGAGAAGGGTGGTCGAGGGGGAACTGGGTGGAGGTAAACTCAAGCTCGGAGAGCGGACTCTCCGAGGTCGTCCTAGATGAATGAGGAGGAGTGCTGGATAGCGGTGCCGACAGAGTCGGCCTAAGAGATCTCCGTCCCATCATCTTGATTATTGGGAAGAGTAGGGTGAATGCAGGAGAAGAAGGAAGAAATGAGAAGCAAAATTGTGCACAATTGTGCTGTGTTTTTGATCTTGACCTAAATAAATCTAGCAATCAAACACAAAACAGGGGTGAGTTCACCAACTCAACACATGAAGCCATGAAGGTTCGCCTTTTATCTTATCAATTTTAGCTTGATTCAGGAATTAATCTTTTCACGAGTCCTTAGAGCGCCACGCCTAAAGGAGAGAGAGTACTGCCGGAAAAGTATTCCCGTACTTGTCCTCCTCCTGTGTAACCTGTAACTTGCGCTTTTTAAGGTCCTTGTAACCCTTCCTGGATCCCTACTCAGCCAAAGAAATAGAGGGAGGAAGCCGATAGGTGAAACTGATACTTCGGATCTCGCTCGCAACAGAATCACCCGTGAGCGTGCAAGATCCTACTCGGACGCAGTCGGTGAGACAGACACACCCGTGAAGGCGTGGCCTATGCTCGGTACTTCGGACAAGGTCGATGCTCACACAATAGTGAGTCACCAATGGCGACCAAGCCCTACTCGACTACGTACGATAGTAGCGCCAATACTTCGAAAATCCAGGCGATACACAAGGCAGCCACAAGTTGGGTTTTTGGCTCTAATCCTTACGAAGCGCTCACCTCACTTGGAAGGAGACCTTCCCATGCAACCTGAATACAAGTGAGGGTGTTACTCTCCCCAGACAATGAATCCAATTACCGATTTTATTTTTGGTCAAGGTTTTCTTTAGCAGTCCTTTTTTTAATTTTTTTGGTGTTATCGCTTCTTTTGAGTGAATTCAAACAAGCTCCTAACGTTTTTTGTATTTTCTTTGATCCTACTTTGTCCAAAAACAGAGGGAGAATAGAGTCGGAAAAGCCAATGCAAGTCGACACCAAGGTGGAAATCTCACCTTTGTGCCTAAATGATGAATGCTAAGTGAGAAGACTTACAGTGAATCCCAGCTCTCTCCATGCGGGATGCAAAGCAGAATTTGTAAACCTAAACTACATGTCGATTATGCAATGCGGAAATCGTCCTAAGGTAGGCAACTGCTAGCGTGAAGAACCACAAGCTAACCACTAACCTCCAATCCTAATGTCCGGTCTAGGCTCACCCCTCCTTCTCTCGACACATCGAGTTTAGGAGAAGCGCTTGGCGGGATGAGCTCGCGGCGCGCGGATCGAAAGCTAATGACTAACTGTTTAATTAGGCTAAGTCCAAATACGATCTATAGGAGCATGCAAGGTTATTAATGTGTTTGGACCTATTGTAATCGATCAAGCAAGCCTAGAGTCTAAGGGCTCAATCCACAAAAGAAATGTAAAATGAAAACAAAACCGAAAAATGACAATCGGAAAACACGATAAAAACCCGGTGAGCCTCCGGGTGGACAAACACCCGGAAATTAGGCCCGGTAGTCTGAGTGTCCAAGTCCCTGTATTATTACAAATTAATAAGTCACTCTCTCACGAAAATAAAAATGCGATCTAATCTAATCACTCTCTCACTCTTCCAGCTCTCTCTTGCCGGCTTGGCTTAAGAAAAACCGGCTCCGCTTCCCAAGGATGCTTCGGGTCACCTAGGCGATCCGCCTTGCTCCGCGGTCCCTCGCAAGAAGACAAGAAAGTGGTCAGAAAGCTCAACAAGATAGATAAAAAATGAGAGAGATAAAGTGAAAGCAATGGTAGACAACAAACACAAGCAGACAAAAAGATGAACTACTCGCTGTTGCTCCCTGGCAACGACGCCATTTGATATACACAAAATTGAGAGCAGTCGTATTGACTCACAAGGCGAGTCAACAGTCGGTGTCGTGACCACTACGAAATTCTGTATTTAATCAACAATTAACCCACACTATAGATCAAACAATTAGAAATAATTGTGGAGTTAAAATTTATTTTTAACTCTGCACAAAAGATGTATAGGACAAGTATGCAGAGAGTTCGAACACAGGGAGTAAACAGGGTAGATCAAACAAATGTGTGTGAGTGAATGTGAGTGATGTCTACACTATGCAAGCAAATGATTTTTGTGGGTTTTTTATTTTTAATTTTTTTTTAATTTTTAATTTTTAATTTTGTATTTTGATTTTTAATTTTCTGATTTTTATAATTTTATATTTTATATTTTTTTTTCTTTTTTCAAGATTGGAATATAAAAACAATGTAATAGAAGAGAAGATTGTTTTTGATTTTTAATAAATATAAAAATGAAATAAAATCAAAAACTAAAATTATGGCGTTAAAGTACAAGTACCCAGGAGCTTAAGTTTAAAGTTTGAGAATTTTGGAATTAAAATGAGGCTCCAAATAAATACTACAAGCAAGCAAAAAGTTCACAACCAAGCAAGGACTATTTCGCAATTAGACAAAATTCCAGGGACAGGCTTGCAATTTTCGCACAAAAATTTGTACTGAATTAAATATATTCTGGACCAAAAACCAATCACCAAAACCACAAGGACTTTTCCGTAAAATTCCCAGACCCACGTGTGTCGCACGCACGCCTGGGAGGGGCACAGATGCAAAACCACATAAGCTTGGGGGCTGAAATGAAAAATGCCCAAGAATTTTATAACTACTTACTAAAGTGTTGGCACTAAACTTAAATATATAAAAACACACTGGGACCCTTTTGCAAAAGGCCCAGGCGCACGTGACGGGTACGTGCGCCAGGGGGGGCCTAGATGCAATATCTAAAAGTACGGGGGTCGTTTAGCAATTATTACAAAAAGTTTAAAGCATCAGACGAAAGTTTAAAGAGTCTTAAATAAATACAAAAAGGGCTGGGTTTAAGTCGCAAAATACCCAGCTCCAGGGGCGATCCGACGGTGGGCGTTAACCCACTTAACACGTGTCAGCGCAGGGGCTCCCGATACCCCTCCGTCCGGTGCGGTCAGGATTAGATGAGGCCAAATGATCCGACGGTTGACATCATGCACGATCCAAGGGTTGCTGTAGCTCTGGAAGATCTGACCCAATCCGACGGTGGCGACATCCTCTTGACGAACTGAGAAGAACCCGCTGGTGTGCGATGCTTCACCGGTGCCGATCTCCCTCCTCCATTGTCCGGCGATCCTCCAAAAGATCCCAGCAACCTCCTACAGCTGTCGTCGATCTCCTGAGGTACTCAAAACTCTCGCTGGAGCCTGAGGTAGCAGCCACAGCGGTGGCGGAGCTGGGTGCTCCAGATATCTCCGGCCAGAGGTCCAGAATCGACCCCAGATGTCACTTAATGTCCTGCACCTACAAAAGAGAGTGAAAGAGTCGGGGGTAAACTGTCCCGACCCCGTGGTAGCACTAAAGCTGTTGCGAACGTGAAGGTGGTGAAGATGGGAGTTGCTGCCGGAGGAGCGCTCCGGCGAGGGTACGAATGATGCGAATTCAGTGATGCGATTCGGAGGTGACGACGGATTTACAAAGCTATGACGCTAGGGAGTGGAAAGGGAACGAAAACAATAGGGAATAAACGGACTCAAGCCCAGGAAGAGCAAGGTAGGATGTACCTCAACGGGGTGGCCGGAGGTCGATTTGAACACGCCCAAGTCTTGCTGATCCACCACCTTGAAGAGGGATTCGCGGAGCTGTCACCTCCAGGAGACTCTAACGAGGTCAAGGGGGTGGAAACTTGGATGGAATGCGGTTCAAAAATCAAAGGGGGAACTGGGCTGTGGTTTTGAATGGTTGACGAGGGGGTCCAAAGAACGAGGTGCCAGAGGTGCGTTGATGATCCGCAACCCAAGAGAGGCCCTGGGCGTGAATCCTTCGTCAATGGGGAAGAAAATTTAAGAAGAGTGTAGCATGTTTTGGTGAAATGGGCGACCTCGAAAAAAGGGTGAAAAGGAGCCAAAAAGCATCTCTGACATGGCTATAGGATGAAGGTCAGACTGTTGACCTTGGTCAACAGTCCCAGCCCCCTGGTTGGTCCATGTGGACCAACCAGGAAAATCCTAAAAAATGCTTTCAAAAATCATTTTAAAATAGTAAATGTTAGTATTTTATTTAGGTTATTAAATAAAAAGTGTTTATAATTTTATAAACTATTTTATAATGATTTTTAATTAATTTTATGAGATGTATTTTTACAAGTTTACATTTATATTCCTTATAGGTATAATACCTATATATTTTAGTCTTTTATTTTTATTTTGGTATTTTTAATTTTATTATTTTTATTTAGTATTTTATAAAACCATAAAATATTTTTATACACATAAATATATTTTTATTTTATTTTTCTGATGTATTTTGTGTATTTAATAAAATATAAGTATGTAATGTATAGGTATGTATATAGGTATAATACCTGTGTTTTGTATATACAAGTATTTTATTTTGAGTTTTATTTAGGTTTTTATTCCAATTTTAATGTACATAATTATTATAAGTAATATTTTCAAGATTATAAAAAAATAAAAATATAAAAATAATGAATAAATAATAAATTGAATATTTTACTCTGTAAAATTGTACAATGTGGGTCCAAAACTCAACTTTCAACTCGTAGCTCCGCCAAATGCGAAACCACCACCATTAGATAGATTATTTTCTTCTATATACAATTAAAGGTGAGTTTCTGCATTTGGAGTTTTCAGTTGTGAGATACGGGCCTGGGAAGTTGGGATTCTGGAATTTTATTCAGACCATAACTTTTTATTTGTACATTATTTTTGAGTGAAATCAATTTTGTATTTTTCTTTATTTAATTATCTACAACTTTCATGTACAAAGTTTCTTTATTTGATGTACAAAAAGTGGAACCAAAAATAGGTCCCAAAATGAATAAAGAATGAATGAAAAAGTATTGTATTTGGCCCTTATCTCCCCCTACTTTCTTCCTTGTCGACCTATTCATCAAGATGCCTAGGTCTCGGGGTTTTGGGTCATAAAATATTTACAATATTTTATTCTTTTTCTTTTCTTTATTTATTCTATAACTTTGGCTTTAATTACAGTATTTTATACACTAATGGTATGCACATGCATGAATGCTAAGATGCTCTATTTAAGGCTATTTACAGGCATTTGCCAGGGTTTTTGGTGCCAAAATGATAGAATATAGATGATGAAATGTGGATTCATCAATGACCTCCACCCTTCTCCTTGGTAATATCCGAGACTGAAAAGCTCTGTAGCGAAGCTCCCTCGAGCTTGGCTTAGTCTTGCAGCTATACTGGCATTTGAGGTGATTACTGGTTGTCTTCATTAAGGTAGCTATCCTCAGGCAGATCATTCTTCATCGGTACATCTACACCTTCCCTTCTTCTTCTTTTCTTCCTCTATGGTTCATAGTTTTGCAGCAAATTACCCATCATCTCCACTACTTCTGAGAAACACCCACATCTGAGGGTGCACACGGATTGGAAAAAACCTGTAATCCGATCCAATCTAATGTTATGGGATTGCATTGCTTTGGGTTTATATTTCTGATGGATCAGTTGGTATTGGAATTTTTCATTGGAAGGGATCATAACCAAAATCCAATCCAATTTATTGATCCACTAACACACACATACATATACATAGATATAATTTCATTCATTCATTTATTCAGACAATATAAATTGGCATCCATTCTCAATTTTCTGTAAGATTATAATCAATGTCAATCATCTTTTTTTCATATCAAACTTTTTTATAATTTTAGATATATATCCTATTGTTTCCACCCCTCTTCTCACTTGAAAGCCTATTAGTAAATCTCCACAATAATAAAATACGGTCGTAACTTATAAAGTTGTAAATCCTATTTGATTATTCCTCTCCCAGTTCACCTTCCCTATCATTTTACTCTTGATCGCCAATATCCCTCCCAGTTCTCTCTACATTTGAATTCATTTCGTCGTCACCTCCCTCGTGCACATTGTTGTCCCCTTTCAGCATAATGTTACCATCCCTCCCTCACACTATCACTACCCCCCTCACACACTATCATCCTCCTTCAACACGACACCATTTGTTCTCAACGTGATGCCACACATCTAAGATTGCAATCTTATCCCAAGGATCAACTACATATTCAAATGTACCACACAATTCTAAGAATAAATAAGCATTGACTGAATTCATTTTTCAATTGAAATATGATTTTGATTCATATTTTCCAAAAAAACATATTTTGATTTTAGGTATAATCTTGTAAATAAAGTCAATTTCAAGATCATTTTAAATGAGAGGCATGTTGTCTAGCTGATGGACTAGACTAAAGTTAGTTTTGTATTAGATGCTCAATCGAGTATGGATATTCTATTATTCTTATATGTTAATGATATATTATAGGGCCTTGAATGGTGTTCTTGGAAGCGATTTGATTTTAGCATAGCTTAACAATCTAAATAAAATATGGGCTTCATCAATATCCAACAATAAAATATGGCTTACTAAATCAATATTGTGTACACTACAAATGCAAAAAAAAAACAAGAAAAAGGGAAAAGTAAACTCATATATTAATCAACTTATATAACATAAATATAGACTTTTCTGCAAGAATTGAAGATGATTCCAAACTACATAAAATTATGTGTAATCATGATATATGTCCATACAATTTACATACATATTCAATAATACGGATATCTATGTCTATAGAATAAACAAATAGCAAAGCATTCTCCCATTTTTAGTAGGATTGGTTACATGGATTCTTATCAAATCGATGTTGAAAGATCTGACTATTTACTACACTGGTTATAAACTATTTAAAGCAATACCAATTAAGGAGGATTTGAACCTTGGATATCCATGTTTATATCTGAAAAGAAAATCACATCACTATTCATATCTTAAAAAGAGTCAAAACGATACATGTAACTATATACATATCTACGAAAAGCAAATCTCATATATTGTTTGTCTCCATATGTTGGACATGCGAGCCCACAATGAGCCATTATGCAATAAATGTTATTGCTTCACGCCTTAATCTAAATAAATAATAACTACTTTACATAATAGGTCCCTTAGTACAATTAGGGTTGTACATGGTCATCTTAATAATCATACAATTGTTGATTCAATGGTTGAATTATAGAGGTTGGTGCATGTATGATATCTAAAGAGTTAGATTGAGGAGTCATCAAGCACCTTCAAATGATTATTAAGAAAGGATCTCTAGCCTGAGAAGGAGATGACAATCCTTCTCCAAAAGACTAATATCTGACTGGCCTCTTGATGCAGGTCCTCTGTATAGGAATAGAGATTTGTTAGATAAGTTATGTCAAAGACTTGTCTTAACGAAATCGAGATAACCAAGACCTATGTCGTATACTGTCATGATATATGCACTCATCCTTTTACCGGAGACATATGTGTTACTATATGTCTGATTATGTATATTTGAAAGACCGAGAGGTTGATGACCTATTCAAGGTATATACACCGGTGAGCTAGTGTGCATATAAGGGCATACGAGTAATGCGATCTATCATAGGGATCATACATGTTCATTACTGATTTGGAGGATATGAGCTCATTCATGAGATATTGGGATCAAATTTCATGCACGGTCATCTCGCTTTGGAAGATTAACTGAATTTATAGGTACGATATATGCTTTTGGAAAGTATATGATCGATACCTAGGTATGATATATGCTTTTGAAATATATGATCGTCACCAACCCCAGATGATCAAATGAGAAATTTAATGATAAAATCCTGAAGGAGACAGTTCAAATGTGATCAAGAACTTCAGTTTTATTATAGAATTTCCAGTATGCAGGATGTACATGCATCGGGAATACTCAAGGGTGATGTGATCGTAAACAGTTGTATAACCGTGGCACTTCCATTCTAAGGGAGTGATGAAACATGTTTGGATTTTAGACCTCTCAATAGAGGTAATTTGATCATAGTCCACATGTTGGACATTGATCCGAAACGATTCAGGTCTAATGAGAAGATTAGATTTACAACTTTGATTTAATCAAACATCTTTGAGAGATCCCCAAAATTTGGATTTGAGATATGATCTCAACATACAAGTCACTATATATGGAATGTACAATCGTCATATCCTTATCTCCAAGTATCGTGGAGAAAGAACATTAGTCTTGAAGGAGTTCGAGAATATTTTCATAGTTGTGGACACATGAGAATGGAGATCCAAGATAATTAAATATCATTTAATTATCAAGGATATGTATAATATGGATATAACTATCCATATTAATCATATATATTATAAATATGATTTATAATATATTAGAGAGAGTTAATTTTGATTGGTATTTACAAAATAAATATTAATGTGAATTAGATTCACAATGGACAATTAATGTAAATGCAATTTCTATTTTATTTTGGATGTGTGAATATGATTCACAATTTATCAATGACATGATTGGATTTTTTACAAAATAAATTGGAATTATTTTTGTGAATAATTATGCAACAAATGTTGTTGTACATGTGGAGCAACCTTCCCTTTTTGTAGGGTGGACGACCATGGAGACATACTCAATGTATGATTGTTCACTCTATTAAGGGAAGGAGGTTTATCATCTTTATTTTCACATCAAATTGATTTGAATTAAATTGAATGTATTGTAAATTATTTGCAATAAATTTAATTTTAAATATATTATTTATTGTTGCAAATTTATGCAACAAAATCATGGTCATTGATTAAAAGCACAAATCAATCTAAACCATTGGATTTGTGAGCACATGGATTGAGATCCATGGACATCCAATTTAGTATAGAAGAGTAAGTACCCTAACCTTTTCTACTACATGAATTTCAACAACAAATCTCTCTCTCTCTCTCTCCATATTTCTCATGCACGCCCACTCTATGTCTCAATAACATGGTCATCCACATTGTTGACCTAGAGAGACTCGGATCATGACGTCATTGTGTTGTCGGATCGACTGCTTGTGGATCTCCATCTTCGGTGCTTCTTGCTCGTGAAGAAGGCATCATATTTTGTGAGATGAAATCAAGAGACTCCTCACTGGATCATCAACCGGGATTGCGGGAAGCACGTGCCTCATCCACATGCCTGCAAGTATGACCTTTTTGGGATCGGACTTGAGACAGGAGGACTCTTCATTTAAAGACACGGTCACAAACACGCTTCAAGAGGTAATCCTTGTACTTGTTTGTGTTGTTGATGAAATCATTTGAGAAGTGTTCTCGAATCATGTAGTTTCATATGTTTAAAAAATAAATAAATTCCGTTGCCATATGGAACTAGTATAATCAGTTGCCTTAGGTCATATGTAGTGCAACCTTCATGTTTTCCGTGATGCGCTGAGGCCCAAACCCTAGCCTTCAAGTGATATCAGTGCTAGGTTAAAGGTTTTGGATGTGATCCAAAACCATAGGGAACAAGATTTTGCATAGCGGTTGTGCGAGGATTCGGTTTTTGTGCATATGATGCACGTTTTGGATTGGTTTTTGCTAAATTGAAAATACCCCTATTTATGAATTGTTTGGATTTATTTTTTGGATAATAAAATTTATTTGAATATATATATATCCCCGAAATAGCAGCCAATTATTGGCATAAAAGGTGCATAAATTGAAATTTGAAAAGTTCATGCGATGAAATCATTTTTGCATGTATTCACGGATCTGTAAGATTTTTTTGCTTTTACCAGTCATGAAACATGAAATAAATCCTTAATTAAGTAGAGAATTAAACCAGCAAATCGCTTGAATTTATTTCATGTGATTCCAACTCTGTTTGCCCTAGATATTCCATATGTAGTGGAGATGGGTAGGATGATGATTGGATCATCAAGATCTCTTTCCTAATGTATTTATCATTCAATGAAATCAAGGAAATTATGAATTTGCCCTTATTAATTTGATGCTTATTTTTTATGAAGATATTTGATTAAACATCAATGACCATCGAATGAGAGTTTCATGACAAAAATCCTATTTTATCCTACAATAGTTGGAGGACAACTTTTACATGCAAAGCCAAGAACATGTTTGCTTGATATGCTTAGAGATTTATGATCTTAAAAGTGTTTTAAGATGCCTAATATTTCTAAGTGATTACTATATAGTATAATTCATGTCATCACAGTTGATCGATAAAATCACAAGTACATTGATCCAACAATTATTGTTCTTGAGTCATTGTGGTTATGTTGTCTAGATCGTGAATATGCCAATGGGTTACTTAATTAGGACCATGCACTGCAATGAAACACTCTCTGTTAGCATTATTTGTCCAACCTACCATTTCGATGAGAGGTTGATATGAATAAGTCAAGGTTTACTCTAATTACTAAAATCAACAATAATATGTACTTCTAAGAGCCAATATTATATAGCAATATCAAGCAAACCCTAATTCTTTGTTAGTTGATTGAATTGGATTATTGATTAATTTAATATGGTTGTATTAATTAGATCCAACTAAAATAAAACTCCATTATAAAGGGATATGTAATTCCTTTGGAAAAATTAATCGTAATAATAAGATTCATAATGATTATTTAAAATTTGAATGGGATATGAAGGATCATATAAATAACATCCATAGTCTCCCATCAAGGCGAAGGGTACCGTCGCTATAGATTGTATGTTAGAGATGTCTATCCAAAGTGATATCTCCTGCATACAAGCACACATATATCGTGTTATTTGCTTCTCAAAAGAAAAAGGGCGTATGCATAGTGACCCCAATATCAGTTCCCCATATTGTTAAGGTGATATTGGATTGCGCATAATGAGTTCTATTCACGTTGACAGTTGATTCAATTAATAACGGGTCAACATCACCTTAGGGTAGGGATGCAAACGGTTACGGATATATTCATATCCGATCCGTCACTGTATCCATTTTATACAGATTTTGACATCTGTATCCGTATCCGTTTTAAAATAGATACATATATGGATATCATTCTGATGCAAACATCCATATCCGTATATCTGTTTGTGTACATAAATATAGTCGTAGATTTATTTTAACCCTATATAACATAATTTTATACCTTCTTTTACCATATTTGTATAATTTTTATGATGCAATTACATTTAGTAAATTAAATCATGCGTTTCCATCCATTTCGTATATATTTAAATCAATTCTATAGAGTATTTCTAACATTACGCGTACGCGATCAATATCCGCTTTACATCCCTATCCGTTTTTTAAGGATAAGGTAATATAGTTTTAATCTTCGTCAATATCCATATTCGCATCCGTATTCGTATTCAAAAATGGATAAGGATACGGTAATACCTATATCCGTATCCGTCCATTTGCATCCCTACCTTAGGGTGATGGGCCTGGGTGTTAAAGATCGAATTGAGAAATGCAAGTTGGACTTGCAAGAAGGAATGAGTTCCCGCTTCTTTTTATCTGAGTTACAATTTCTTATATTATTAGGATGTAACAAAGATAGAAAGGAGATCCTAGATCTTGCTAGAGATATATCAGTAGATATATCTCTTGCTTTGAAAGTTTAATAAGGGAACGAACTTTCAGAGTTTGAAAGACCAGACAACTTTGATTTAAAACATTAATAACCTTTAATCAGAGATATATATTTATGCAATTACCTTATTTCATTTAACCTTCATTAAATCAACTCAAAACTATACTCAATTGTAACCAGTATAATATGATGGATTCGATCCATGATCAAGATATAGTACTTGCAGTTGGACAAATAATGTATGTGGTTGCAATGTGTAGGTTTCCTCATGATTACGAGGATTGACAATTAAATAAATAATAGAACAACAACATATGATTTGTGTATCTCTAAAGTCTTGATCTCTCATCGAGTGTGCTTTGGAAGTAACATCTAGGTGATGATCGCAATTATCAAGATCATTCTTAAAATAAAAACTGAAGAAGATGTTTTGGAGAACATATGTGCTCTCAACATTTAATTATGAATGACATGGTTCACTGCATTATACAGAGTGGTGGCTCGATAAGAGATGATGTAATAAAAAATATTTGAGTACATGCCTGAACCAAAGTCCTTTTTTTACTTAAGATGAGTATGGATGTGATGAATGCCCTCAAATCTTTCATGATGCATCATACTATTCATGAATATGATGAAGCAAGTATAATGTTGAATACTCATATATTGAAGTTCCTTGAGGACATGTTCAATTAAAGAGATCCTTTATCTTAACAATGGTTGTTTAAGTGTTAAGGAAGCGCAGTGGAAGCATGGGTCTAACCCATGTAAGAAGGAGAGTCAAATAGATGATCGTACTTGCGTGACTTCCATACATATGGCATCCCAAGAGTTGGATAATGATAATATTGTAACAAGCCAATGTATTGATAGTATGACTATCTAGACTATATAAGATCCTTAGAGAAGGACTCGGATAATGCATCGGGATATTCTACATCTACATATCATCATTGAAATTGACTTACTTATTAGATAAGAACAAAGTTTTGTATATCCTTCTAATAACACATGCAATTGATTGCATATGTTTTAGAAGACTAGAAAAAATGATCTTAAGGTTAAAATAGCCATCCACATGGAAGTTGATGCAATTGTTGCAATAATCTCCATTGGATAGAAATACTACATTTTTTTACGGGAGAGCCATCAATCTTAGAGAATGGCTCTATGACCAAGATATTAGAATACATTCATTGTTTATTTCTAAACTTGCTAGAAATGGACATACATTTTGGAATAGATATATAATAAAGGGTTATGATGGATATATTTCAGATAGCAATATAACATCTAGATGACTCTATTAAATTGGAATATTAATGAATGGTTCATCAATATTTTTAATACTGAAAATTTAAACTATAAAAGATCAATAGGAGGATGAAGATCATTTAACAATGATCTGGCATCAAGCCTTAGACATCTGTTTGTTGATAACATCAATAAACTAGTAAGAGATGGAACTTCAGATTATCTAAAAGTTCAAATTTTACATACTTGTGAATATTGTATTCAAAGTTAAATTGTTTAATGCGTCATTCTCTGGAAATGGTGTAAGATGTCGAGGAATTCAAGTCCTCATACATATTGATATATGTGGACCCTCTATACCATAATGGACATTAATGATATGTGATATCCATTAATGATTATTCATGGTATGATATTTCTTCCGTTACCCATTAGAAAACTTTGAAATGTTCAAAGATTTCATAATTTCGGTTGAGAACCAAAATTAGAAGAAAGCTGAAAAGAATTTGATCTAACATGGGTAGACAACACCTATTATATGAATTCAAGTTATACCTTATAGAGAAAGGAATATTGATCCTATCTCACTCCTCCTAATACACCTCAGCTCAATGGAGTTGTAAAGAGATGCAATTGGATCATTTTAGACATGATCTGATCAATAATGATACTTACCATAACTACCTCTTAGCTTCTATGTATATATGTAGTAGAGACCGCAATATATATCCACAATAAGATTCCATGCAAATATGAACCCAAAACTCCTAGTAAGATATGGCTTGGAACCAAGCTTGGTGTTGGACACTGGAGGTTTTAAGAATTGCTTGGTCCGTGCTATAACATGGATGCAAGAATGCTGGAATCCTGCACTTGAGAGTGTTACTTCATTAGGGAAATAAAGGATGGTATTGGATACCTACTTCATGACCTTGAGATTATTAAAAGATTTCATCTCTGAGAATATGATTTTAATAGGATGACTTTCTTGAGAATCAAGATAAGAATGAAGTAAAGAGACTCATTGAATATTGTGAGGATAATGAGGCTCCCAGAATTGGAAACTAAAAGGACAATAAAAGATGAAACATGCATGCCTCTTCAAATCAGTTTGAGGGTGGTAAGACCACCTAGAGGGTAAGGATTCCATGTGCTAGAGTAATCTGACAACGATCGAACTTCATATGATGAAGCTTCTGAAGATCATGACATGGAAAGATGGAAGTTAGCAATAAAGTCTAAAGTAGACCATACACAATTGTTGTGTATGGAACCTCGAGGATCCACCTATAGGAATCATGCCCATTAGGTGCAAAAGGATATTCAAGAGAAAGAGGGAACCTGATGAGAAAGTAGAGATCTTCAAAGCATGGCTCCTAGCCAAGAGCTACACACAGAAAGAAGACATCGCTTGCGATGAGACTTTCTTTCTAGCGTCCATACTTAAACCCGTCAGAATATTGCTAGTAGTAGCTACACAACTTGATATGATATCTGTAAGATGGAAGTCAAGAATGGATTGCTCAATGAATACCTCAACGAGGATATTCATATGAAGTAACCCTATGGCTTCATGGTTGAAAATGCAAGGTGTGAAAGCTAAGGAACTCCACCTATGGAATCAAATAATCTTCTTGTTGTTGGAACATCAGATTTGATGAAATTATAAAGTTTATGATTTCCCATAGAATTTTGATGAACCTTGTGAAGCTTAGTGGGAATGCCATTGTGTCCTTCATGCTAAATGTAGATAAAATCCTAAATGTTTGGAATGATATAAGGATGATAATAAGTATTTTATGATTTGGTTATTCTATACTTTGATATTTGATCTCAAGGATGCCTCTTATATCTTAGTTCTAATGTTGTTCAGAAGAAAAAAGAAGAGGGCATTGGGACCGTCACATTAGTGGTACACCTTGGACATATTTTATTTTTTTGGAAAACTCCAAGGAAAGTTTATTTCCCTTAAGATATGGTACTGACCTATTTAAAGGGACCACACCTGAAAGAGTTGAGGATGTGAATGCCAAAGCTACATGCCCTAATGCACCACCTATGGGAAGCTCGGTGTATGCTATATATGTACAAAAGGCCAGATGTCTGCCATGTAGTGGGAATAGTAAAATGTTCCCAATCCTAGGAGATAAAACACTAAATTTTAGTAATAATCAACACCTTCGAAGGCACAAGATTTTTTAGATAGTAAACCTAAAGTCTTTTCTTTAAAAAAATAAGATTTTATAGATAGGTATCTAAAATGTCTTACCTGTTGATACATTACTAGGCTTAAGATTGTGTCTTAATATGAGGAGATAGAGATCTATAGGAATAAAGTTATAACTTACCGGTTATATTAATTATTGAGTTATTGTAACAAAGGCATACTAACTACTTTAACATGATTGAGTATTGGTTGCATAAGATGCAATGTTCGCATTGGATGCGAGCGTTGTTGCTGGGGGATATGCAAGTATGTAAAAGAACTTGACATAGTCTCTCGAGAACAGGGTGACTAGCCATCCTACAAAGATTTTTTCTAAAAAGTTTATGATTATCACACGAGTGTGGATTTAAAGATTAACCCACTAAATCGCTCTTTGGACTAGTGGGAGATTGTTGGACATGTGAGCCCACGATGAGCCATTATGCAATAAATGTTATTGCAATTCACTTCTTATTCTGAAATGAAGAGTAACTAATTTACGTAATAGGTCGTTAGTACAATTAGGGTTATGTACCATAATAATCTTAATAATCACACAATTATTGATTCAATGGTTGGATCATAGACACTGGTACTTGGATGATATCTAAAGAGTTAGATTGAGGACTCATTAAGCATCGTCAAATGATTATTAAGAAAGGATCTCCATCATGAGAAGGATATGTCAATCCTTCTCTAAAGGCTGATCTAACCTACCTCTTGATGTTGATCCTCTGCATAGGCATAGAGATTCCGTGGTGTTAGATAACTTAGGTCAAAAATCGAACTTAACGAGATCAAGATAACTAAGACCTATGCTGTATACTGTCATGATATAGGTATGCATCCTCTGACTGGAGATAGATGTGTTACTATATGTCTGAGTATGTACATTTGGCAAGACGATAGATTGATGACCTATTCAAGGTCTATAAACCGACGAGCTAGTGTGCATACAAGGGCATATGAGTAATTTGATCTCTCAAAGGTATCATATAGATTCACCGAACAAGAAGACATGAGCTCACACGTGAGATATTGGGATCAAATTCCGTGCACTGTCGTCTCACTTTGGAAGCTTAATTGAATTTGTAGATATGATATATGCCTTGGAAAGTATATGAACGATACCTAAGTATGATATATGTTTTTAGAAAGTATATGATCGATACCAACTCCCAATGATCAAATGAGAACTAATGATAAAACCCTGAAGGAGACAACTCAATTGTGATCTAGAAATTAGATTTTATTCTAGGTTTTCCAGTATGCAGGATCTACGAATATTAAGAATACTCAAGGTTAATGTGATCGTAAATGATTGTATAACTGTGCCACTTCCATTCCGAGGGAGTGATGAAACATGTTTGGATTTTAGTGGCTCCTCTCAATAGAGAAGTAATATGATCTTAGTCCAAATATTGAACACTGATTTGAATATGATTCGGATACAATGAGAAGGTTAGTTTTACTGCTTTGCTTTAATCAAACATCTTTGAGAGGTCCCTAAGATCTGGATTTGAGATATGATCTCAACATCCTACATGGAATGTACAATCGCCATGTCCTTATCCCAAAGTATCCGCGGAGAGAGCACATTATTCGTTAAGGAGTTCAAGAATAATTTCATAGTTGATAACATGTCTGAGCATTGAGAAAATTTGATAATTATGGATTAATTATTATGAATAATATGAATATGATTCATATTATTTGGACACATGGGAATGGAGATTCAAGAAAATTAAATGGGATTTAATTATCAAAGATATGAATAATGTGGATATCACTATCTGTATTAACCATATGTATTATAAATGTGATTTATAGTATATTAGAGAGAGTTAGTTCTAAAGGATATTTACGAATTAAATGTTGATGTGAATTGGATTCACATTGGACAATTAATTGTAAACGCAATTTACATTTTATTTTGGGATTTTTATCACACGAACCTTATAAACTTTGTAAATTTCCTTCTCGACCTTTGAAACATCAAAATTCCCCCCTCGACTCCGTAAACTTGCTAGCCCTTACCCCATGAGCCCTGCGGTTAATCTGTTTGAAGCTCGTGAGGGTTCTTGGGGTAATTTACAGGGTCGATGTGGTAATTACATTTTGCAAAAGGTCGTGGAGGAATTTTAATAAGTTTATAAGGTTCGTGGGGTAAAAATCCCTTTTATTTTTGATGTGTGAATATGGTTCACAATTTATCAATGACATGATTGAAAGTATCACAAAATAATTTGCAATTATTTTTGTGAATAATTATGCAACAAATTTTGCTGCACATGTGGAATCTTGGAGAGAGAGATAAGATCTTACCAATTAGGAAAAGGAGAGACACCTTCCCTTTTTTCAGGGTGGATGGTCATGGAGTCCTACTCCATGTATGACCGTCCACTCTATTAAGGGAAGGAAGCTTATCCTCTTTCCTTTATTTTCACATCAAATTAATTTAAATTAAATAGAATATATCGTAAATTATTTATAACAAATTTAATTTGTTTTGAATTTTTTATTTATTGTTGCAAATTCATGCAAGAAAATCATGATCGTTCATTGAAAGCACAAATCAATCTAAACCATTGGATTTGTGAGCACAAGGATTGAGATCCATGGACATCCAATTTAGTATAAAAAGGGAGGGTAATCCTAGCCTTTTCTTTTACATGAAATTCAGCAACCAATCACTCTCTCTCTCTCCATATTTCTCACACACGTCCACTCTATATCTCAATAATGCGATCGTTCACATTACCGACATAGGGAGACTTGCAGTCGTCGAGACGTCATTGTGTTGTCGGATAGACTGCTTGTGGATCTCCTCCATCTTCGGTTTTTCTTGCTCGTGAAGAAGGCATCCGATTTTGTGAGGCAAAATCAGGAGTCTCTTCGCTCGGATCATCAACTTGTATTGTGGGAAGCATGTGTCTCATCCACGCACCTGCAAGTGCGACCTTCGTTTGATCGGACTTGAGACATGAGGTCTCTTCATTTAGAGATATGATCACGAACACGTTTCATGAGGTAATCCTTGCACTTGTTTGTGTTGTTGATGAAACGATTTGAGAAATGTTCTCGAATCATACGGTTTCATCTATTTATTTTTTGTTAATTCCATTGCCTGATGGAACTAGTATAACTAGTTGCCCTAGGTTGTAAGTGATGCAACCTTCACGCTTTCGTGATGCATTAAGGCTCAAACCCTAGGCTTCTCCATATGCATTCAAATCAGAAATATATAGGCATATCTCCATAAATATGGATACGATGGATGGATATACATACATACATACATACACACACACATTGGTAAAAAGGGTTGGCCCCTAGGGGGAGATAACTTGGCTCTCCCCACCTTTTTCATATTTGTTGTGGAATTTTTCAAAAATACATGGTGGGGGTTTTGATCACTAATTGATAATATTTTATCATTCGAATTTCAACTCAATTTAAGACTCATATCCCCTCCATCAAGACGATCAAATTGTAATGATCTTAGAATAGTTGAAATCGACCCCATCCAGATGGACAATTTAACATTGTCTATTTTAGGTGAAATTTAAATGTCAAAATATTGTCATTGAGTTATCAAAATCCTCCAAGGTATTTTCAAAAATCCCAAAAAAATCAGAAAAAAGTGCATGGGGGAGACAAGTTAGCCCCTCCCCTGGGCAATCCCATTTTACCATATATATATATATATATATATGATATATAAGTATATATATGTTATATGTTATGTATATGTGTGTGTTGGACATATGTTCCCTTGGTGATCCATTATGCAATAAAAGTTATTGCCAATCACTACTTACTATGAAACGAAGAATAACTAATTTGCAAAATAGGTCCTTTCGTACAATTAGGGTTATGTACCATGGCCATCTTGATGTGATACATTTGTTGATCCAAATATTGGAACATAAAGGCAGGTGCTGGGTTGAATATCTAAAGGGTTAGATTGAGGATTCAACCGTACCATCAAGTATTATCAAGAAAGGATCTCCAGCCTGGTAAGGATATGGCAATCCTTACTCTGAAGATTGGCATCTGGCCGACCTCTTGATGTAGGTCCTCTGTATAGGAATAGTGATTCAGAGGTGTTGGATGATCTGGGTTAAAGAGTTGACTTAGCGAGATGGAGATAACCAAAACCTTTATCATATGTTGATATAGGCAAGCATCCTCTGACCAGAGATAGATACAATACTATATGTCTGAGTATGTACATTTGGCAGACCGTTAGGTTGATGATCTAACCAAGGTCTATATACCGATGAGCTGGTGTGCATACAAGAGCATATGAGTAATGCAATCTTTCAAAGAGAGTATACAAGTTCACTACTGAACCGGAAGACATGAGCCCACTCATGAAATATTTGGATAAATCAAAATCCAATGTTGGTCATTTTATTTATGAACATGAAAGGATTTGAAGGTATAATATATACTTTTGTAAAACATATGATCGATACCAGCTCCCAATGATCGAATGAGAAACTAACCAATAAAACCATGAAGGAGACAATCTAAAATGGGATCAGAACTTTGGGTTTAATCACAGTCTTACAGTATGTAGGATGTACAGGTATTGGAAATACTCAAGGGTGATGTAATTAAATGATTGTATACCATGACGCTTTCATTCTGAAGGAGTGATGAAACATGTTTGAATTCTAATTACTCCACCCATTAAATTGGTTATCGAATCTTAGTCCATGCGATGGATATTGATCTGAATTGTATTCAGAGACAATATGAAGATTAGGAACTTTGTCTGACATGATCAGACATCTCTGAGAGGTCTTTTAGATCTGGGTATGATATTATATCTCATTATCAGCATTGCAATATATGGATATGCAATCACCCTGTCCCTATCTATAAGTATACGCGGAGAAGGCACACTATCCTCAAAAAAGTTTGAGGAATGTTCCATTAGAGATAAATATGAGAATTTGGACTATTCAGTGATGTTTGAATCACTAAGTGAAGAAGATAACTCAGGATAATTAAATTTGATTTAATTGTCCTAGATAATATTATCTTGGATAGTGTTATCTACATTTATCATGGATAAGAATCACTAGTTGAAGAAGAGAACTCAGGATAATTAAATAACTGGATAAGATTCACATTATTTTGGATACGATAGAAAGGATTTTGATGTAATTAAATTGAATTTAATTATCTTTTACATGATTAATATGCATAGTTATATCCACAATAATCATGGATAATGTGTATAAGATCCAAATTATTTCATTGAAACTTGATTGTGAATATGATTCATAAATTAATGTTAATATGAATTGGATTCACATTATATTATAAATGTAAATTAGATTTATATTTAATTTCAAACTTATAAATATGATTCATATTTGTTAATCGTTTATATGTAATCATCACACATAATTTGGAATTATTTTTGATAATTAGATTTCAAATAAATAAATAAATAAAATTATTGCAACCATAATAATTAAAATAAAATGAAGATAAAAAGGAGCCCCCCCCTGAAATAAGGGGGACATCCATCGTTGTTACAACCACAAGGATGCCCCTTCCTTGAGCTCCTCTTTATATTTTCATTTATTTAATTATTTGTTTGTTGTGAGGATTAAAAGGATTATCTAAATTGATGACTGTTATCAACTATAATCTTAAAGGTTATTGTGAGCTCCTTTAATCCTGACCATTGATTTGACAATTAAGACTGTAATCCTAACGGTCTGAAAATATATATTGGGTGGGGGGGGACAGACTCTGCCTTCCAAGATACAACAACTGAAATAGCAACAATTCTCCCCCCCCCCCCCCCTCTAGTGGCATACCCTCGTAGGGACTATATGCTTAATGTTGGATATTTTTCATTGGCTATCCGTGTTTTCCCATTCTAAGGATAGTACCCTTAAAGATGGATAACCCTGTTGATACACTGTCGGATTGATTCGATCGATCTTGTGTAGAGTTTTTTCTTCTTTGGTTCTTTGGGATCACGATGAAGAATGATGATTTCAAATGATGAAATCATGAGCAAGGTTTCTCGGATCGTCTCATTGGATTGCGGAAAGTATGTGGCTCATCCCAACGCACACAAGTGTTGTCTCCATCAGATCGGACTTAGACATGAAGTCTCTTGCTTTAGATACTAGAGGATCACATTCTCACTTCAAAAGGTAATTCTAACTCATGTGGCAGTGATGGAATGGATTGAGAATGGTTCCCAATCCATGTGGTTCCATCTAATAGCTTTTAAATTCCATTGTTATTGCGACTTGTATGATGGGTCTGTTTTTCGATCGGATATGATCCGATCTCCATGATTTTGTTATACTCGAGGCCTTAAAAACTCCCTTCAATGTGGTATCAGAGCCTGGGTTAGAGGTCTTAGATATGATCCATAGTCCTAGATGATTAAACTTTGAATATCGAATCGAGAACATTATTTTTTCCGTGATTGTGCGATTACGAAGAGTTTTTATAAACATTTGATGTTGCTGCAGAATGCCCCTGTTATGATCACGATTTGGGATATATTATCATGTTTATAATGTTTAAATATTACCTCAAATATCAGGCCAATTGTTGGCTATGATCGGGCATAGATTCGAATGCAACAAGTTCTTGCAGTGCATGGTTTTTGCATGTAACCCGAATATGTAAGTCAATGATTTTTAGTTATTGTTTTTAATGTCATGAAACCTGATTATAAAACATTAATTATTTAAAAATCACATTAAAAATTCAAAATCCATTAAAAAGTGTCATGCTTGCTTGAAAAATTAATAGAAATTTGAAAATTATTTGAACTTGTGTGTATGTTTTGATTTGTTTTATTTCTGTATAAATTTTGTTTTAAAATTCTTCATAAAAACTCTAAAAACTACAAAAAATAGAAAACATTGAAAAAGTTAATATAAAACCATTGGAAAATCACAAAAATACATAAAATAGCTTGAAAATCTCTCTTTCTATTTGAGCATAGTTCCAAATGATTTGTTTTTCTATTTTAAAATCCAAAAATAGCGAGTTGATTTTCTATTGTGTTTAGTTTCTATTTTTAATTATTTTAAACTTCTGAAAGAAATTAAAAACCTTTGAAAATAATAAAATAGCAACAAATTACCAAAACACAAAAATATTTTATTTGAATTTTCTGCATATTTTTAGCATTTTTTAGAAAACTAAAAGAGTGTGTTCTTTTATTTTCATTTCCTTTATTTATTTTGTTTTAAAAATAAAAATATAAAAAACTGCAAAATTAATATCCATTAAATTCAAATTCATAAAACATAAAAAAACATACAAAATAGAAGAGATTAAAAGCACATAAAAATACCATAATAAGAAAAAGAAAATATCCTCATTAATTATTTAATAATTAATAACCCTCGGGTATTGTAGCCTCCCTGAGTTCGATACTGCAGGGTATACAGGTAAAATAAATAGAATTATCTCTTTTTTTCTCTTTGATCTATTTTGCTTAAGAATGAAAAAAATTTGATAGGGAATATTTAGGGTTGCAGCGGCATTGTTCATATTATTTTCGCTTAGTAAATTAAAAACCCACAGATATCCTTGAACAATCAGTGAGACCTATTGGCAAAATAGTAAACAACCTCAAGAACAGTGTCAAACTCAACAGTAACCAAGCTTAACTGTAACCAAACTCAATTGTAACCAAACTTAAGCGATGACGAAGCCTTCGAAGAGACACTTCTGTCTCACCCACCCAGTGGAAGTGCGATGCAAGAGCGGGCTAAGCACACTTCTAGACTACGCCCCTGAGACGGGTGAGAGAAACTCTCCGGATTGAGTCACTCTAAATGGAACCGACTGGCATGGGCAAACGAGCTCGTAAAGAAAAACTAAGGGTCCTCCATCCTAGGAACCCTACAAGACAGGGGTCGGAAGAATTAGTCAAAAAGAAAACCAGCGGATCCCAACAAGGTGGAAAACTATGAAAAAACCGAGAAAAGACTGGGATCCTAGACCTGCGCACTTGGCGAACACTGCCCTAATTGGGCTTTCCCGCCCAATTGAGGGTCGCCGCACCCTCGCACAATCATGTATAAGGGTCACCGTGACCGGCTCATATATTAGTCATCCATGTTTCATAACAACCAAGTGTCTCATAGATTTCACAGTAATGTATGTCACTCAGGTTCCTTGATCAGACAATGCACTGAGATTACCAGATTCTAATGATTTGGTCTAGAACTTAGAGTCAATTTCATGCAAAATCCCTATTGTTTTCATTTTTAGGTTTATGAGATTAGAAGTTGTTTAGATCTATATTTGATTTCAATTCTATACCAAATTACCCAATTCTTCTATTCTTTAAACCATGAGATTTAGAACTACTAATAATATTTAGATAAAGTTCAGTCAACAAGATAATAGATGTTACTAAATGCAAATGCATGAGAAACCAATAGTTGGATCCCAGACACTTCAGTATCATAACACATATAATATGTGTGTTATAATGACATCAACAATAAAAATAATAATAATACTAATAGCATGAGCTTTCTCCTTTTGATGATGTTCAACAAATACACTCTGGTGACTAGATGTCAAGAACACAAAGAACTAGATGTTGTGCCGCTTATACGAAGATCACTAATCCGTTGAGGCCCATAGAGATTGCATTAGTGACTTAGATAAATGGTGAATTATTTCTTTACCCAATGCTACCATTCAAGAAGTCTTAAAATGTGTTTGTGGGTTTTATCCAATCGATGCGATTGAGTTATGCATTTGCAAAAAAAAGATGATGCATTTGCCAAACTACGTGATTTCTCCATAGAGCCCGGAATTCACTTCGTTAAAGGGAGACCTTAGTGATGACCTTGTGAACCTCATTCTCAACTTTTGCATATCCACTCTTTATTTTGCATATAATAATAATGTCTTTCATGCCTTTCACAAAGAGCATCTGTGTGGTTTTATGCTTCATGAACTTGGAAAGAAGGAGATTTTCTTTTTTTAAAAAAAAGAAAAGGAGTATGAATGATATTTCATGTTTAATCGTATCATTTTATCTTGAATATTAAGAGGTTTAATTGGGCCTAGAGTCAACAACAGAGTCATTAAAATTATAACCTAATATGAATATTAATCAAACTTGCATTATCCTTAAAACTAGAGTATTACTTCTTAAGCCACGAATCTGAGAAAGAACATGGTATATAGGAATCAAAGATATCGTGAAGTTGAATCCTTGGAGAAAATGCTCAGATGCTTGTGAGAAACATGCTAGAATAATACATTTTTAATAATTAGGAGATCATTTTGAGCAAATGAAAGGATAAACAATTAGAGTCCTTTCTTCTGATGATGGTACTAAATTTTATGCAAATCAATAGAAACTTAAGGATTTTTAATTGGATTTTTAGGAAATATGGATAACAGTGAGAGGGAGAAAGATTGTACCTTTGGATATCTCCAAAATTTGGTAGGTAATAGCTTGAATTCAAGGCATGCAACATCTCGGAGAGGGGAGCATCTCCAATTCAGTCGACCACTTGAAGAAGCAGTTGTAGATGATCGAAAGGGAGCTCCAATTGGGGTGTCTCTAGAGAAGCAACACTCAATAGATGCTTCTGCAACAGCTTGATCAGCTGCAGTAGCTTGAGATACTGCTGGACAACAGCTCCAACCATTTGAGAGAAGCAGAGGGGGATCTCCAAGGGGTCTTCCAACTACTAGAAGTGGTTCTAGCATCAATAAATGGAGGTTTCATCTTCAGTAGAGCAGTTGCACCTTCGGTTGCTACAGGAGAGAGGGTTGGGGACTATTGGAGCAGATCCGGCCGAATTCTGTAGGAGGAGGAGGAGGAAGGGCTCCTTCGATTGTGAAATTGACAAAGAATTTGGGAAAATCAATAGGGAAATGCATGGGTTTGATATTAATAAGGGAGTAGGAGCTTTGTTATTTGCAAAATGGAAGGAAGAGAAAATCCAAGTGGAGAAGAGGAGAGAGCCCGAAGGTGGATGCTGTTGGATTTTTTGAAATCAAATTTTATTCTATTTTATTTTTTAGAACCTTTCTCTCTCTTATCTGGAATACCAAAGTCATCCGTATTTGCACTTTGAATCTCCGATTTAGATGTACAATGGCTCGTTTTGACCCTCTATGGATGATGATAAAACGATATAAATTTCATACTTTTCTGATCTGAGATGGATTCAGAAATTGACAAAATATAGTCTTGTATTTTGATCAGAATTTTGTGCTTTAAATGATCAAATGACCTCCGATCTACGAACGGTTGATTTTCTTGATTTTGTTTCGTCGAATCAGATTTTATGGTATTCTCAATTTGTTTTGCGGTTCGGATTTTACATCGCGGCTTTTTCGATGATACGAATCACGATACGATCGACTTTTGGCCGATTGCGTATGAACGAATTTCGATCTGTGATCTATGAATTGATATGGATTTATTCAATATTAATTGAATATTAATTGATCATACGGACCCTTAATCAGGTCGGATTCAGGTTATTCGAATCCGGATGTCATACAAGAATCTGATTCCCTATACTCTAGGTATGTGATTTTTAGTGCATATGGGTCAGAAGATGATTAGATCATCATGGTATACATTTTAAATTGTGTTAATCAATCATAAACAATCATGGAAATTTGGAATTTACCATGAGTAATAGTTGTTTTATTTTTTTCTAGAGAAATACATGATTTACAATAATAGTTGTAGGACAACTTTTACATGCAAAAGCAAACTTTTTTGCTTGATATGATTAGAAATTTAGGATCTCTAAAATTATTTTTAAGATGCCAAAGTTTTTGAGTATATATTTGAAGGTTATGGGAAAAAACCTTAAGCGATCAAAAGCGACTAGTCGTACTAGTTACTTGGAGCAGCGGGAATTAAAATTTTTTTAAATGACAAAATCACGTGATTTGAGAACCCTTCTCAAATCGTTTCATCAAGATCACAAAATAGGTTCAAAATAATACCTCTTGAAGCGTGGTTGCGATCATCAATCTATAAATTAAGAGATTCTCATGTCTCAAGTCTGATCCAACGGAGGTCGTACTTGCAGGCGCGTGGATGAGAGTGTGTTTCTCGTAATCCAAGTTAATGATCTGAACGAGGAGCATCCTGATTTTGTCTCATGAAATACGACGCCTTCTTCATGAGCAAGAAGCACCAAAGAAGATGGAGATCCATGAGCAGTCGATCCGACAGCACATAGGTAAGGCGACGACAACGACATTCTCTAGGTCAACATATCGACGGACACATGTTGAGAAGGAGAGAGAGATAGCGTATAAAGAGATAGAGAGAGTTGTTATCTTCTTAATGTGAAAATAAAAGGCTAGGTCTATCCTTTCTGTTACACTAAATTGGATGGTAGAAATGCATTCTTGATTATAATCAATGGTTGAGATTTTATTGTAAAAAAATACAAAAAACAACTAATTTAATTTAAAAAGAAATTAAATATGTTGTAAATAATCTTCATATATATAATTTCAAATTAATAAAAAGACTCACAAATAAAATAGGATTAGAGAGCCTCCTTCCATATAAGGGGAAAGGAAATAGTCTCCTTCCCCTTATACATGGTGGACAACCACCTTGATTGGGGAGAGAAGATCTCTCTCCAATACTAATGTAATACCATTACATTAAGTCTTATTTCCTGGAATCTTTTATCAATAAAATATCATAAAATAATTATCGTATATTATTTGTGATGATTGCAAACAAAACCATTGATAATTATGAATCAAATTCAACCACCCAATAAAATGTAAATTACATTTACGATTAATTGTATAATGTGAATTCAATTCACATCAATACTTTATTCATAAATCTTATTTACAGTTAACTCTCTCTAATATATTCTAAATCACATTTATAATATTTATGATTGATATGGATAATGATATTTATATTATTTATATTATTGATAATTAAATCATATTTAATTATTTTTGTCCACTCTCATGTGTCCAAATAATATGATTCATATTCATATTATAAATGATAATTAAATCACATTTGATTGTCAATTTTCGTCAATGCTCAGATATATTATCAACAATGAAATTATTATTGAACTCTTTCGAGAATAATGTACTTTTTCCTTGGATACTTGGAGATAAGGACATGGCAATTGTACGTTCCATGTATAGTGACTTAGACATTGAATCATATCTCAAATCCAGATCAAGGGGACCTCTCAAAGATTCTTGATTAAATCAAAGCCGTAAATCTAATATTTGCATTGCATTTGAATCGTATTCAGATCAATGACCAACATTTGGACTAAGATCGGATTGCTTCTCTATTGAGAGGAGTCACTAAAATCCAATCTTATTTAATCACTCCCTCATAATGGAAGTGTCACGGTTATACAATCGTTTATGATAACATCACCTCGAGTATTCCTAATACCCATACATCCTGCATACTGGAAGACCTAGAATAACCCAAAGTTTTAGATATTATTTAGACTGTCTTCTTCAGGGTTTTATCATTAAGTTTCTCATTTGGTCATTGAGAGTTGGTATCGATCATGTGCTTTTCAAAAGCATATATCATACCGATGTATTGATCATATACTTTTCAAAAGCATATATCACACCTACAAATTCAATCAAGCTTTCAAAGTGAGACGATCGTGCATGGAACTTGATTTCAATATCTCATGAGTGAGCTCATGTCTTCCGACTCAGTAGTGAACCTATATGATTCCTTTGAGAAATCGTATTACTCACATGCCCATGTATGCACACCAACTCGTTGGTGTATAGACCTTGATTAAATCATCAACCTATCCATCTGCCAAATATACATACTCAAACATATAGTAACACATCTGTCTCCGGTCAGAGGATGCATGCCTATATCATGACAATATACGATATAGGTCTTGGTTATCTCAATCTTGTTAAATCAACTCTTTGACCTAACTTATCTAATACATCCAAATTTCTGTTCATATGCGGAGGACCCGCATCATGAGGTTGGTTAGATACCAACCTTTAGAGAAGAATTGCCATCTTCTTCCCAGGCTGGAGATCCTCTCTTAGCAATCACTTGACAGTACTTGATGAGTCCTCAATCTAACTCTTTAGATATCTTTCAAGCACCAACCTTTATGATTCAACATTTGAATCAACAGATGTATGATCATTAAGATGGCCATGGTACATAACCCTAATTATACTAAGGGACCAATTATGCAAATTAGTTATTCTTCAGTTCAGATCAAAAAGAATGATTTACAGTAACATTTATTGCATAATGGCTCGTCGTGGGCTCGCACGTCCAACAATATTATATAGTATAATGTTGGTTATCAAAGTTGATAGATAAAACAACAGGTACATTGATCCATTCTATTGTTCTGAATCGGGATAATAAAGGTATCTAGACCGGGTTATGATGGCTTGATTACCAAATTAGTACCTTACATGTCAAGGAAATGCTCCCTCCCAACATATACTCGAGTGTCTGGCCATATCCATTTCAACAAGGGGTAACACGAGTAAGTCAAGTTGTACTCTAAATACTAAAATCAGAATGATTCGTACTTGTGAGAGCTGATACTATATAATAATATCAAAAAAAATGCTATTGTTTATTGGTTACAATGGATTATTAATTTGATATGAGTAAATTAATTTAATCCAATAAAAATGATATTACTAGGATTGTGATTCCTTTGGAATAATTCATCATAAGAATATGATTCTAAATGATTAATTAAAGTTTGAATGGGAAATGGAGGATCATATTATGACATCCATAGTCTCCCATCAAGATGGAGGGTACCATCGCCATGGATTGTATTGCAGAGATGCATATGCGAAGTCATGGCTCCAAAATACAAGCGCACGTAGATCGTGTTCTCTTCTTCTCGAAAGAGGCGGGACGCATGCGTAATTACCCCAATGTTGTTCCCCATATAATTGAGGCGGTATTGGATTGTGCATAGCAAGTTCTATTACCGTTAACAGTTGGTTCAATTGGCAACGGGTCAACATCACCTTAGGGGTAGTGGGAGAATGGTGTCAAAGATCGAATTGGGAGTGCAAGTTGGACTTGTAAAGTGGAAAGAGTTATTGCTTCCTTCACTATAATTATATGTTCTCGTATTATTGGGATGTGATGAAAGTGGAAGGGAGATCCCACATCTCACTTGAGGTATTTTGGTTGGCATACCTTGTGCTTTGAAAGTTGAAAAGGAAAAAAAACCTTAATCAAATTAAATATTTATACAGATTATCTTATTTCAGATAAATCTCATTTCAAACCATTCAATACAATTATACTCAATCATAACCAGTATCATAGTATGATCCATGATTAAGATGTTTTAACAAAGATATGCGATCTCAACATTTAATCATAAAGAACATGGTTCGCTCATTATGTAGAATGGTAACTCCATATGAGATGATGTACTCAAAATGTTTGAGTACATACCTGAACCAAAGTCTTAAGAGTCGAGATGGATGTGGATAAGGTGAGTGTCATCGTTCTATTATTTCTACTCAAGTACTTCATGAAGCTTCATAATCTCATATTATATGAAAGGGTTGAAGAACACATAAATGTTTAAATACTTTTAAATTGATGTCCTTTGAGGATATGGTCGTTTAGAGAAACCTTTATCTTAAGCAAACATTGTTTAAAGATCAAGGAAGCACATCGAAATCATGGGCGCGACCCATGAAATGAAGAAAGGTCAAAGAGTTGACCATATTCTGGAACTTCGACATCCAAATAGTTGGATGATTGCCAATACAACAATAAGCTGATATACTGAAAGTATGACTATCTAGAATATCTATAATCTTGAGAGAAGGATTTGGATAATTCATCGGCATATCTGACGAGCCCGAAATCTACCCTTTTAGTGTTGTCTAGTTGATTGTTTCGTTGCAGTCGGATAGATCCGCGTCGATCAAAAATTAACCGCACGAATCAAATAATCAACGAATGAATATACGCGTGGTTTTATGTTTATTTAGCCTGGGCAAGCCCCAGGGTCGACTCAAGGAGGCAAAGGAACAACTCGAGATCAAGTTAGAGGGATTAGATTGCGGTTTTCCAAATGGATTTTTTGATATTTTTTATGCAATAAAAAGCCAAATGCAATGATGCGAATGAACTAGATTATTAAGAAAATCACCAATTTAGCCAAATTTAATATTAATGTGAAATTAATTCAAATCAACCAATTGATATTTTTCCTGAAAACCTAATCCAACGATGAATGTAGAATGTATTTTTTTGGAATTTTTGGGTTTAAAATGCACAAATGAAAAATGCAAACTTTTTTGGGCTTTTTATGTAATTTTCCGTGCAAATGATATGCAAAAATTATGAAAAATTTATTGGAAGTTAAATATGATGAAATGAAGCTACACTAATATTTTTGGAATTTTCTGACATTTTGTGAATTTTTTACTGAAAACAGAGCGATTGCAGGTATTTAATTCCTAATAAATCCATGAAGTTAAATTATCCAAAGATCTATTTATCTCAAATAGATATTTTAATAAGGAATCGAGGAGCTTTGAAATTTCTAAAAATGTTATTCATGGAATTAAGTAAAATCAATTACATAAATCACCCTAGAATTTATTTTATGCACAAGACAACTCCTAATTGGACGAAATTTGGAGAGTAATTAAAGCACACTTAAAGGCATCATTAACAATTTTTTCACAATTTTTGGAGTAATAAATATGGTTGTGCGAATTTCAGAGCGAAAATGGGTAAAATATTACTGATTTTCAATCTTTGATTTTTAATAAAATATCCAATGCTCATAAAAATTTAAATAAATAGCCAAAATATTCAGAATTAATTTGTCAACAACATGCTATTTTTGTATTAAAAATTGATGCAAAGATTGTCCAAAATGATGAGTAAATGTAGGGGTATCCGTGCAATATAGAACTGACAAACAATAAACTGAAATGTGCCTAAGGGCACTTTTGCAAATTGATAAAATTGCAGGGAAACATTTGTAATTTTTTTAAAAATATAAAAATTCAACCTTGGCTTTTCTTCTCCCGCAAGGTAAGGTGTGGGGGGGGCAGCTAGGGCTCGTGAGACGTGGCGCGGTCGGCGGTATCACGACTCCAAGGCGGCGCGGGGCTGCTGCGGAGGTGGTGGCGGAGGTGTGCGGGCGGCGCACTCGCGACGTTGGGCAGTGGAGAGAGGAGGAGCGTGCGGCCAGGAACGGGCGGTCCGTGCGGCTTCTAGCGTTCAACGCGAGGAGGGCGGTGGCGCCCACGCGCCTGGGCGGCGAGGGGAGCAGCAGACAAGCACTGGGCACGGTCGTGAACGCGACAGTGGACGGCGGCGTGCGGTAAGGCTGAGGAAAGGCGGCCACGTGAAGGAGAATGCGATATAGGGGGCGGCGGCGCCGCAACCGCGCGCGAGGTGGCGAGGAGCTTGCGGCTGGTGGCGGTTGGGCGGCTGGGGGCTGCTAGCTGGGGGTGCGGCTGGTTGGCGTGGAGGAGCTGCCAAGGGACTGGGAGCCCAGAAGTGCTGGTGGCACGTTCGACGGCGAGGCACCACCGTGTCGAGGGCGGCCGGAGGACGTGGCCATGAAGGCAGCGGGGGCGGCGACAGCTGCTTCCTCCCTGTTTCTTTTTTATTGTTTTTTCTTTTGCATTTTTTTGTATTTTCTTTGTGCAAACAGCAAATAAAATGTGAGGAAGAAAATGTGAATTGTGATAGTGGTAGTGATGGTGGTTGAGGTGGTGATGATTGTGAAGAAAATGATAGATGATTTTTTTGTTTGATAAGCAAAATAAACAAACAACGTTAGATAAAAAAATTGACAAAGTGAAGATAGAGAAATTACCTGTGAATTGCCGAAAGTGAAGACGCGTCGTACGGCTTCTGTTGTCGTGGCCTTGATCCGATCTGGCAATCGAAAATCGAAGAAGCTCCGTGAGCTTGGTTGGCAGCTCACTACGCGGAGATTAACCGTGGATCTCGCCTTGAGGTTGTCGTCGCTCGACTCGTCTCCTATAGCTTTCACCTGAAGGTTAAAGGGGCTCGACCTCACTTCTCTCGAAAACAGCGGATGGGGTGAATGAAGGAGGAGAGGAGAATATAAAGAGGAGGAGGGAGTTAGATAAGAGATAAAGAGTGGAGAGAATGGTGGAGGAAGTGGAGAAGATGGTGGCTTGGAGTAGAAGGCAAGTAGAGGAGAAGAGGTAAAAGGAAAAAAATAAAATAGATAAAATAATATAATATAAGTAGGCTACTTAAAATAACTAAAATAGTAATAATAAAATAATAATAATAAATCCGAAAATAATAAACTAAATTCGAAAATAATAAAATAATGGGGTGACATGTGGCGGCTCCAGGAGCTGCCACATGTCGCTCCTAGAAAATTCAATAATTGAATGTAAAGAAAAATCAAAAAGAAATAACAAAAGGGATTAAATCAAAAAGTGGTCAACACGAAAGTTGTTCTTCTCGATGAGATCTACAACTTTTGTGAAGAGCCGAAAATCAAAGGAAGTGATCTGTACAAAAATGTATTTTTGGGTGGTACCTTATAGATATAAAATACCGCATTTTATCTTTTCTTTTTTTGCCATTTTTAATTAAGAGAAAAATCACAATAAAAATAGAGAAAATATGAGAAGAATATTTACAATTTAATCTATTTTTTTAGATTTTTAATAATGAAGAAAATAAAAGGATAAAATACAGGGGTAAAATGGTCAATATGTACAATATACAAAAGGGGCCCAAAAATCAAGTTTTGCATACGAGCTCCGATTTTAATGAAATTGGTCTTGTTTCGAAGGTATTTGAATGTCTATTACTTTAAAAGTGAGTAAACCTAATTCAGAGGTTGTATGAGAGAGATATGTGCATTTTAAGGTCTAAGGTCTTCAATCAGGTTTGGGGTTTTATTGGGTAATTTTACAAGTTAGTATTTTTTTGATATTTTTTTCTTTATTAGTGTTAGTAATATATACACTATAGAGTTGGTTTTATTGGATTTGGAGTTAGTATAAAATATATACAAATAAGTTATTCTATCTAATATACATGTGAATATTTACAAGTGAATTTGGCTTCTTATTTAATGCAAATATGAATGCTAAAATGCAGATATTATTTATGCATGCATGAATGCTAATTATGCAAGATAAGGGGAAATATGCTGCTATTTACTCGGGAACAAAGCTCTATTTTCAACTTTTAGAGTGATGAATTACAGATTCATCAACCCCCTATACTTAAACCTTGCTCGCCCCCGAACAACTAAAATGAAATGCAAGAGTGAAATGATTTTGGGTTCCATACCAAGGTCATGAACAAAAGTTGAAAATGGAGTTTGACTCGACCTTTGGATTAATTGTGTGGTGGAACCTTATTGGGATCTGAACTTAAGACCTAACAGACTTCAAGTTCCACAAGTCTTCTATTCAAGATGCCTTAATAGTCAGGTCAGAACAAATCCTCGGACGCAAATTTCTGATGACTGTGATAATTACTTGTACGGTGTAAGTGAGATGTAACTCTCCACATCAGAAATGACTCAGAAACTCCTCTAACAAGGTAACTCAAATAACCTGGTCCAGTAACACTTTCCTCGAGGAGCGGGGTATTCCCTTCTAAGTTCAAGTGCGGCCAGCTCAAGAGGAGGGGGTAGAGAAAAGAATAGACGGTAGCCAGTGTAGCCAAGTCATCCAGCTGCATTTTCTTTGCTAATATACATACTCCGACAGGTTTTTTTTTCACTTGGGCATGTCTGATTTTTTTGGAGTTCTTGCATTTTTTTCTTTTTTTCCTTTTTTTGAAATTATATACAAGATGTAGCATTTACATTTGGAGTTTTTCCTCTTGAGCCAGTAGACTATCCCTCTTTTGAAGCATTATTGCAACCCACAGTATCCTGTCCTTAGATGTCAACACCACCAGACTAGGTTGAGATGCACTACCCTCCCTAGAGGAGGACGGATGTTTTCACCCGTGTGCTACTCCAAGCTAAAGGATTCTACCTCCTCACCACCTCATCAATGAAGAGCTACGTGCATGGTGCTTGTCCAAGTTAGGTCATTATCTAAAAGAATCATGCGTGTGCACGAGATATTCTACTTAGACTAATCAAGATGACATGTGAACATAGAATTGCGGACTCAAACAATTAAGTCACTTGACATGAGAAATCTTAACTCCAGTTCCTATAAGGTTCCTCTAAAATTAGGTGGATTAAGGTCAAATCAAGTCCATCCTCAATATCAACTCATAACTTGGTTCAGAACCCACTAGCTTTTCACCTTGCATATGCAAGATATGCAGATGAGATGCAGATGGCATGCTATGTAGATGCAAGACTCTTTTTTAAGGATGATATGCAAGAGTAAATAAGAAGCATGTTTTTTTGTTTTTGTTTTTTGTTTTTGTTTTTTTTCAAAACTTTGGTAAACCTCCTATGTTACAACAATTTTTCACGAGTTTTATAAGTATTATACAGATTATACAAGTGTTATACAATATACAAGTATACATTTTTTTTCAATTTTTACCCACCCGTAATTATTGCAAAATATATACAAAAAGTACGCGAAAATACACGAAAGTATGAGCTATGGGTAAAGTATATATGCAATATATACAACCCCCCCTATACTTAGCGTGTGCTATGTCCTCTGAGCACGAAAAGCGAGGAAAAAGACATAGCTCGCGCTAAGCGTAAGAGAGCTAAAATAACAAAAAGTATAGAAGTCGCTCCGCTCCCCTATACTTAGGCTCTGGCAGCCTAAGTGTAGAAGAAGATCAAAAATGGGGCGGGCGAGGTTAAGAGGGGAAATAGAGGAGTACATAAACTGCAGGCATCGGCCCCCTATACTTAGGCTCTGGTCAGCCTATGTATAGGACATGAACGAGTGTGAGAACCGGTGAGATCTAGAGAATATACAGCGAATGGTGAAGAGACTCGGGTCACTCTCCCCCTATACTTAGGATCTGATCATCCTAAGTATAGCCATAAAGTGAAATGATATGGAGCCAGGGTGAGTGATTCGAATCACTAGGGAGGGATGGAAAATATATACAAGGAGGATTGAGAATATACATGGATCAAGAAGGTTTGTGACGAACCTTCTTGCGGGAGAGAGGAGGTGTGCAATATACAAGTGTGTCGTTGTCGGAATCGTCCTCAGATGAATAGTAGTGCGGTGAAGGGATCATACAACACGGGTCAACACATGGCTGCTTGCTTAGATACGGCTTGAGAACAACCGAACTGAGCTCACTCATATAAATCACCTTATCCGACCCCGATGAGGATTCCTCTGAAAATTCCTTCTCCGAAATGTTAAAGGAAATTTTCTTGGTCGGTTTTCTAGAACATGAATCATTGAGAGGGAGATGAGAGCGACGCGCCTTGAGAGGTTCGGAGGAACACCTCGAGGAATCAATTCTCGACTTCCTCTCACTAGATAGCCGACTAGAAGAGGGAGCAACCGTGTTTTTATGTAAAGTCAATGTAATCGTGGTTGTTTCCTTTGAAGATCCGGGATGTGGTGCGGTGCTGACCATGGGTTCCTCATCAGACGAGTCACCATATAGATTGGAATATTCCTGAAGGGTCAGCACATGTCTCGAGAAAGTGCTAGTGATCTCAGTTGGCTTGGCATTATTAGGCTCTTGTGTCGGATCACCGAAATGATCAAGGCAATCCACAAAGGTCGTGTCCGACTCATTGATAGCTTCTGATCGTGAGTCCTCCTTAGAAGCTGTCACGGTGGTGGTGCAAGCAGTTGAGGAGGTGTGGGGAGTCTCTGAACCAACAGTCGTCCGGACAATCGGTCTCTCAGGTGTAGTAGAGAGGTGGGACTCATCTTCCTCTCGATGGTCACGACTGTCAGCGGATGTGCGGGTCACCTTAGAGTAAAGTTTATCAAAGAATGGATGAGGTCGAAGCGCTCCCAATGCTGTAAAATCGATTTCCCGAGTCTCGCAATCTATAGTCGCCTTAGCCGAGGCTAAGAACGACTTCCCGAGAATAATCGGAGAATGGGAAAACTCTCCTCGGTGCTCGATGTCAATGATCGTGAAGTCCACCTGGAGTAGAGCACCTTGGAAAGTAACGATGACTGAAATGTTTCCTCTCGGTCGTTTGATAGATCGAGCAATTTAATGTTCAAATTAATTGAAATGCCTCCCACTACCCTTGTTAATTCGAGCAATTTAATGTTCAAATTAATTGATATCGTTCGTTGCAGTCGGATAATGAGAGCAGATCAAAAACCACTTTCAATTATAGTCAAATTAATTTCGAGCGGCAATTTTTTTACTTGGTTGGAAGTCCAAGGTCGAACTCAGGGAGGCAGCTGTCTCCTTAGGTTGATTCGAAGCAAATGTCAATGTTTGATTTTCAGAGGAGATATTTTTGGTCTTTTTCGTATATTTTATGCAAGACACATGCAAAATCAGGCCAACTTACAAGTTAAATCATAAAGATAGTCAAATTAATCCAAAAATTATGAAACTTGGCCAGATGGTGAAATATGATGAGATTAAGATACACTAATTTTTTGTAATTTTTAGATGCACGGATAATGAAAAATACAGACTTTAGTGAAAATGACTAAACTAATTTTAATAATTACCAAACGATGATATTTCTCATAAACAAAATTAATCCAAAATTAATCCAAAATTAAGAGCTATCCAAATCAACTTAAATTTCGTTAAAGCACTTCATGGCTGATTAATTAAAAATCGATTAAGGTTTTCACTAAATAATTTTCAGAGACAAACTATACGTGCAAATGATGTGATTTTTGGATATATTGTAGCATAGCCTTATATCTACCAATGATGATTTTTCAGAGATTTTTTGATAAGCGGATAAAGCGCAATCAATTAATCAATAAAAATGGGCAAAATATTGCAATTTTTTTACCAAATTAAACTCCATAAATATTCTGCAAATCAGGAAAATACAAATAAATGCTAAAATGGTAGAACAAGAGTTATGCTACACAATGCAATTTTCGGAATTAAAAATGGATGACAGAATGACGAAAAATAAACGTGCAAATGCAGGGGTATGAATGCAATACAGAAAAAGAAATATGAGTTGAAATGAAGAATAGGGACTTACATGAAATTACTGGAAGCTTGAAATTCTTTTAAAAACTTGCAAAGGGGTGCAAGTGTCCCCTTTGCAAATTCCCTTTTTGTCTTGCGCTAAGACTCGCGGTGGAGCTTCACGCGCGATGGAGCTTCACGCGCAGGGAGCTTCACGCTCCTCTGTTTTTGAAGATGAAACAGAGGTTCTCCCCAAGGGTGCCGATGGAGCTTCACGCGCAGGGAGGCTCGCGGTGGAGGAGCGCGACCGCAGAGTCGCTATGGAGAAGGCGAAGGGCGGCCGGCGGCGTGGCTGGTAGGAGGGTGGCTGAAGGTTGAGGCGGCGCGCGCGAGGTAGCCACGTGCAGGAGATCATAGCGCGGCTGGCCCGGTCGCGGCTGTTGAAGGAGGTGCGATGGGCTCCGCACACGCGACGCTGCAACGCTGTGGAGAGGGGGAGGTACCCGGCGAGGAGGTGGCGGCGGCGGCCGCTGGTGTGAGTCGGCGGGTGGCAGAGCGTGCGTGCGGCGCGCTGGAGGGAGCAGCACACACGCGGAGGAAGGTGATGGCGCGGCTCCAAGGCAGTGGGTCTAAGGGGCTGCGGACGGGAGGGATGCTGGCCACTGAGCGCGGAGGCGGTAGATGGCGTACTCGCTGGGCGGAGGAGTGCGTGGCAGGGTCGGTGGAAGCAGCGCGCGGCCTTGCACGCGGAGAGGTGGTCGATGGCTGACGGCTGCACGAGGCCGCCGCAGGAGCAACGGGAGTGGTCGGCGGCGGCTTGGCGTGTCGAGGGGATGGCCGCCCGTGATGGGGTGTGTGCTTGTGGCGTAGTGATGGGAGGAAGAAGAAACACGGGAGTTTCAACACCTCCCATGTTCTTCATGCATATGTTTAGTTGGACGAAATGTGCGAGAAATTGGTTGATGAAAGTTCGTCAAAAAAATCAAGAAAAATCACCGTTGTGTTTGCAGCGCGTGATTTATCCGTGAAAGTGCAAATGGTTTGGTGATTCAGTGGGAGGAAGGTGATGAATCGAGGAGAGAGAGAATGGGTGTGTAATGAGGAGGAAGAAGAAGATGTTACCTGAAGATGGAGTCGGATGATGGAATGGACTTAGGCGGAGCTTGGAAGCTCCTGGTCTTTGCTCAAAGCAGCGGCTAGGTGCTGAGCTCGAGCAGCTCGAGTGGGAGCTGCGACAAGGGGTGGGGAGCAGGAGAATATAAAGAGGAGGATGAGGAGGTTGGAGAAGAGATGGAAAAGGTGGAGGGGGTGGGGTATGGAGTGGCCGTCCATGTTGGCTTCTGGCATTCAGCGCGAGGAGGGCGGTGGCGCCCACGCGCCTGGTCTTTACAAGTTAGTATTTTTTGATATTTTTTCTTTATTAGTGTTAGTAATATATACACTATTGAGTTGGTTTTATTGGATTTGGAGTTAGTATAAAATATATACAAATAAGGTATTCTATTAATATACAGGTGAATATTTACAAGTGAATTTGGCTTCTTATTTAATGCAAATATGAATGCTAAAATGCAGATATTATTTATGCATGCATGAATGCTAATTATGCAAGATAAGGGGAAATATGATGCTATTTACTCGGGAACAAAGCTCTATTTTCAACTTTTAGAGTAATGAATCACATATTCATCAATATCCTACATCTGCAATTCATCATTGGAACCAACTTACTTGTTTGACAAGAATTAAGTTGGATAGTTGTATTTAATTCTTCTACTAACACTTACAATTGGTTGCACGTGTTTTAGAATATTAATGAGCCTGGTCTAAAAGTTGATAGTCATCTACATGGGATTTGATGCAATCATTGTAACAATTACCATTGGATTGGTAAACTACCTCGTTACAGTGGTAGAATCCTTGGTTTTAGAGAATATGTTTATGACCTAGGTGTTAGAAATGATTTGATGTCTATTTCTAAACTTGTTAGAGATAGACGTACATTCTGAGATACGTCTATCATAAAGTGTTATGATGGAATATATTTAAGAAGGTAATATAACATATAGAGGACTTTATGGAAATAGAATAGTAATAAATAGTTCATTGATATCTCTAATACTGGAAATAAAAACTTTAAAGATCAAGAGGAAGACGAAGTGATCTAGCATCATGACTTGAACATGTGTCTATTGACAAGATCACTAGACTGTGAGATGTGAACCTTTAGATTGCCTAAAAGTTCAAATTTTACTTACTTGTGAATATTACATTCAAAGTAAAATGTTCAAGGCACCCATATGGTGTATGATGTAGAGGTATTCAGAACCTCATATATATTGATGTATGTGGCCAATCTGTACCATAATGAACATTAATGATATATTATATCAACTGATGATCATTCACGGTATGAGATCTCTTCCTTACATATCTTTGAAATGTTCAAAGATTTCACAATTATAGTTGTGAACTAAAATTGGAAGGAAGGAGTATAAAATTTGATCTGTCCAAGGTAATGAGTATCTGTCACATGAATTCAAGGAATACCTTGTAAAAAAAGGAATATTTTTTCTATCTCACTCCTCTGAGAACACCTCAACTCAATAGAGTTGCAGGTAGATGCAACAAGATCATGTTGGACATGGTTATATTAATGATGATACATAACCGAATTATCTCTTAGTTTTTGAGGATATGTAGTAGAGACTTTAACATATATCCTATTCTAGATTCCGTGCAAGTATGATAGAATCTTGCACTGTAGAGTGCTACTTTACTGGGTACTTAAAGGACAATATTGGATACCTACTTTAGTACCATGAGATTCTTAAAGTTTTGATCTCCAAGGATACGATTGTTAGAGGATGACTCACATAGGAATCAAGATAAAAATAAAGTAAAGGAATGCATAGAATCTACACAGGATAATGAAGTTCTTAAACTAGAAACTAACAAGATAGCTAAAACGAAACACTCGTACCACTTTGAAAGAATTCGAGGGTGGTTAGTCTACCTAAAAGGTATGGATACCATGTGTCAGAAGAGTGGCAATAATCCTGCTTCATACGATGAAGCATTTGAGGATTATGACATGGATGGATTTTAGTAATAAAGTCCAAAATAGACACCAATATACTACTAAACCATAGTTATACATCTTGATTATAACACATGGAAGATGGAAGTCAAAACTACATTCCTTAATGAATACCTCTATGAGGATATTCATGTGAAGTAGCCCGAGGGGCTTCATAATCAAGGAATACGAAATATGTAAGCTAAGGAAATCCACCTGCAGGCTCAAACAAGCTTATTGAAGATGTAACATTAGATTTGATGAAATTATAAAGGTCATGATTTCAGACTTAATCTTAATGAACCAAGTGAAGTTTAGTGGGAGTGTCATTTGTGTTCATCGTACTAAGTATAAATGTTATCCTAATCATTTAAAATTATATAGGAAGATGATAAGTATTTTGTAACATGATTGTTGCATACCTTTGAGATAAAAGATCTCAAGGATGACTCTTTAATCGTAGTTATATTCAGACATAAAGAAAAGAGGGAATTAGGACCTTCACGTCAAGGATACCCCGGACAAACTGATAAACACATATTATCGTAGGTCTAAAAAGTATGTCTCACACAAGGTGGAGACAACCGAGGTTGCTGCGGTGACCCACAATAAAATGTATTTAATCAACAATTAACCCACACTATAGATCAAAGAAATGGAAATAAATGTGGAGTTAAAATTTATTTTTAACTCTGCACAAAATGTATAGCAAGCAAGTATGCAGAGAGTTCGAACACAGGAAGCAAACAGGGTAGGCGCACAAGTAAATGTGTGTGTGTGTGTGTGTGTGTGTGTGTGTGTGAAGTGATGTCTACACTAAGCAAGCAAAGATTTTTGTGGATTTTTAATTTTTATTTTTTTATTTTTTTATTTTTTTTAAATTTTTAATTTTGTATTTTGATTTTTAATATTCTGATTTTTAAAATTTTATATTTTATATATTTTTTTCTTTTTCAATATTGGAATATCAAGACAATGTAATAAAAGAGAAGATAGAATATTAATAAAAATAAGCAAAAATAACCAAAAATTCAGAAATAAAATCTTTTTGGTATTTTTATGATATTCTACTGTTTTTGTGATTTTTGGATGTTTTTCAAATTGTTTTTGGTATTTTTAAATGTTGAAATAAAGGAAAACAGTGAAGAAGCTACTGGATGGGGGTAAAATTGGAATTAAAAATATCAGATAGCCACAAAATTTTTCCATACTAATTTTCAAATAAAGATAATACAATATTGAACAAACAGAAGCTGAGTTTATATTTTTTTGAGTTTTCTTTGATTTTATATATTTTTTTGAAGTTTTAATGTATTTTTTAATTTTTAAGATTTTTCTTTTGCAATTTTTAGTGATTTTTGGATTGATACTAAAATAGGTTAAAATACACACTAGGGAATTTTTTTGGAATATTTCTAGGTATTTTAATATTTTTTGGTATTTTCTAAGTTAGACAGTAGGCAAAAAGCATGTTTCTGATTTTTAATAAATATTAATAAGAAATAAGATTAAAAGCTAAAAATATGGCGACAAATTACAAGCCAACAGGAGCTTAAGTTTAAATTTTGAGAATTTTTCGATCCAAAATGAGGCCTTAAATAAATAGAGCAAGCAAGCACAAGTTATAGGCCTAGCAGGGGCATTTATGCAAATATCCAAAAGTCCAGGGTGAAAATGCAATTTTTCCCACAAAATTAATACTGATTAAGATATATTCTGGACCCAACACCAATACCCCAAGCCGCGAGGGCTTGTCTGCAAAATGTCCAGCCACGCGCGTGCAAAGCACGTGCCTGGGAGGACTAGATAGCAATTACACAATAAGTAGGGGGTTGGATTGCAAAATTCCTCGAAATATTATAACTGCATCTGAATGTTTAGGAACTAAACCTAAATACAGCAAAACCCTAGGACCCTTTTTGCAAAAACGCCAAGGCGCGCGTGACGTGCACGCGCCTGGCAGGGGTACCGATGTAAATCACAGAGTTAATGGGGGTTCACTTGCAAATTTTTCAAAACATAATAAAGGCGACTGAATGTTTTGGGCTTTAATATTAAATACAAAAAGAGAATGGGCTCACGATGCAAAATTCCCAAACAAAGGGGCGATCGGTCGGCTGATGTAGGCTCACTTATGCCACGTGTCGACACGATAACGGCCGATACCCCTTCACTTTGAGCGGCCCAGATTAGAAGATCTGGAAACGATGGATGGTCCTGGGTGCTCTCGATCCAACGGATGCTGCTGCATCTGGGGGAGCCTTGAAAATCCGACGGCGGAGAGAGGCGATGAACGAACAGGAAAGAACCCCGCCGCTGCGAGGTTCCTCCGGCGAGCTGGGGCTTCTCCGGCGGTTCTATGGACGTCAAAATGTCTCCACAAGCTCTTGAAGGTGTCCTCTTCTCGCCTGGAGCTTCAAAACGAGGTGGCGACCACCCGAGCGCTCCGGAGGAGGTGGAGGAGCTAGGGCTCCCAAAACACCTCCGGCGAGCTCGCAAAATAGCTCCAGGTGCTCGATATGCTCATGGTACCTGCAAAAGATGTGTGATATGATTGGGGGAAAATTGCCCCGATCACGTGGCGTAATGGAACGGGGGTGTGCTGCGACGGATGGCGCGAAGAACGAAGGTGGCCGGAGTTGCTCCGGCCAACTATCGACTGGGCGAATCGATAGGCGAGAGAGATTGATGAAGATGGCGGAATGAAGCTCTGACTATAAGGAACGGAATGGAAGCGAAAAATAAGGAGATTAAACGGCCTCGAGCCTAGGAAGGGCGAGGGAAGGTGTACCTCGACGGGGGAAACCACCGGAGGTCGGAGGAACTCCCTAAGCCGCTGATCGGCCACCTGGAAGGGTCGATCCTGGAGCTGTCACCTCCAGGAGACGATGGAGCTCACTAGGGGCGCGAGAGGGCCAATGTTTGGGGTTTAAATTAGAATGGAGTCAAGGGGGTTGGTTTTGAAAGGTTGACAAGGGGGTCCAAAGAACAAGTCGTGCAGCTCGATTCAGAGCTCCACAGCTCTAGGAGAGCCTAGGGCGTGTAAGAGCTCTGATCGAGGAAAAACTTCCATGAAGGAAGCATCATGATTTGGTGAAAGGAGCAGCCCCCAAAAAACCTTGAAACGGGGTCAAAAGCCATTCTGACAACCTACAGGACCTAGGGTCAGAGAGTTGACCCGAGGTCAACTCTTCTGGCCTCCTGGTTGGTCCACGTGGACCAACCAGGAAAAAGGTCCAAAAAAAGATTAAAAAAATCATTTTAAAATAGTAAATAATATTGTTTTAATTAGGTTATAAAATAAAAAGTGTTTATAAATTTATAAATTGTGTTGTTCCGATTTTAATTATTTTTATGAGATGTATTTTTACAAGTTTACACTTATACCCTTTATAGGTATATTACCTATATAAGTTAGTATTTTATTTTTTATTTTGTGTATTTTATTTTTTATTATTTTTATTTCTTATTTTATAAAATTATAAAATACTTTTATATTCACAAATATATTTTTGTTTTATTTTCCTGATACATTTTGTATATTTAATAAAATATAAGTATAAAATATACATGTATAAGTATAGGTCCAATACCTAGGTATTGTATATACAATTATTTTTATTTTGAGTTCTCTCTACATTTTTATTCTGATTTTAATATACATATGTATTATAAATATTAATTACAAAATTATAAAAATATAAAAATATAAAATAATGAATAAATAATAAATTGAATATTTTAATCAGTACAACTATACAAGGTGGGTCCAAAACTCAACTTTCAAACCGTAGCTCTGCCAAATGCAAAACTACCGCCATTAAATAGATTATTTTATTCTATATACAATTAAGGTGAGTTTGCTACATTTGGAGTTGTCAGTTGTGAGATACGGATCTGGAAAGTTGGGCTTCTGGATTTTTATTCAGACCATAACTTTTTATCTGTACATTATTTTTGAGTGAAATCAATTTTGTATTTTTCTTTATAAAATTATCTACAACTTTCATGAACAAAGTTTCTTTATTTGATGTATAAAAAGTGGAACCAAAAATAGGTCCCAAAATGAATAAAGAATGAATAAAATACTATAGGTATTTGACCCTTATCTCCCCCTACTTTATTCCTTGTCGACCTATTCATCAAGATGCCTAGGTCTCGGGGTTTTAGGTCATAAAATATTTACAATATTTTATTCTTTTTCTTTTCTTTTATTGACTCTATAATTTTGGCTTTAATTACAAAATTTTATACACTAATTACAGGAACATGCATGAATGCTAAGATGCTCTATTTAAGGGTATTTACAGGCATTTGCTAGGGTTTTTGATGCAAAAATGATAGAATAAAGATGATGAAATGTGGATTCATCATACCCCTATACTTAACCTTTGCTAGTCCCTAGCAAACACTTATGCAATAAGTGTAAAAAGAAAAAGAAAGAAAAGAAAAAGAAGAACTTGGATTTAGTTCAATTATCAAACTTGTCTTCACAAAATCAAAGTTTGGAGGTTAAGTCGGACCTTTGGAATTTTGGTGCGGGCAGAACCTTAATGAGAACCGAATTTGAAATCCAACAGTCCCTGAGAATCTCAAAACTCTGTCCAAGTTTCCTCAATAGCCAGGTCAGAAATACTTCAACTCATACGCAAACCCTTACGACTATGAATCTGACTCGTACAGTGTAAGTGATGATGGCTCTCCTCAACTAGAATGACAAAGAGACTGACTTCTCCCGTACGACAACCCAATGATTCCCCAATCCAATAACTCCATCCTCGAGGAGCGGGGTATTCCCTTCTAAGTTCAAGTGGCAACCAGCTCAAGAGGAGGGGGTGAAGAGAAGAATGGACGGTAGCCAGTGTAGCTACCTATCCTGGGATGCAAGACCAGTGTAGTCAAGTCATCCTGCTGCAGGCTCACATGATATGACTTTGGAACTCAAGCTTGCTTATTGATGTTACAACATTTGTACATACTTGCAGGCTTTTATTTTTATACATGCCTGAACTTTTTTTTTGATACTATTCACAGCAGCATTTACATAAGGAGTTTTTCCTCTTGAGCCAGTAGACTATCCCTTTGTTGAAGCTTTATCGCAACCCACAGCCTCCTATCTTTAGACTTCCTTATCACTGGACGGGTTAGGGTGCACTTCCCTCCCTAGAGGAGGACAAATGTTTCCACTTGTGTGCGTCTCATACCGGCAAATCCAATCCCCTCACCACTCCAACTGAGTCGAGCCATGTGAAAGGTGCAGGTGTCCAAGTTAGGTCATTATCAACAAGAGTCGTGCGTGTGCTCCGAAATACTCTACTTAGGCAGTCAAGAATCCATTGAACTAAGTCCCGTGATCCTCAAAGAATTAAGTCAACTCGACCTGAAGTACCTCAGACCCAGTTCCTATAAGGTTCGTGTTATTAGGTTGATTTTAAGGTCCAATCAAGCTCCAATCTCCGGATTTTACTTAGACTTGTTCAACTATCAAACTTAATCCGAAAAATGCGAATGCTATGCAATGCGATGCAGAAAATATTTTTGTGATGCAATTTTCAAGAATTTGAACTTTTTATGGATTTTTGAAAAGATGATGATGATGCATATGCATTTTTTGTATTTTTCAAAGAGGTTTTTCAAATGTTTTTGGATTTTAATTTTGCAAATGTTTTTGGTATTTTTGTAAACAAAAAGTTTTGGCTAAAAACTAGGTGAAAATATGTACACGGGAGTGCTTCTTATATATACAAGAGGTGGATTTTAAGAATCTACAAGGGTAAGTGCTCTATTTTATACATATATAAATAATGGATTTTGGTGAGATGTATATATTCCTCAAATTTATTTGACAAAAGCGTTTCACACAATTTTTTAAAACTATAGTCCAAAATATTTTTTACAGACATTTTACAAACATGTAGACACATTTGAAAATCATTTTGCAAAGGCTTTCAAAACAATATAAATAGATTTTTCAAAGTATTTTTGCAACCATTTTTCAAACCATTTGCAAATCATTTTTCAAACATTTTATTTCACACAAAGAAAATAAATTTTACAAACCACACATTTTTACACAGGTTGAAAACAGGTAACAAAACATTTTCAAAATAGTTTTCAATAAATGTTCACTGGGATTTTCAAACTATTTTTCAAACATTTTGCAAAAAACATTTTCACCTGATTTATTAATCAGTAATTACAAAAAGAATTTGAGGAACAAAACACCTTTTTATTAAGGGTTTTTAATGAATTTTAAAGAATTAATAGCCATATTTATTAAGAAAATACGAAAGTACGAGTTATGGCTAAAGTATATACGCAGTATATACGACCCCCCCTATACTTAGCTTGAGCTATGTCCTCATAGATCGGAGAGAAAGGAGAAGACATAACTCGTACTAAGTATAGACAAGTCTAAAGAATAAATGAATGATCCAATGAGAAGTTGACCGTCCCCCCTATACTTAGAATCGAGTAATCCTAAGTATAGCAGACTGTACACAACGCAGGGAGGGTCAAGGGGGGGAATGAACAGATCGTACTCAGATTGTCTCCCCCTATACTTAGGGTAAGATATCCCTGAGTATAGACAAGAAGAGGAGACAATGGAGAGGATCGAAAAATAGAGAAACTCTGGGTGCACGCCCCCCTATACTTAGGACAAAGTACGTCCTAAGTATGGAAAACTGCCTACAAGGGCAGCGCCTTTTTGATAGATAAAGAAAATAGAAAAGGAAAAGAAGAAAAGAAGAAAATAAATCAACAGATGAAAGAGTTATATGGACAGATGATCTGCACATCGGAAGATAGAAGTGATCACCATGTATGAGATGCAGATGATATGAGTCAAAGGACACATCTTATACCAGAAGAATGGGGGCAACGTCAATGGTCGGCGGATCATGATCTAGATATAGCTTCAGGCGTTGACCATTGACGCAGAAGGTAGAGGAAGATGACGGTTCGGATATGTCAATGTTGCCATTGTCATGTACCTTCCTAACCACATACGGGCCTTTCCACTTGCTTTATAATTTCCCTGGAAATAATTTCAGCCTGGAATCAAACAACCATACTCTCTGCCCTGGCTCAAACTGTTTATGGCTGATGTGGGAATCATGCCATGTCTTCACTTTCTCTTTGTATTGTAGGCTGTTGGAAAAGGCTGTATCTCTCAGTTCCTCCAGGGCTGCCAACTCTGCTCTTCTCTGTTCTCCTATGCTCTCGGGATCTAACAGTAACTCAGTGACTGCCCAAAATGATTTATGCTTGATCTCTACTAGCAGATGGTAAGGCTTGCCATAGACGAGACGAAAGGGAGATGTCCCCAATGGATTCTTGAAAGAAGTCCGATAGGCCCACAAGACCGAGTCCAAAAGCTGTGACCAATCCTTTCGGTCTGGGCGGACAACTTTCTGCAAGATTGTTTTTATCTCCCGGTTCGATACTTCGGCAAGAACATTGGTCTGAGGGTGATACAGTGTGGAAACTCGATGATCAATGCTGAACTCGTCTGCAAGGGCCATAACCTTGTCATTGATGAAATGAGACCCCCGTCTGAAATCAAGACTCTAGGTACCCCGAACCGTGAAATGATATTTTTCCTCAAGAATTTACATACGGTTTTAGCATCTGCGGCTCGGGCGGGGATGGCCTCAACCCATCGATTGACATAATCCACAGCGAGCAAAATATGCTCGAATCCCTGACTCTTAGGAAATGGGCCCACGAAATCAATCCCCCATGCATCAAAAACCTCACAAAAGTGAATGGGTTGCATGGGCATCATGTCTCTCTGTCCGCAGGTACCCATTTTCTGACAGTCAGTACATCTCTTCACGAACTCATCAGAATCCTTGAAGAGAGTAGGCCACAATAGGCCAGATTGAAGCACCTTCTGTGCTATCCTTTTTTCAGAATGATGTCCTCCTGCCTCAAGCTTGTGGCAGTATGTGAGGACGTTGTGATGCTCTTCTTGAGGAATGAACCTTCTCGCTGTCCCCTCCATCATGATAAAGGATTGGATCCTCCCAATGGTAAAACTTGGCCTTCGCCAGGAAGGTCACAAGTTTCTGCCTGGGCCAACCTTGTGGGACCGTCTTGGCAACAAGATAGTTTACAATGTCAGCGTACCACGGGAGCGAGGTGATAGCCAAGATCGCCTCATCTGGAAATGTCTCTGTGATAGGTGCGATGGGCTCAGATTCCTCAAGATTCTCCAGTCTGGAGAGATGATCCGCCGCCACATTCTTGACTCAAGGTTTATCCTTAATCTCAATATCAAATTCCTGGAGTAGAAGGATCCATCTGGTGAGACGTGCTTTGGCATCCTTCTTAGCCATTAAGTATCGGATGGCGGTGTGATCAGTGTAAATTGTCACTCTAGATCCGAGAATATACGATCGATACTTATCCAGAGCAAAGACTACGGCCAGCATCTCTTTCTCAGTCACTGTGTAATTCCGCTGGGCGGCATCCAAAGTCCGGCTGGCGTAGTGAATGGCAAAAGGTAATCCATCCCTCCTCTGTCCAAGCACAGCCCCAACGGCAAAATCTGAAGCATCTGTCATGATCTCGAATGGAAGAGACCAATCGGGTGGCTGAAGGACAGGAGCTGAAACAACCATATTTTTGAGAGTCTCGAAAGACGCAAGACACTTATCATTGACAATAAACTCGGTGTCTTTTGTCAGCAAATCAGTAAGCGGTCGGGCAATTCGACTGAAGTCCTGAATGAACCGTCGGTAGAAACCGACATGCCCCAGAAAATACCGCAACTGATGTAGATTGGACGGTGGATTGAGTTTTCTGATGATATCCACCTTGGTCGGATCGACCTCCATGCCCCTATTGGAGACAATATGACCGAGGACCGTCCCCTGAGTCACCATAAAGTGGCTCTTCTTCCAAGATAAAACAAGATTGACCTCTATGCAGCGCTGAAGCACACGGTCTAGGCAGTCAAGACAAGCATCGAACCCGTCGCCATAGACCGAGAAGTCATCCATGAAGACCTCTAAACAGTCACCCACCATGTCCGAGAAGATGGACAACATGCACCTTTGGAATGTCGCTGGAGCGTTACATAGACCAAAGGGCATCCGTCTGAAAGCATACGTCCCAAACGGACAGGTGAATGTCGTTTTCTCCTGGTCTTCGGACACAATGGCCACTTGATTATATCCAGAGTACCCGTTAAGAAAGCAGTAATGACTCTTCCCAGCTAGTCCCTCGATAATCTGATCAATGAAGGGTAGCGGGAAGTGATCCTTCTTGGTGGCCTCATTCAATCGTCTGTAGTCCACACATACCCTCCAAGAAGTGGGTACTCGGGTAGCGATCTCCTCTCCAGACTCATTCACAACTGTAGTGATACCCGTCTTCTTGGGTACCACATGCAACAGACTAACCCATTTGGAGTCGGAGATGGGGTAGATAAAATCGGCGCTCCACCACTTTGAAATTTCTTTCATGACTACGTCTCGAAGATTCGGGTTCAGCCGTTGTTGGAACTCACGCGACGGCCTAGCATCATCTTCAAGATAGATGTGGTGGGAGCACAGAGCCAGACTAATCCCCTGGAGATCAGCTATACTCCAGCCTATTGCCTTGCGGTTTCTTTCAAGAACCTCCATCAGACGAGATTCTTGCTCTCCAATCAAACCTGTTGAGATAATGATTGGGTGCATATCTGGCTCACCCGCAAGGAATCTGTACTTCAACGACTGCGGCAGAGGCTTCAGTTCTGGACAACTGGGAGGGGGCAGATCTGGCTTCTGATATGTCTGTGTAAACGCTACCAGGTCTGCATGGGAGAACTCTCGCTCTGCATGAATATCTGACGGAAGGAGGCCTGCTGAATCATCAATGAACTGCACTGGCTCGCACTCTGTCGTGGTTGTTGGCTCAGAAGGAATCAGACAAGGCAAATAGTCATCAAAATCATCCCCGTCAATGTCTGAATCCGAGGGATCAGAAGAAGATGAAAAAGATTGGAAATCATCGGCACCACTCGTCCCGACACTGTCAGCCTCAGGTGTATCCTCCTCCAGGGGTGTGCTCTCCCGGCTCTCGACTGCCATGAGCTTGAGATATAGTGAATCTGTAGGCAAGGCGAGGGTCGGTGCTACAGGATCTATCCAGTTGGATTCATCATCAATCATCACAAAATCACACGCCTGGTGGATGTCTAGCTCTTCCTCTGTCATCTGTGCGGCTTCGCTTGACTGCTCCGAGCATTCTAACTCTTTGGCTCTAGTTTCCTCGATCGTCTCTATTTGTATGGTTTCGCCCTCTATGCGAAAGCATACCTTCCCACTATCATGTTCGGTCACCGCCTTGGCTGTGGCCAAGAATGGACGTCCGAGAATGATGGGGGCATCAGTTACCGACTCAGGGATCTCCATGTCCAACACAATGAAGTCCACGGGGAATTTCAGGCCTTGAATGGTAACGACCACGTCTTTCAATAACCCCTTCGGCCTCTTAGTCGACCTGTCAGCAAACTGAAGGACTGTCCTGCTCCGAAGAAGAGGACCAAACTCGAATCGGTCGAGTAAGGCTGCCGGAAGAAGGTTGATTGAAGAGCCATTGTCTAATAGAGTACAATCAAACTGCTGCTCCTGAATCTCGCATATAGGGAGCTCCTGCATTTGGTCGCTTGGCTGGCAGCTTGTTCAGAATGGTGCAGCAAGTGAAATGAGTGAGCACATGGATCTGATCTCTGTGGTTCCTCCTCTTCCTGCGGACAGTAGTCTTCTCTTTCAAGTTCTTTTTGAAGAGGGGGATGTGCTCAAGTGCTTCATGTAGAGTCAGCTGGATATGGAACCTGTCAATCATCTGGTTGCCGAACTCTACCTGTTGCTTTTTTTTGGATTTTCTCTTGTGTTCCTCTTCGCTCGGCGGAGTGCCTCGAGGAAGGGGATGGTAGGGGCCTCCACAGATGGAGGACTAGGAATCGGTCCCTATGCCTGTGAAGGAGGAGAATCCATACAATAATCATCATTCAACACATATGGATCCGCAATGTGAACGGAAACCTTTCCTTTATTCATATTTTTGTTTTTCTTTTTGTTACCACAGTCCATAGATACAAAAGGTGGTAACATCACAGAGGGAGGCTCAACAAAAGTAGACGTGGTGGCCTCAGTACCACCACCAGCACCTGTGTCCGTGGCATCAGCACCACGCTCTGGCTCAGCATCCAAAATGGTGGCATCAGCACCACCGTCTGCGTCTGGTATCACGACGGCCTCAGTACCGTCGTCCTGGACTCCATCATGGGTAGCATCAGCACCACCGTCTTCAACATCATTGTTAGCGGCATCAGCACCGCTACTCTGCTCCTCTGGCGCTCCTGGTTCTGCATCTGGTTGTCGCTCAGAAGAGGCGCCGCCTACAGGCATCCTACCGCTCCTAGTAGTCACAAAATCAGCATCATAGAAAGAATAAGACATATCACTCAAATAGTCACTAGGAGAGGTGTCCTCTGTAAACTCTACCTGCTCAGACTTCCTTTTCAGATTGTTCGGGTTAGGTTCAATCTGAGCGGGTATGGCGGCCTTCCCTTTGATAATCTCCCTCATCTCCTGTAGGAATTCATCCATTTCTTGCCTGAAAGATGCTCGCTGTTCGGAGAGAAAGCGGGCAAGATCATCAAGAGCTGGGTTCTCAAAAGTGGGTCCTTGAGAACCGGATGGGTTTCCTTGCGGGAAATGAGGTTGCTGCTGCTGTGGTTGCTGGTACAGATAGTTCTGGGTCGGCTGGGAATAAGATTGGTGAGGCTGTTGATGCTGCCTCCACTGCTGTCCCTAATAGGCGGGACGAGGACCACTCTGGTATTGCTGTTGATGGGCATATTGGGACTGTTGCTGCTGTTGTGGCTGGCTGTTCTGCTGTCCTTGAGCGGGATTCTGCTGCTGGGATGAGGAGCCACTATTGCCCCAACGGAATCCTGGATGATCACGACGGATCCCAGGCTGAGGGTACCGGTCGTACCAAATCCCATTGATTTCCATCAATGGTTCCTGCTCAAAGGAGGGTGGAGGAAGAACTGTCAGTGGCTGCTCCGGCTGATACACCACCATCTGAGTGTCTGGAGATGGTGGCTGCGCTGAGTAGTACTGTAGCAGTGGAATCGGCTCTGCCTGGATATGGTTCACCTGACGGTACGAGGTAGAGGCTTGGTTAGAGCTGCTACTACTGGGGTCAGCCCGTGACCTAGGAGGCTGCTGGGAAGGAGTTTGTGCCTCCTAGATGCAAAGGATCTGCGTCTTCAGGTCACTCATGGTCTTGGCGATCTGGTCCATCTAGGCCATGCCTTGCATCTGCTTCTTCTCGAGGATCTCGAGACGGTCCAGCTTCTCACTGATTATGCCCATGTCGGCTGCGGCTGATTCAGCTTGGGCTACGGCTGCCGACACTGTGTTGGGACCGGCATCGATGCGGGCGATCCTCTAGAATGATCCTGCTCCTTGCGGGGGCTTCTGCTGTGTGTAGACTCAGGCTTGGGCCATCACGGTTGAATTCTCTACCATGCCCTCGTAGATGGCGCAGACGTCGTCCTCACCCTTGGAAAAGTAGGATCCACCGCAAGAGGCGTTGACAAGCCCCTGCAGCTCCAATGTCAGCCCACAAAAGAAGCTTTGCACTAAATTGGGCTTGGATATGTCGTGATGTGGACACCGGTCAATGAGCTCTCGAAATCGATCCCAAGCTTCATGAAACTGTTCATTAGGGATCATGACGAAATTGCTGATCATTGCTCTAGCTGCATTGGCCCGGTCGAGAGGGTAGTATTTCTTCAAATACGTGGTCCGGAGATCAGCCCAAGTGTCGATGAATCGCCCGAGGTGTTTGAGCCAATATGCGACTCTGTAAACCAATGAGAACGGGAAGGCGATCATCTTGATCGTGTCCTCAGTCATCAACCTGTCATGGATGGTGCTGCATATCATCTCGAATTCTTAGAGGTGGAGGTGTGGCTCTTCGGTCGGTAACCCATGGAATTTGGGTAGAAGCTGAATGGTATGGGGCCGAAGCTCGAAGTCTCCATGAATTGGCGGGAGTCTGATCCATCGATGTGTAAGGGACGCTGCTGAGTTATGCAATTCTCGCATGATGGTCTGTGGCGGTCTCTCAGCGTCGGGATCGCCTCCTCCTGCATCAGGTCCTCCTCCTCCTCCACTGCCACCGCCCCCCAGGTCGGTTTTCTCTCATCTGAGCTATCTCTCTCATGAGATCACCCATGAATGTTCCCTGGTCACGGATCTGCCTCTGCATAGTCTCCAGGGACGCTAACGAGGAATTGTTGATGGCCGCCTGATCAAATATGAACGGAGGGTGATCATGGTCATCTGGGTGCTCGCCTCTGTCTGCCATCACTGGATTCTCTGAAAAAGCAAAAGAGGCCATCTCAGGTGCTGTCGAATGATCTGAACTCTGTGATGCACTGAATTCTGAAACTATTGGGCTGAGAGAAGGAGAATGAGAAGGGTAGTCGAGGGGGAACAGAGTGGATGTAAACTCAGGCTCGGAGAGCGGACTCTCCGAGGTAGTCCTAGATGAATAAGGAGGAGTGCTGGATAGCGGTGCTGACAAAGTCGGCCTAAGAGATCTCCGTCCCATCATCTTGATTATTGGGAAGAGCAGAGGGAATGCAGAAGAAGAGAAATGAAGGAGAAGCAAAATTGCGCACAATTGTGCTGTGTTTTTGATCTTGACCTAAATAAATCTAGCAATCAAACACAAAACAGGGGTGAGTTCACCAACTCAACACATGAAGCCGTGAAGGTTCTCCTTTTATCTTATCAATTTTAGCTTGATTCAGGAATTAATCTTTTCACGAGTCCTTAGAGCGCCACGCCTAAAGGAGAGAGAGTACTGCCGGAAAAGTATTCCCGTACTTGTCCTCCTCCTGTGTAACCTGTAACTTGCGCTTTTTAAGGTCCTTGTAACCCTTCCTGGATCCCTACTCAGCCAAAGAAATAGAGGGAGGAAGCCGATAGGTGAAACTGATACTTCGGATCTCGCTCGCAACAGAATCACCCGTGAGCGTGCAAGATCCTACTCGGACGCAGCCGGTGAGACAGACACACCCGTGAAGGCGTGGCCTATGCTCGGTACTTTGGACAAGGTCGATGCTCACATAATAGTGAGTCACCAATGGCGACCAAGCCCTACTCGACTACGTACGATAGTAGCGCCAATACTTCGAAAATCCAGGCGATACACAAGGCAGCCACAAGTTGGGTTTTTGGCTCTAATCCTTACGAAGCGCTCACCTCACTTGGAAGGAGACCTTCCCATGCAACCTGAATACAAGTGAGGGTGTTACTCTCCCCAGACAATGAATCCAATTACCGATTTTATTTTTGGTCAAGGTTTTCTTTAGCAGTCCCTTTTTTAATTTTTTTGGTGTTATCGCTTCTTTTGAGTGAATTCAAACAAGCTCCTAACGTTTTTTGTATTTTCTTTGATCCTACTTTGTCCAAAAACAGAGGGAGAATAGAGTCGGAAAAGCCAATGCAAGTCGACACCAAGGTGGAAATCTCACCTTTGTGCCTAAATGATGAATGCTAAGTGAGAAGACTTACAGTGAATCCCAGCTCTCTCCATGCGGGATGCAAAGCAGAATTTGTAAACCTAAACTACATGTCGATTATGCAATGCGGAAATCGTCCTAAGGTAGGCAACTGCTAGCATGAAGAACAAGCTAACCACTAGCCCTCAATCCTAATGTCCGGTCTAGGCTCACCCCTCCTCTGCTCAACACACTTGAGTTTAGGAGAAAGCGCTTTGCAGGATGAGCTCGCGGCGCGCGGATCGAAAGCTAATGGCCAACTGTTTAATTAGTCTAAGTCCAAATACGATCTATAGGAGCATGCAAAGGTTATTAGTGTGTTTGGACCTATTCTAATCGAATCAAGCAAGGCCTACAACTAAGGGCTCAATCCACAAAAGAAATGAAAAAGGAAAACAAAACCGGAAAATGATAAAAGCCGCGGTGAGCCCCCGGGTGAACAAACACCCGGAAATTAGGCCCGATAGTCTGAGTATCCAAGTCCTGAGTCCTGTATTATTACAAATTGATGAATCACTCTCTCTCACAAAATAAAAGGCAAGCTAGCCTAAGCACTCTCTCGCTCCTCCTGCTCTCTCCTGCCGGCTTGGCCAAAGAATGGCCGACTCCGCTTCCCAATGATGTTTTGGGTCACCTAGGCAATCCGCCTTGCTCCACGGTCCCTCGCAAGAAGACAAAAGAGTGGTCAGAAAGCTCAACAAAATATATAACAAATAAGAGAGGCAAAAGTGAAAGCAATGGTAGACAAACAAAACAAACACAAGCAAAGATAAACTACTCGCTGTTGCTCCCCAGCAACGGAGCCATTTGATAAACACATATTATCGTAGGTCTAAAAAGTATGTCTCACACAAGGCGGAGACAACCGAGGTCGTTGCGGTGACCCACAATAAAATGTATTTAATCAACAATTAACCCACACTATAGATCAAAGAAATAGAAATAAATGTGGAGTTAAAATTTATTTTTAACTCTGCACAAAATGTATAGCAAGCAAGTATGCAGAGAGTTTGAACACAGGGAGCAAACAGGGTAGGTGCACAAGTAAATGTGAGTGTGTGTGAAGTGATGTCTACACTAAGCAAGCAAAGATTTTGTGGGTTTTTAATTTTTATTTTTTTTATTTTTTTATTTTTTTAATTAATTTTTAATTTTGTATTTTGATTTTTAATTTCTGATTTTTATAATTTTATATTTTATATATTTTTTTTCTTTTTCAATATTGGAATATCAAGACAATGTAATAAAAGAGAAGATAGAATATTAATAAAAATAAGCAAAAATAACCACAAATTCAGAAATAAAATCTTTTTGGTATTTTTATGATATTCTACTGTTTTTGTGATTTTTGGATGTTTTTCAAATTGTTTTTGGTATTTTTAAATGCTGAAATAAAGGAAAACAATGAAGAAGCTACTGGCTGGGGGTAAAATTAGAATTAAAAATATCAGATAGCCACAAAATTTTTCCACACTAATTTTAAAATAAATATAATAAAATACATAACAAACAGAAGCTGAGTTTATATTTTTCTGAGTTTTCTTTGATTTTATATTTTTTTTTGAAGTTTTAATGTATTTTTAATTTTTAAGGTTTTTCTTTTTCAATTTTTAGTGATTTTTGGACTGACACTAAAATAGGTTAAAATATACACTATGGATTTTTTTGGAATTTTTCGAGGTCTTTTAATATTTTTTTAGTATTTTCTAAGCTAGACAGTAGGCAAAAAGCATGTTTCTGATATTTTAATAAATACTAATAAGCAATAAGATTAAAAACTAAAAATATGGCAACAAAAACAAGCCAACAGGAGCTTAAGTTTAAATTTTGAGAATTTTATGAGTTAAAATGAGGCCTTAAATAAATAGAGCAAGCAAGCACAAGTTAAAGGCCTGACAGGGGCATTTATGCAAATATCCAAAAGTCCAGGGCGAAAATGCAATTTTTCCCACAAAATTAATACTGATTAAGATATATTCTGGACCCAACACCAATACCCCAAGCCGCAAGGGCTTGTCTGCAAAATGTCCAGCCATGCGCGTGCAAAGCACGCGCTTGGGGAGGACTAGATAGCAATTACACAATAAGTAGGGGGCTGGATTGCAAAATTCCTCAAAATATTATAACTGCATCTGAATGTTTAGGAACTAAACCTAAATACAACAAAACCCTAGGACCCTTTTTGCAAAAACGCCAAGGCGCGCGTGACGTGCACGCGCCTGGCAGGGGTACCAATGTAAATCACATTGTTAACGGGGGTTCACTTGCAAATTTTTCAAAACATAATAAAGGCGACTGAATGTTTTGGGCTTTAATATTAAATACAAAAAAAAAATGGGCTCACGATGCAAAATGCCCAAACAAAGGGGCGATCGGTCGGCTGATGTAGGCTCACTTATGCCACGTATCGACACGATAACGGCCGACACCCCTTCACTTTGAGCGGCCCAGATTAGAAGATCTGGAAATGATGGACGGTCCTGGGCGCTCTCGATCCAACGGATGCTGCTGCATCTGGGAGAGCCTTGAAAATCCGACGGCGGAGAGAGGCGATGAACGAACAGGGAAGAACCCCGCCATTGCGAGGTTCCTCCGGCGAGTTGGGGCTTCTCCGGTGGTTCTATGGACGTCAAAATGGCTCCGCAAGCTCCTGAAGGTGTCCTCTTCTCGCCTGGAGCTTCAAAACGAGGTGGCGACCACCCGAGCGCTCCGGAGGAGGTGGAGGAGCTAGGGCTCCCAAAACACCTCTAGCGAGCTCGCAAAATAGCTCCAGGTGCTCGATATGCTCATGGTACCTGCAAAAGAAGTGTGATATGATCGGGGGCAAATTGCCCCGATCACGTGGCGCAATGGAACGGGGGTGTGCTGCGGCAAATGGCGCGAAGAACGAAGGTGGCCGGAGTTGCTCCGGCCAACTATCGACTGGGCAAATCGATAGGCGAGAGAGATTGATGAAGATGGCGGAATGAAGCTCTGACTATAAGGAACGGAATGGAAGCGAAAAATAAGGAGATTAAACGGCCTTGAGCCCAGGAAGGGTGAGGTAAGGTGTACCTCGACGGGGGAAACCACCAGAGGTCGGAGGAACTCCCTAAGCCGATGATCGGCCACCTGGAAGGGTCGATCCTGGAGCTGTCACCACCGGGAGACGATGGAGCTCACTAGGGGCGCGAGAGGGCCAATGTTTGGGGTTTAAATTCGAATGGAGTCAAGGGGGTTGGTTTTGAAAGGTTGACGAGGGGGTCCAAAGAACAAGACGTGCAGCTCGATTCAGAGCTCAACAGCTCAAGGAGAGCCTTGGGCGTGTAAGAGCTCTGATCGAGGAAAAACTTCCATGAAGGAAGCATCATGATTTGGTGAAAGGAGCAGCCCCCAAAAAACCTTGAAACGGGGTCAAAAGCCATTCTGACAACCTACAGGACCTAGGGTCAGAGAGTTGACCCGAGGTCAACTCTTCTGGCCCCCTGGTTGGTCCACGTGGACCAACCAGGAAAAAGGTCCAAAAAAAGATTAAAAAAATCATTTTAAAATAGTAAATAATATTGTTTTAATTAGGTTATAAAATAAAAAGTGTTTATAAATTTATAAATTATTTTATTCCGATTTTTAATTATTTTTATGAGATGTATTTTTACAAGTTTACACTTATACCCTTTATAGGTATATTACCTATATAAGTTAGTATTTTATTTTTTATTTTGTGTATTTTATTTTTATTATTTTTATTTCTTATTTTATAAAATTATAAAATACTTTTATATTCACAAATATATTTTTGTTTTATTTTTCTGATACATTTTGTATATTTAATAAAATATAAGTATAAAATATACAGGTATAAGTATAGGTCCAATACCTAGGTATTGTATATACAATTATTTTTATTTTGAATTCTCTCTACATTTTTATTCTGATTTTAATATACATATGTATTATAAATATTAATTACAAAATTATAAAAAATATAAAAATACAAAAATAATGAATAAATAATAAATTGAATATTTTAATCAGTACAACTATACAAGGTGGGTCCAAAACTCAACTTTCAAACCGTAGCTCCGCCAAATGCGAAACCACCGCCATTAAATAGCTTATTTTATTCTATATACAATTAAAGGTGAGTTTGCTGCATTTGAAGTTGTCAGTTATGAGATACGGGTCTGGAAAGTTGGGCTTCTGGATTTTTATTTAGACCATAACTTTTTATCTGTACATTATTTTTGAGTGAAATCAATTTTGTATTTTTCTTTATAAAATTATATACAACTTTCATGAACAAAGTTTCTTTATTGGTTGTATAAAAAGTGGAACCAAAAATAGGTCCCAAAATGAATAAAGAATGAATAAAATACTACAGGTATTTGACCCTTATCTCCCCCTACTTTATTCCTTGTCGACCTATTCATCAAGATGCCTAGGTCTCAGGGTTTTGGGTCATAAAATATTTACAATATTTTATTGTTTTTCTTTTCTTTTATTTACTCTATAATTTTGGCTTTAATTACAGTATTTTATACACTAATTACAGGAACATGCATGAATGCTAAGATGCTCTATTTAAGGGTATTTACAGGCATTTGCTAGGGTTTTTGATGCCAAAATGATAGAATAAAGATGATGAAATGTGGATTCATCACAAACCCTACATGGAAAGAACTAAGGAAGGATTCTTTCCCGTAAGATATGGCGCTGACCTATCTAAAAGGATAACACCTCAAAGTGTTGAGGTTGTGAATGCTATAGTTGTATGCGCTTGTGCATCTACTATACAGAGCTTAGTGTATGCCATGATATGTACAAAAATCAAATATTTATCATGTAGTAAGAGTAGTAAACTGTTAGTAAACCTACTATGGAGATGAAACACTTGATTGTAGTAATAAAACATCTCCAAAGGCTTAAAACTATAGGTACGATCTCCACGTTTTTATATACCTTTGAAAGACTTAAGACTATGTCTTGGTCTAAGGAGATGTGACCTCTAAGCATAAGGGTATTGGAAATCCCTTAATGGTTATGTTAACTGCTAAGTTGTGGTGCAAGCACTCTGACTGCTTTAATAAGAGTGAGTACTTGTTGCATAAGATGTAACATCCGCATTGGGTGCGAGTACTGTTACTAGGTGATATGCAAGTCTGTAAAAGGACTTGGCATAGTCTCTCATGACAGAGTGACTAATCAACCAATCAAGCTGTATATCTACCTGGCTCATGTTTAGCACGAGTGTGATTATTCACCATATTGGCTCTTTGGGCTAGCGGGATTGTTGGACATATGTGCCCATGGCGATCTATTTAGCAATAAAAGTTATTGCGAATCACTCTTTAATATGAAACGAAAGAATAATTAATTTGCATACTAGGTCCCTTCGTATAATTAGGGTTATATACCATGGCCATCTTGATATCATACAACTGTTGATCCAAATGTTGGATCATAGAGGTTGGTGCAGGGTTGAATATCTAAAGGGTTAGATTAAGGACTCAACCGAACCATCAAGTGACTATCAAGAAAGGATCTCCAACTCGGCGAGGAGATGACAATCCTCTCTCTAAATGCTGACATCCGACCGACCTCTTGATGCAGGTCCTCTGTATAGGAATAGAGATTTGGAGGTGTCGGATGATCTAGGTCAAAGAGTTGACTTAGCGAGATCGAGATAACCGAAACCTTTATGGTATGCTGCCACGATATAGGCACGCAGCCTCTGACCAGAGACTGATGTATTACCATTTGTCTGAGTATGCACATTTGGCAAACCATTAGGTTGATGGCCTAACCAAGTTATATACACCGACGCGCTGGTGTGCATACACGTGCATATGAGTAATGCGATCTCTCAAAGGGATCATACATGTCCACTACTGAACCGGAGGACATGATCTCGCTCATGAGATAATGGGATAAACAAAATTCCAACATTGGTCATCTTGTTTATGAAACATGACACGATTTGAAGGTATGATATATGATTTTGAAAAACATATGTTCGATACTAGCTCCCAATGATCGAATGAGAAACTAACCTATAAAACCATGAAGAAGACGATCCAAAATAAGATCAAAACTTCAGATTTAATCATAGTCTTCCAGCATGTAGGATGTATGGGTATTAGGAATACTCGAGGGTGATGTGATCTTAAATGATTGTATACTAAGGCGCTTCCATTCCGATGGAGTGTTGAAACATGTTTGGATTTTATGACTCCACTCAGTGAACTAGTTATCCAATCTTAGTCCATATGATGGATATTGAAATGAATTGGATTCAGAGAACATAAGAAGATTGTGAACTTTATCTGACATGATCATGCATCACTGAGATGCCTTTTAGTCTTGGATATGATATTAGCTCTCATTATCCAAGTCACTGTATATGGATATGCATTCACCCTAACCCTATCTCCAAGTATCCGCGGAGAAGGCACACTATCCTCAAAGGAGTTTGAGAAATGTTCCACTAAAGATAAATATAAGAACTTGGAATATTCAATGATGTTTGAATCACTAAGTGAAGAAGAGAACTTAGGAAAATTAAATTGGATTTAATTGTCCTGTATAATATTATCTTGAAAAATGTTATCTACATTTATCTAAGAAATAATGTGGATAATATGCACATTATTTTTGGATGAACAGATGGGATTTTGAGATAATTAAATTGTATTTAATTATCTTGGATAAGATTAATGTCGATAGTGATATCAACAATAATCTTGTATAGTGTGGATAAGATCCACATTATTCCATTGAAACTTGAATGTAAATAGGATTCACAAATTAATGTTAATGTGAATTGGATTCACATAATGCAATAAATGTAAATTAGATTTACAATTAATTTTAGATTTATGAATACGATTCATATTTGCCAATGGTCTATTTGCAATTATAACAAATAATTTGAAAATATTTGTTGATAATTGAATTTTAAATACTAATTAAATAAATATTTATGGGTGTCGCAACCATAATAATTAAGATAAAATGAAAATAAAAAGGAGCCCCCCTTAAAATAGAGGAGGCATCCATGGTTGTTACCACCATAGGGACGTCCCTTTTTTAGAGCTAGTCTTTATCTTTTCATTTATTTAATTATTTGTTTGTTGATTTGTTGAGATGATTAAAGGATTATCCAAATTGATAATTGTTATCAACTATAATCCTAAAGGTAGTTGTGAGCTCCTTTAATCCTGCCCTAATTTGACAATTAGGAGTACAATCCTAATGGTCCAAAAATACATATTAGAAGGAGCAGACCCTGCCTTCTAAGTTACAACAGCTCAAGGAGCAAAAACTCTCCTCTCCTCTCCTCTTTCTCTCTCTCCTCTAGGGATGTCCTCTTATAGGGATTATGTCATTAATGTTGGATATTTTCCCTTGGGTCTCAAGGTCGTCCCCTTGTAGGGACAATACCCTTAAATGCGGATAATCCTATGGCTGCGCTGCCTGATCGATTCGATCAATCTTGTCCAAAGTGTCTTCATCTTTGGTTCTTTGGGACCTCGTTGAAGAAGGATGATTTCATACGACAAAATCACGAGCAATGAGTCTCAGATCATCTTGTTGGACTGCGAGAAGTACATGGCTCATCCTCGCACCCGCAAGTGCTGTCTCCATCAGATCAGACTTAGACTTGAGGTCTCTTGATTTAGATACTATAGGATTACATTCACCACTCAAGAGGCAATCCTAAAATCATGTGATATTAATGGAATGGATTATGAATGGTTGCCAATCCATGGATTCCATCAAATATTTTTTAAATTTCGTTGTTATTGTGACTTGTATGACAAGTCTGTTTTTTGATCGAATATGATCTGATCCCCTCGTTTTCATGATGCAGGAGGCCTAAAAAACCTCCCTTCAATACGTGTTTATGTGTATAGGGTTTAATGTGCGTGTCCACACACCATATTTCAACGATTTTTTTAATTTTAGGAAAATTACCATCATGTATTTTCATCACTATATCCCTCTAAAATGCCATTCTAATTTTGTCAAAAACACATTCTCTTATGCCCTCCATCTAGCCACATGTCGATTACAACAATTGTAAGACCATTAAAAGTGCATGTACTAGATGGAGGGCATATACGTCTCTGTTTTTGACGAAGTTCGAATTGCATATTAGAGGAATATAATGATGAAAATACATGGCTGTATTTTCCAAAAAATTAAAAAATAAAACAAAAAAAATACTTAGAGTAGCCCCTTGGCTGCCCCTGGGGACAACCTCATTGAACCCTGGTTCGTTTGATTGCAGGGTTGGGTTGGGGTACACCAGTATACCCCTCCTTCCAACCCTCCCAACCCTCCTCACAGTTTACTATTCACAGGGTTACCCCAACCCAACCTAACAACCAAACAAACCCATATATATAGGTTCAATCGGGTTGTCCCCAAGGGGCAACCATCAGGCTGCTACAGTCCCATTTTCTGACGATTTTTTGTTTTTTTTCCAAAAATACCTTCATGTATTTCCATCACTATATCCCTCTAATATGCTATTTCAATTTCGTCAGAAAACAGAGACTCCTATGCCCTCCATCTAGAACAAGTCTATTATAATAATTCTAAGACTATTAAAATTACAAGTTCTAGATGGAAGGCTTAGGAGTCTATGTTTCCAACAAAATTGGAACGACATATTAGAGAGATATAGTGATGCAAATAAATGATCGTATTTTTGAAGAAAAAACGTCGAAAAATTGGTAGAGCAGTCCCGTTTCCCCACATATATAAGGGCAAGAAGTAGGTGCCCATAGGCACACAAAACATTGTGTACCCACTAAGTTTTAAATACCAAAGTATTGATGTGAATACAATCCAATTAATAAATAATCAACAGCTTTGATAAAATGAATCGACCATCATTTGATGGATGGGTTGAAGAACTCCAAATGACATGAAATTTTAATAGAATCCGTATTTTATGATATGAATAAAGATCAACAGATTTGATTTATATTTTAGTTTTAAAATATCCGATTCCTCGTCGTGGGAACACACACTTGTGTATGTCTATGGGCACATCTTTCCTTATATTCATATCCTGTTGCATCCGTAATATGGTAAAACATATGCCTTTCTCTGTAACACGATTATTTCATCCCCTTTTTGGCATCTTATAGCATGTAATTACTCAGTGTATTCTAAATTTCGATGATTAATTCAATAGTCTCACCTTATAGATCATGCTCGAAATGAAATTATTTAGAAAATTATAGAAATTACAAAGCTACAAATGTAAAGTATAATAAAAACTATCCACATTCTATTACATCTAAAATATATGTATTAGTAATCTTGAAGACAGGGGTAAGGGGAACCCTGTCTCGGTCCCTGTATCGACTCATGCATAAGACTAACATGGGATATATGTATAATATTATTTGAAATTGCATTTGTTTGAAGAATAAAAATCTGTCCGGGTAAAAAAAAAGTGCACTTATAATCATGCCGGGAAAACAAAAAGTTTACAACATAAAATAACTAGGTATAGGTAGATGCCGCATACACTTTACACCTCTATTAATAAGCTCTTCTCACGTTAAGGGCCTGTTTGGTTGCTGGGTTCGACTGGGTTGGGTTGGGCTGGGTTGGGGTGGGTGAATAGTAATCTGTGAGGAGGAAGTGCCCTTGTGAATAGTAACCAGGGTTGGGCCAACCCTTCCCAACCTTGCAACCAAACAGGCCCTAAAAGCAATTCGCTTCTTCCTAAGTTCTCAGTTTAACCTAATTTAATTATATACCAAACGACAAACGACAAGCGACGAAACAAGCAAAGGTCATTCCCTGTTCAAACAATTCCATAAACATTAATTTAATCTATAAATCCGGGGGTTGAAATAGTAATTACGCATCAAACACCCCACGGCCACCTCCACAATTCCCCCCCTTTTCAGTTCCCATGCCCCCAACCCCCGTCTCAAGCAGCAAGCAGCCAGGAGAGGGGGCACCAACTCCACCACACCTAATCCCCACTAGCTACTAAACCTCCATTAACTAATCATTCCTCCCCATCACCAGTTACTAACACATCAGATTCCTCCCCCTTCCTCTTCTCTTTCTTCCCTGGAAAGCTACGAGCAAACACCCAAGCGCGCCCAGATAGATAGAGCTGTAGAAAAAGGAGACCACTCTCACTATCTCGTCTGTCGCTTCTCCTCAAATCCCCCTCCTCTCCCGAGACATTTCTCTCTCTTTTGCTCGATCTTCGATCTTCCAGTGGAATGTCGTGCGTTTTTCGAATCTCCAGGCCGAATTGGGCTTTCCATTAGGGACTGAGGGTGGTTAGGGCTCGGAGCTTCGCCGATCTGGAGCTTGGAGCGGAGGAGAAGGCGGGAAGGAACCGCGATGGCGTCCGCTCCGGCGGCGGCGGCGCCTTTCGAGCGGTTGAGGGCTGCGGGGGCCAACACGGTACGAAAATCTTTGCCAACTCGCTCTTGGACCAGGTTTTCAATTCGGGGGTTCGGATGATGGAAAGTTGAAGTTGTTGATGTTTTTTCTGATCTTGCATTTTGGTTGATCCGAGCGCGCTTTGTATTAGTGCTGTAGATTTTTTCACTCGAGTGGGATTGTTCTGTAATTTGTCGTTATTTGAGTGAGTGACTTGAGTTGCGAGTGATTCTGGAGAATGCAAGTGCTGATTGACTTCGGTCCTCGTGAAACATTATCTGCATGTTGCCGAGCTCCTATTTGAGATTATGCTTTTGCCGAAGTTGCAAGAAGTATGGTCACCGGATTTACTTGAGCTGCATGCCAATTTTGATGGAAAAATAGACAACTCTTTGGGATGGCTCTGCAACTAGGCGACATTGCAGGCAGAAGGTAGAGATTAATGAGGGTGGGGGAGAGTTGATTGGAGGGGTGGGGAAGGTGTTCCGTTCGATTTATCTTTAAAGTTTAATGTCGATGCCGATAATTATGGGTACAGAGTTCATTGACTGAGTTTGACTCGTTACTTCACTTCGTTCCAGTGCAATGGCTACCAAATCAGTCATAGCAAGGCATGATCTTAAGGTTAGCATGAACGGATAAAAATCACTCACAAGTATGATGGCTATATCAAGTCCAAGTTTGAAAAAAATCATGTTGAGCAAAAGGAAGAAGGATGGACCAACTTAAATTGTATGTTAGCCTATCACCCACTGCAAGTTTATGGCATGACCTCAAATTTCAATTTCGACGTCATTTCACCAAAGGTCAATAGAAAATTTCGGACCTTTTGTCGATAACATTGGAAATCGTGGAAATGACCCTCAAACTCGATTTTTCCATAAATTAAGGTTTCTAATTTTTCTTTCATGAATAAATATGCTAATGCTAGACATAAACACTTGTTTGCCTAATTGGAAGGTTTACTCATACGAGTCATACCACATTATTTATTGCATGCTGGAATATTTAAAAAATGACAAAGCCTTCTCTCAATTTAATTGGGGTCAGCTACATGGATTCTTGCTCAAATTCATGTTGAAAGATCTGACTATTTTTTATGCTGGCTGTTGGCTATTTAACACAACTCACAAGGGGGGATTTGAACCCTGGTCTTGGGTAATATGCACATTGCACTACCACCAGATCATTGAAGTGGATGCATGTTGAAATATTAATGCCGTGAAAAATATTACACGTGCCTCCTTATATTGAAGCACACAAGTAGAATGTTATATTCTGTATTCCATATTGAAGAGGAGGACCCTATGAATCCTTATATAGATGGAGTCCTAGGGTTAGGGTAGCGACTCCTAGACAGTGAGTTGCTCAGAATACCCCTGGAGTGAGGGCTAACAATTCAACTCTCAACATTCCCCTTCAAGCTGGAGCATATATATCGATCATGCTTAGTTTGTTGCATCATTTCTCGAACTACGTTTGCACGAGTGGCTTGGTGAACATATTTGCAGTTGCTCTGTCGATGAAACGCTGTGAGTACGAAGTAGCCCTCTCTTTATCATATCTCTAGTATAGTGGCAGTCGACTTCTACATGTTTGGTGCGTTCATGGAATATGATTGTTGGCTATATGTATTGCTACGCGATTGTCGCATCAGAGTTCCATGGTATTGATGGGAGCGATACGAAGATATGTGAGTACAAATCCAATTTATACTAGTTCTGCAGCAGCCTGAGCCATGGCTCTGTATTCACTCTCAGCACTTGTGCGGGACACCACTGCTAGTTTCTTGCTCCTCCGAGTGACAAGGTTTCTTGTTAACTAAGTGCATAAACTTGTAGTAGATTTTCTGTCTATCATGCATCCTCCATAGTCTGATTCTGAATAGACCATAAGGTCAAGTTGCTGCCTTTGGTGAAGAGTAGTCTTTTCCCAGGAGAAGACTTGATATACCTTATAATCATCATGCATGCATCCAAGTGGGATGAAGTAGGAAGTCCATAAACTGGCTTAGTTTCCCAAAAACAAAAAACATGTCTGGTTGAGTGATGGTAAGATAGAAAAATTTGCCCACTAGGCGCATGTATCAACCGGTGTCTTCAATCTTTCCTGACTCGTAGATGCATCCCTTAGGATCCATAGGTATCTCTGCGGGCTTTGATCCTATCATCTTTGTTTCCTGAAGAAGATCAACAACATACTTAGTCGTGACATGACTAAACCTGGTTTGGACCTAGCAATTTCAAACCCTAAAAAGTATCGTAATGTCCCCAAGTCTTTGATCACAAATTATTCTACCGGCTACTTCTTAACTTCTAGAACACCATCAGAGTCATCTCTTGTGAGGATGATATCATCCACATAAACAAGCATTGCTACGATCAAGGTCTTAAATTTCGGTTTCGGTTACCACTTCGGTATCGATCAAAACAGAATTTCGATGGAATTTTGGTGGAATTTCGACCGAAATTTCGTCATTTCGGTCATTTTTTTGTACTAGGACCCCCATATTTCGGTCATTTCGGTCGAATTTCGATTTCGACTGGATATCGATATTCGACAGAAATTCGACCGAATTTCGCTGAAATTTGAGGCCATGGCTACGATCCATTTTCCATTCTTTCTTATGAATAAAGAATGGTCTTCCGAAGATATGATGGGACATAGATTCTCTAGCACTTCTAACAATTTCTGAACCATGCGTGTGTGCTCTGCTTGAGTCCATAAATGGCCTTGCCTAAAAGGCAACCTTATGAGACTCCCCTTAAGCCTCGAAGCCTGGAGGTTGCTGCATGTATACTATTTCCTAAATGTCACCATACATGAATGCATTCTGTACATCAAGCTGGTGTAAGGGTCAACCAAGCCGCATTGCGACTTCTATGAGAATTTGTACTATGGATAGGCGAACCATCATGGGGAAAGTGTCAAAGAAATCAACACCATATGTCTGGGTGAACTCCTTTGCTGCCAGTCGTGCCTTGTAACTGGTGAAGCCTTCTCCCACTATAAGTAGGCTCGGCTACATGGATTCTTGCTCAAATCCATGTTGAAAGATTCAACTATTTTTTACGTTGGCTGTCGACTACCTAATGCAACCCCCATAAAGGGGGATTCGAACCCTGGTCTTTTGTGTGGTAGGCACACTGTGCTACCACCAGACCATTTAAGTGGATCTAGTCGTGTCTTATAACTGTTGCGAGAAAATAATGAGTTACATATTCATGAGAGGCCCTAGGGTTCTCTTATATAGAGGAGAGACCCGTTGGGCAAATTACATAAAGAGAACGGAAATAATAGATAGTACATAAAAGAAACATAAGATAAATAGTATCTCAACACTTCCCTTAAGCTAGAGCATATATATCAATCATGCTCAACTTGGAACATCATCTATGGTAAGGCCCTCTAGCTAGGGGCTTGGTAAGTACACTGCTGTATGATCTCCTGAGCTAGCTTGAATAGTGGAAATGAGATCCTTCTGTATCATGTCTCGAGTGTAATGACAATCCACCACGATGTGCTTGGTTCTCTCATGGAAGGTGGGTTGTTTGCAATGAAGAGAGCAGTCTAGTTGTCACACTGGAGATGCATGGGAAGATGCACCTCAACAGTTAGGTCAGTAAAAATAGATCTGACCCACATCATCTCTGTACTAGCTTGCGCCATAGCCCTATATTTTAATTCTGCACTAGATTTGGCATATAAATAACAATAATAGTTCTTAAATAATTTTAAATGTAGTAATCTAAATGACAAAGCTACATTGTAGGTTGTTCACTTCTCGTTGAGTACTTGTTAGTAGTCATTTTGTTTCTTATGGGTAATTGCTTACTTTATAGTCAGTTTCTTGTGCACACTCTTTACCATGTTTAACTGTTGTTTTGTATCTGTACTGGGCGCTTTGCTCATAATCCTATTTACGTGAAATCGGTTGGTTTGCAGGAGAAGCAACCACAACAATAGGCAGTTTGCGGTTGATTCTTTCAGCTATTTTTGTGGTACAACTGGTGTCTGTTCTTTGTCTTACTGTACATGTACTTATTTCTGTGAGAGACATGACGTGTATGTGCATGGGGCTTTACATATTTGTAAATTTGTACATCTTTTGTTGACACTGATGTGAATGGAAACTAAATGAAAAAAATGTAGTTGGTTTTTCTTCCCCTACTACTCTCCTACATGCATTATACAACTTGGTATTTCGAATATAGAATCGTATGTCATGTATATGTATTGCTGAGTATATGGACCCTGGAGGCATCACACTTTAACCGTGACCTCTCCATATAAAGATGAAGATGGCTCTCTTTTCGATATATTGAAGTATGCTATTCCACATAGTTCAGAGCATTATTTCTAGTTTCGTATTTTGTACTTGATCGTCCTAATTGTTTCTTCTCTATACTGGAAACCTATGCCGCCTACCTGCAGGCTGCAGTGAGCTTGCATCGATTAACAGTTGTAGGTTAGCATCGCCCTAGCTTGACGATCTAGTGTCACCCTCAATTTAGTAATGGGCCTGTGTTGCCCCAACCCAGTGGGACCCCATTCTAGTTTGGTGATCGGCCTATGCTGCCTTGACGATCTTGCCCATGCAACTCATGTTTTAGATATTGTTTGATCCTTTTACACGTGTTTTTGTGGCTATATTATATGAGAAGATGTTTGAATGTTCGGAAGCAAATGTATAGCATATGTAACTTATGCAGGCAAAATGAGAAGTTCCTTCTATGGTCGGATTATCAAGTTGGATGAGACTAACTATACTAGATGGTCAGGAATATTCCTGATATTAGTTGGACAAATCACAAATGGATTTTCGTATTCTCATGGATGTAGAGATTGAGTGAAGGACTAACACTTTTAGCTGGATTTGCAAAACTACACACTATTGGGCTATTTTTGACAACATATCTTTGGGTTTTTAGGATATGATGATAGGGAAGATGATTGGTCTGGATCGTGTGGGGGGGGAGGGGTTGGGGGGGGGGTCTATATCCCCTTCAGTCATCACTTGCTTCCTCCGTTATCCACCAGTCATTTACCTCTTCTTTCATGTAACATTATCATCTTGATCATCCTTCTGTTAGTAAATCCGACATTACTTGCATTTCCTGCCACTTCCACTTTAGAATGTGAGACATGTCAGTTGGAGAAGCTTTGTTGACGCATATAGAATAACTGTACCTCTTTGTAATTTTATTTTTCCTGTTATTCTCTTTATGTAATTTACCCATAGGCTACTCTCCTATATAAGAGAGCCTAGGGCTTATGGAATAGAACAACTCATTCTCTTTTCCCAACATGGTATCAGAGCGACGGTCCTAGACCGGAGTTCTCGAAACCCTAACCCTAACACCCCACCCGCCGGCCCTCTTCTTCTCTCTCTCTCTCTCTCTCTCTCTCTCGATCGGCGCACCTCCAACGCCGCCGCCCCTGCCGTGCGCGCCTCCAACGCCGCCATTGTGCATCATCTGCGCATCCCCTGCGCAACCCCTTGCGCATCCCTTGCGCAGCCCTAGCGCGCCGTGCGCATCCCCTGTGCAGCACTTGCGCGCTGTGCGCAGCCCCTGCGCGCATCAGCCGTGCGTTGTGCGCAGCCCCTGCGCGCCTCAGCCGTGCGCTCCAGTGCGTCACCTTTGCCTCCCAGCGCATCTCCTGTGCGGCCTGTGCGCAACTCCTGTGTGCGTGTAGGTCTTAGCACAAACATCTTCATGGGGATAGTTGCTTGAAGTCTACACATGCAACTACCCCCATCTATGGTATTGTAGACAAAACATATCGTTTGTCAATCGTTCCAGTCTTTATTTTTCAATATGTCAGAGAGCAAGGCAGATATCCCATCTATTGGCGCATTCCGTGGTCCAGCGCCTATTGTCAAGATGGACGGTACAAACTATGAACTGTGGGCAATGCAGTTCATGAGCATGATGAAGTCTACAGGTAAGAAGCATATTCTTACCCATGAAGATGTTCGTGCGGGTGTTTGTTGGGGTTGTTGGGGTTGTGGATTGTGTTTTTGACAGGGATCCTCTTGATCCCGGGTGCTTGTATCTTTCTATACCTCTCTTCCCATCTCCCTCTTCTCGTTTTTAATAAAATTGGGGCGAACACCACCACGTGTCTCCCCCGAATCGTTCTGCTTTCAAAAAAAAAAGAAGCATATTCTTACCGAATCAGAGCCTGCTGAGAAGACTGGAACCTATGCCTCCTGGGAGGCTGATGACGCATACGCCAAGGTCTGGCTATCTGGCACGTTGGCAATTGAGATTGCCAATGATATCCTCCATCAACCCACAACGAAGGATATGTGGGACATTCTGGCGGCCACATATTCCCAGGCAAAGAACGAGACAAAGATTCTTCAACTCCAGCATGATATCTTCACCATCAAGCAGAATGGTCGCCCTCTACATTCTCTCTATACATCACTGAGAGGGATGTTTGAGAAGCTATATAGCTTCATGCCCTTGACAGCTACGCCAGAGCAGCAGAAGACATACATGAATGCTACTATGGTGGGTGTGTTTCTCGCTGCACTTGATCCAGAGTATGAGGCAGCACGTTCTCAGATTTTGGCGGACTCGACTATTCCTCCCATGGAGGAAGCTTTTCACAGATTGAGTAGGATCACAGTGCCTTCAGCAGCTGCGAGTCAGAATTCCTCAGCTATGGCGGCCAACATAGGCCGCGGTTTTCATCACCAGGGCCGTGGACGTACTCCTCGTGGAAGGGGTGGCCGCACCAGGCCAACATGCACATATTGTCACCGAGTCGGGCACAATGAAGACACATGCTATTCGAAGCATGGATTCCCTGCATCTGCACGAGCCGCTGAGCAGATAGAGCCCTCATCTGCTGCTACCCTGGATCAACGATTTGATGATCTAGTTGCTCGCCTCAGGGGCATCATACCACCATCTGGTCCAGCACCGACTACAGAGAGTCATACTGATGCTGCTGCCTCTGCCTCTGCCTCTGCATCTACTAGTACTTCAGGTAGTACACTTGCACTCCACAGTAGTAGATCTGATATACTGCCATGGATCATGGACTCGGGTGCTACACATCATTTATGTGGCGACCAGAGTCTACTTACAGGATACACTCAGATTCCTCCAGGACGGACAATAGTGATTGCTAATGGCACGCATTCCCCTATCACTGGTCAGGGGGAGATTAGATTGACACCTTCTATGCAGCTTAAGAATGTCCTACATGCACCGCATTTTTCTATGAATCTGTTGTCAATTAGTCAGATTACGAAGGATCTCCATTGTCGAGCTATTTTTGATTCATCTTCTTTGATTTTTCAGGACATCCGTACGGGCAACGTGATTGGTCATGGCTATGAGCAAGGAGGCCTTTACCGTCTGAACCAGACTCCATTTGCCGGAACCACATCTTCTCCTGCTGGACAAGTATCTCCTCTCCTGTGGCATCTGCGTTTTGGTCATTTACCACTTCAGAAGTTGCGTCTAGTTCTACCCTATGGTCTCTCTCACACACCTATCCAGTGTGAGGCATGTCAGTTGCAAAAGCATCACAGGTCGTCTTTTCCCAGTAGTCAAGGTCGGAGTAGTAACTCCAAGTTTGAGTTGTTTCATGTCGATGTCTGGGGTCCGAGTCGTGTTCCCGATCATCAGGGACACAGGTTCTATATTTTATTTGTGGATGATTTCTCTAGAGCGTCATGGGTCTTTCTAATGAAAAATAAATCTGAAGCAGGAAATATTATTATCCATCTTAATGAAATTCAAAATGTTTTTTCCACATCTGTCAAGATTGTGAGAAGTGATAATGCCTTAGAGTTGTGCACCAACATTCTAGCCAATTACTACTCCTCAAAAGGAATTATTCACCAAACATCTTGTGCTCATACGTCTCAACAGAATGGGGTTGCTGAAAGAAAACACCGTCATCTTCTTGATGTCACAAGGTCACTTCTTATTCAGAGTCATGTTCCGTACTTCTACTGGGGTGATGCAGTCCTTACTGCATGTTACCTAATCAACCGTATGCCTTCGTCTGTCTTGAATGAACAGATTCCTTTTTCACTCATTTACCCTGACAAGGATTTGTTCATTCTTACCCCTCGTGTGTTTGGGTCAGTCGCATTTGTCCATCAGTTGTCGCCTGGTACTGACAAGCTCTCTCCTAGGGCTGTCAAGTGCGTCTTTGTGGGGTACTCCAGAACTCAAAAGGGGTACAAGTGTTTTGATCCTGTGCGTCAGCGGTATATGATCAGTGCATATGTTACATTTTTTGAATCTGTTATGTACTTTTCAGAATCTGGAAACATGCAGCTACCACCTATATCTCCTGATGCCGTATTCATGGTACCACCACCACCATTGCCACAAACAACAACACCGTCACCACCACCGCCACCGCCACCACCACCGCCACCACCACCGCCACCGCTAGTATCCCCGCTACCATTCCATTACACCCGCAGGCCTCCTCCAGCTCATGGTCCTGACCCGTCAACTAGCTCGCCTATGGTATGTAATGAAAATATTAATGTTGATGGATCTGACGACATTTCTCAGCAGGATGTATTACAGGAGCATGGTGAGAACACAGATGATCTGGATGTTCCAATTGCTCTACACAAGCCGAAGAGAAGCTGTGCCAAATATCCATTATCAGCAGCTGTGTCTTTTGAGAGGCTATCTGGAGACTTCAGGACGTTTGCATTGGCACTTTCAGCTACAGACATTCCACGGAATCATCATGATGCTTTGCAGGATGCTAGATGACGGCTAGCAATGGAAGAAGAAATGGCGGCACTTCAGTCCAGAGGAACCTGGAGTTTGGTTCCTACACCTCCAGATGTCAGCCCGGTGAGTTGCAAATGGGTGTTTACAGTGAAGCACAATGCAGATGGTTCCATTGACAGGTACAAGGCACGCCTGGTTGCACGGGGCTTCACACAGACATATGGGGTAGACTACTTTGACACATTCTCCCCTGTGGCGCGTCATTCCACTCTACGGATCCTGTTATCAGTTGCAGTTGCTAGAGACTGGCCACTTTATCAACTGGACGTGAAGAATGCATTTCTGTATGGCGACTTGCAGGAGGAAGTCTATATGCAACAACCACCTGGTTTTGCTGTTGAGGGGGAGTGTTCCAAGGTTTGCAGATTACATAAGGCCATCTATGGCCTTAAGCAGAGCCCCAGAGCATGGTTTCAGAAGCTTTCAGATCTCTTTGAGAAACAAGGATATAAACGCTCCAATGCTGATCATTCCTTGTTTGTACAGAAGACGGCTAGAGGTATCATTGTAATCATGGTTTATGTTGATGATATCTTGATTACTGGTGATGATGACCAGGGCATTAAGCAGGCAAAGGAAAGGCTGGGGACCGAGTTTGTCACCAAGGACTTGGGAGTCCTTAGATATTTTCTGGGGCTGGAGTTTGCTAGAAATCCATATGGATTAGTCATGTCACAGAGGAAGTATGTTACAGATCTACTGAGTGAGACAGGTATGCTAGGGTGTCGACCTGCTACGACACCAATGGATCCTAGCATGAAGCTGTATGATGATGACACAGAAGAGGTGGATAAGAGAAGGTACAGAGAACTGGTAGGCAAACTACTGTATGTCACGATCACTAGACCTGATATATCATTTGCAGTGAGTCGTGTGAGCCAGTTCATGGAGCAACCACGTCAGGCCCATATGGATGCAATACACATGATTCTGAGATATTTAAAATCATCTCCAGGTGCAGGCTTGCTATTTAAGAAAGGAAAGGAGATCTCTATCACGGCATGTGCGGATGCAGACTATGCAGGATGCCCCAAGGACAGGAAGTCCACATCAGGATTTGCAGTCTATGTTGGAGATGCTCTAGTTTCGTGGAAGAGCAAGAAACAGACAATGGTAGCTAGATCCAGTGCTGAATCCGAATACAGGGCTATGGCCCAGGCTAGCACAGAAATGATGTGGGTGAAATCCTTACTTGCAGATCTATGTCTTGATATACCTCTTCCTATGATGTTGGAATGTGACAATCAGGCCGCCTTGTTCATTGCAAATAACCCAGCCTTGCATGAGAGGACCAAGCACATTGAGGTCGACTGTCACTACATACGTGACATGATTCAGAAGGGGTTCATTGCTACATCTCACGTCACATCAGAGAATCAGACTGCTGATATTTTCACCAAGGCATTACTTCGAGGCCCATTCCAGAAGTGTGCGTCCAAGCTGAGCATGATTGATATCTATGCTCCATCTTAAGGGGGAGTGTTGACGCATATAGAATAACTGTACCTCTTTGTTATTTTATTTTTCCTGTTATTCTCTTTATGTAATTTACCCATAGGCTACTCTCCTATATAAGAGAGCCTAGGGCTTATGGAATAGAACAACTTATTCTCTTTTCCCAACAAGCTTCATTTGAGTTCATTCAGAGCATTCAATCGTCTATGTTCGTTGTCTATTTTTATTTCATTCACATGGGTGCTTGGTTTCAAATCATATCCCATATTGTTTGGGTCATAGGTATCATTTTTGGACATGGTAAAAGTTCGAAAGGAAGAAGTTGGACTCAAGTGCATCTTCGTAGGGTATGTTAGGATCTAGAATGGTTATCAGCATTTTGATCCTAGCTCCCACTCACTATATTTGTGTCAGTGCATATTCGACTTTCTTTGAGTCCATTCAGTTCTTCTCCACAACAGACAATCGAGTCTTGGTTGGTCCTTTGAAGGTTAGAGTTGAGTCAACATCTCTTATTTCTCTTATACTTCTATGTTGGTTATGTCGATGATATTATTCTGAGATGTGACGATGATTGTGAGATCTAAGATGTAAAAAGATGTTAGCTGATTACTTCATGATTGAGGCTTTGTTGTCATGTAAGTACGTCCTAGGTTAGAGGTTGCCTGCAATAGAAGAGGAGAAAGTATGCAGTTGATCTACTATAGAATATTGGCATGTTAGGTGCCAATCCAATTTAGATTCCAATGGATTTCGGCTATATGAGGAGGACAAGCTGGTTTATAAGGGCCAATATCGCCGACTAGTACCAAAGCTTCTCCACCTTATTATCACCAGACTTGATATTTGATTTTTTTTCTAACACATGATATGTTGAACTTGAATCCATAATGGTAGCAAGCCATGAAGGAAAAGATGCTTGGACCATTGTTTGATTGCTAATTAACTCACATTTTTGTGCTGAAATTGCTGATTGTAGATGCGTATCTTCAAAACATTATCCTGATGGACTGATGAGCTCTATAAGGCCAAACTAATGGCCAATGATTATGGTCAGATGAATCCTTATGTTTGAACGAAACACTCAGACTAATGGCGTTGTTGGCATTTCGCCAAAACCTCCTCTATGTTAGTTTTGTATCAATTTCTTTGGTAGTTTTATAGGCATTTCTTGGAAACATTGCTGTTAAAATACGTTTTACGGAATTGGAGAAGACATAAGCTTATTGCTTCTTATTTGATCGTTTGCATTCTATCTTGTCTTTCATGGAATTTGACCATCCAAATATTGATTGACATGACTAAGAGATTGAGTAAATAAGAAGTTTGAGGTTTGGAGACATGCCTAGAGACTAAAAGATCTTGTATAAGTATGGCTAAGATTGAATATATGGAGTGCATATTTGTTGGAGGAATCAAAGTGAAGATTGGAGATCATAATATTTAGAAGAAAGATTCTTTTAGATACTTGGGATCTATTTTGCAACACGATGGGGAAATCGATGAATATGCGACTCATAGAATAAATTCTGGTTGGCGAAAGTTGAGAGGAGCCTTTACAGTTCTATGTGATAAGAAATTTCCTTTGAGAATCAAAGGAAAGTATCACAAAGAAGCCGCGAGAGCCATGCTCTATGAGTTTGAATGTTGGCATGTAAACCGTAGACATGTGTAGGGAATGACAATAGCAACCCAACATGAAAATGCTAAGATGGATGTCTTGTCATACATGAACAGATCGGGTTCGGAAAGATGCGATCAGAAGGAAAGCTGGTGTAGCTCCAAAAGAGGATAAGATGAGAGAAACCCGCTTAAGATGGTTTAACCATTTGCAAAGGAGGTCGGCTGATGCACTAGTTAGAAGATGCGAGATTCGGGATGTTAAGCCTACTAAGAGAAGGCGAGGAAGGCCCAAGAAGTGTTGGAATGAGACTATCCAAAGGAATCTTAGTTATTTGGATTTAAGCCCGATAATGACCCAAGATAGATCTGATTGGAGGCAAAGAATCCATGTTACTGACCCTACTTAATTTGGGAAAAGGCTTTGTTGTTGTTGTGGTTATATTCATGAAAGCTAGGTAATTTTTTTAGATGATCTCTTTCCATGTCCTCGAACTGGCTAAGGGCGAGGACGGCCCAAGAAGTGTTGGAAGGGGACTATGTGAAGGGATTTTAGTTATTTGGATCTAAGTTCAAGAATGACCCAAAATAATGTGAATTGAGGCAAAGAATCCGACCTACTTAATGTGTGAGAAGATGTTGTTGCATCTCTTTTCATGTCTTAAGGGTTGCCTATTTTTTGCGAAAAGATATATCCTGCATGAACCATTCTTTATTAACTTGCTGTTCTGCAATGAGATCCTTTCTTGGTTAAAGAGACTTCTTAACTTTATTGTCATTTGCATGACTAGTAACTTTGCCTGCACATTTTTTAAATTCTAATAAGCTAAATATTTTTTTATATATTTAGCGATAGTAAGTCTCTTAAGTAAAAACAAGTTTTTTTGTCAAGGCTGCCATTTTGGTGTGATCATCTCATATGCTTTCAATTTATTGTACATGAAATGCTTTAAGGCATCAATTTTTCTCACCTCTAAAGAAGAGTCATTTGTGACTAACATTTATGGAAAAAATATAAGTCGTTTTTTGGCCTCTCAGAACAGAAATATGCAATTAAGAAAAATGAACCAGTCAACATGGACAGCACATAGTTTTATGATGCAATTTTAATATTTTATGATGCAATTCAAGTTTGTTTGTATTGATATGATTACGTTTTATGATGCGTTTCAAGATTGTTTTGTATTGATATGATTATGCTGTCATTTATTTTCTTTTTACTTTTCTTCCTTTTGCAGGTTTTTAGAAGTGGCCCTCTTTTCATATCATCCAAAGGTCAGTCCTTACTTGAATTTTTTTTCTGAAAGAAAATGAGTTTACATGTAAGTGGTGTGCACCATAGGTTATATGCTATCCACAAAGGTCAACTTCTTAGTCCTTTCCCTGAATTTAAATGATGAAAATGAAGTAATGGCCCCGCCAGCTCTTCCCCTAGCCGCTTCTTTGTTGTTAAGCTCATGCAGATATACTTTCTTTTTTTAATGATTAAGGGGGGAGGGTGGGATTGAACCCCGATTCTTACAGCGAGAGCTCAATGCTTCTACCACTAGACCATAAGGTGGGTTCTCATGCAGATATACGTGATTGTATATTGGAATCTTTTTTTTAAAGGAAAAATGGCATTCACCATATAAGCAGACAGTAAAAAACTTCACCATTAATTCACAAGGTTACAAGTTCTAAAAACCAAATAAATTACAATGTCGTCTTTAAGACTTTTGGCTAATTCTCTTAATTCATATACTTGGATAGCAATTTAAGCTGGGCTTCTCCTAGAAAATAGTCGTTACTGATATCACACGTCTTATTAAAATTTGCACCCATTTAAAAGAAGTGCAAACAATCATAATACGAGGCTATTCAAAATCCATCAACCTCAAAGTGTTGGCATGTCAACTAAATTTTTCTATCATCGTGACAGTGTTCTTACTCGCACTTTTATGTTGTGCCTTTTTTAATTGATAATTTTGGTTGCTTAGATTTTTTTCTTTTAAATGGTTATGGTGAGAATTTGAATGGTTTCTATATAAGCAATAAAAGAAATACAAAGGATAAATAACACAAATGGTAAAAACGATCTTAGTGCTCAAATTGTTATATTCTTCTTCTTCTTCAGAAAAAAGCTTGTAGTTTAAAGGCCGTAGACCATCACACAAATCTTAATGTTAGGAATTGTTGAACTTCTAAGCACTCTCCTCTTCCTTTAGCTATAACATTATTAGTTCTTTTAGAAAAAAGGGCTTGCATCAAACAAATGAACATTGTATTCCTTCGGCGGTTTTGATGTGACGAAGTATGTGTAGCACTTGTTTTTTGTTTGTTCACACTTTGGAGGATATGCGTATGGCTAGAGACCGTGATTGTTTAGGTAGATCACTCTCCCGATTTGAGCTATTGTGAATCTTTTAGAGCTAACAACATTGTTTCTTATTGTTTCTTATAATAATGGCATCATATAATTGTCAATCGTTTGGGCTCTTCGGTTGGTACGAATGAGCCAATCACAGAGCCCGCATGAGAGCCAAAGTAATGAGCATGTCCCATCTGTCATAATTGGCCTTAATGGGAATCCATAATTTTTCCACATTTGAGACGTCGAATACCCCATTGATCGCAACCGAGGTTTCAGATATCGCGATATATCGGTGATATATCACCGATATATTGATATCACCAAAGGACCGATATCGATACCGATATGGGTGATATTTCAGTGATATATCACCGATATGTTATCAAAATATCATATCGACATGAGACCGATATGGATGCCGATATCGTCATTTAAACCCTTGATCGCAATCTCACGCCATGCTGAAAGGGAATATGCGGATAAATATTACAGAGCTAGGGAAAAGCCTAGAAACAAAATGAAGTTGACTTGTTGGGCTATAGAGATGCTCTATTGGGCCTACATAGAACAAGAAAGAAAGCCTATAGTACAATAATACTATAACACTCCCTCTCTAGTTGGAGCATAGATGTCAAGCTCAACTTGGATGTATAATTCTGGAATGGTCCGCTGGCTAGTGCGTTAATGAAATATCAGCTGTCTGTGTTGCTGAATTGGCACGAGAAGTAGATACCTTTCAAGTTTAAACTATCATGTCTCTCTTATAATGAAGAGCCTCTAGTTTGGCAGGCCAACCGGAAAAAGTCTCGACGACATAAAGAAAACATGCATTTATGCAAGTACGACTTTCACAAGAACCAAACAACCCCCTTTCGAAAGGAAGTAAGCCTTCCAACTAGCTTGTTTTCTCTCCATCTTTTCTATAATAGGGATTCAGTCAGCAATTATAAGTTTACCCCATATTAGCAGAAACCCTTGGTAATGGATTATAAAAGAGCCATATGATGTACCTAGTTTTGAGTTTTACTCCTCAGCGTTTGATTCTGACATGCCAAATGGGATCACTGACAATTTGGATTTGTTCATATTTAGGCCAGAAAGCTATCGAAGATCTCGAGCACCGTCGCCATGCTCCTCGCCTTATTTCTTCCACCTTCTATGAAGAAGATACGGTCATTTGCATACTGTAGGAGAGGAATGGATGTCTTTACAAGAGTAACTGACATTGATGCCTTGCTGAAATGCTTGCCCCACCATACAAGCTAGTACATCAACTAAAAACAATAGAGCCTTCTCCCACTTGATGTAGGGTGGACTACATGTATTCTTGCTCAAATCCATGTTGAAAGAATTGACTATTTTCTACACTGGTTATCGGCTACCTGATACAACCCCCACAGGGGGGAATTTAATCCCCGGACTTTTGGGTGGTAGACACACCACACTATCATCATACCATTGAAGTGGGTACATCAACTACAATAACAAGCCATTACGTCAACTGCAATAGCAAAAAACATAGGGGATAGAAGGCATCCCTGCTGAACCCCACATTGGAGCTGAAAGAAACCCCTTTAGGATGTCTGTTGACCATTACAAAATAAGACGCCATAGTACATCTTTTCATCCATGTGATCCATAGGTCTGGGAAACCATATCTTGCTATTGCTTACCATAGGAATCGCCAACCAATCGTATTGTAAGCTTCGAAGAAGTCCACCTTCCAGAGAAAACATTCAGTTGTACTCCTCAATGTTTGAGTCTGACATGCCAAATGGGATCACTGACAATTTGGATTTGTTCAATATTTAGGCTAGAAAGCTATCGAAGATCTCATCGTCGCCATGCTCCTCGCCTTATCTCTTCCACCTTCTATGAAGAAGATAGGGTCATTTGCATACTGTAGGAGAGGAATGGATATGTCTTTACAAGAGTAACCGACAATGATGCCTTGTTGAGATGCTTGCCTCGCCATACAAGCCAGTACATCAACTAAAAATGGCAGAGCCTTCTCCCACTTGAAGTAGGGTTGACTACATGTAACTTGCTCAAGTCCATGTTGAAAGATTTGACTATAATTTCTACGCTGGTTGTCGGCTACTTGACACAACCCCCACACGAGAGAATTTGAACCATGGAGTCATGGACTCCTGGGTGGTAGGCACACCACACTATCACCAGACCATTGAAGTGGGTACATCAACTACAATAACAAGCTAGTACATCGACTGCAATAACAAAAAGCACAGGGGATAGAAGGCATCCCTGCTGAACCTCACATTAGAGCTGAAAGAAACCCCTTTAGGACGTCTATTGACCAACACATAATAAGACGCCATAGTACATATTTTCATCCATGTGATCCATAGGTCTGTGGAACCATATCTTGCTATTGCTTACCGTAGGAATCACCAATCAATCGTATTGTAAGCTCTGAAGAAGTCCACCTTCCAGAGAAGACCATTTGCCTATCGTCTCTTCCACTATGCAATGACCTTCTTAGTCATAGCCATGCTATCCCCAATTTACCTCCTGGGAATGAACACATATTGTATCGAGGAGATGATGACGTTCATAACCACATTGAGTCTTATTAGAGTTATATACTTTCTATTTTATTTGAGCCATGTAACCCTTCGGGAACTTGTATGTAATTCTCTCTTTTCTCTCTCTAGGTTTTCACTCTATATAAGAAACCCTAGACCCATGTAATAAGACAATGATTCATTATCTTCTCCACTTCGTATCATAGCAGCGGTCCTAGACTGGTATTCTGACCTAAAATCCCACTACCACTACAAGCCACGCTTGTGAGAGCCCTCTCCTCACCCTAGGGCCTTGCGTCGAGCACCTCACGCATCTTTGTGCGAGGCTGCAACACACCTTGCTACTGTATGCCGCCACTAGGGCACACCTTGATGCTGTGCATCGACGCTAGGGCACCCCTTCGCCCTCCAAGACTGTCGCTTGCTGTTGTGCATCAACACTAGGGTACAACTGCACCCTTTCCTCACCCTCCAAAGCCATTCCCGCTAGCTGCTGTGGGGTACCACTGCTGCCAACACCCATCGTACCAATGCTATGGCACATCCGCGCCCTCTCTTCGCCCTCCAAAGCCACCGCCGCTTGCTGCTGTGCGCCATTGTCACCGATACCTATCAGGCCATCGCTACCCCCCCGTTGTAGCCTCCTGTGCATCGCCATCCCCTGTTGGACCCCCTGGGCCTCGCTAACCGCTTGCTGGGACCTCCGCCATTGACGACCACCTTTGCACCTTCCTAAGTGCCACTAAGATCCCTGAGAATCTCATGATCTGTTGTGCTCTGCATTTTTTAGCACCTATGCACGTACGTGCATGAGTTCTAGGGAACTTTCTAGCCCTTGCATGCGTACACGAACAACAAAAAGACGTTCTTGATCTCTCTAACTAACCACCATAGCATCTTTTCCTGTCGAGACACAACCCTTGTACACTCAATCTTCTATGATGGTGCAAGGCACTTATATCAAATTGAAGGGCACCGAAAACTTCGTGCTCTGGTTTTGTTCTTTTAAGGTGTTCATTGGTGATTCTTGTGGGCCTCTATGCATATAAGTGGTTTCCCGGACATGTGGATAACATGGATGAAAAGGTGTGTTACCACCGCTTCTTGCGCGGTTATGATCAACAGGATGCTGAAGGGGGTTACTTCCAGTCTCAACGGGGTGCCCGTCAAGGGTGCCCTCTTGCATATCTGCTTTTTGTTCTTGTCGCGGACACAATGTCAATCATGGTGGACCGAGGGGCTTTGAGAGCATTTTTTAGGTGATTCTCGAAGGATGGCCTCTCGGTTCCTATTCTCTAGTACATGGATGACATGATACTTTTTGCGGAGGGAGAACCGGGCAATTGTCACGGTCTGCCAGTTGTTCTTGATCTGTTTGGGAAGGTCTGGGTTGAAGATTAATAGGGAGAAATCCGAATTTGTCACTTTTGGGATGTCGGAGGCTGAAGTTGGGGAGTGCGCTGGATGGCTGGGTTCTCCTCGGGCCCACCTTCCCATAAAATACATTGGTGTTTCATTGGTGGTTGGGAAGATGAGGTCTGTAGACCGAGGTCCTGTTGTTGAGAAGGTGGAGAAGAGATTGGCTGGGTGGAAAGCTGCATGCCTTTTCAGGGGTGGGAGACTGGTTGAGGTTGGTCCTCTCAGCCATCCCTATTTTCTTTCTCTCCTCCCGACTGATGTCGGTTGGAGTAAGGAAAGGCTCGAGGGCATCACGCGCTCGTTCCTATGGTATGCTTCGGGAAGGAATGGTGGATGGGCGTTGGTGGGTTGGAATGATGTCATGTGTGACAGAAGTGACGGGGGACTTGGTGTCAGGAGCCTTGAGGAGATGAATAAAGCCCTGCTCTGTAAGTGGGTGGCTCGCATTTGGGGTGACTGCGACAACTTGGTTTGCAGAATTGTCTGCAAGATCTATGGGGCGAGTACCTCCTTTCCCAACCCAGAGCTCCTGGATCAAAGCACGTCCTATTACTAGAAGGGCATATGCAAGCTGGCTCAGGAGGTTCAGCCATATTTACGGTCGATTCTGAGGGATGGTTTAGGTTTCCGTTTCTGGCTCGACTACTGGTTTGAAGGTGGCGTGATCGGTGACAGATTTCCATGGCTTAATCAGATGCTTCCATGTCTGAGGTTTGGGATGGTTTTGGTTTCTTCCCCTCATTCCGACTAACCTTTCGGATTAGCGGTTGGAGAAGTTGGTGGAGGTGCTGGGGGTCCTTGAGAATGTGGCTGGGCCCACAACGGGGAAAGACTGTTGGTGTTGACATGACGGGAGGTTCTTGGTTAGAAAAGCGTACAAGGTCTTGAGAGGATCTCAGGTGTATGATACAGGAGGGGTTGCGGAGAACTGTAGGCGGATTTGGACCTGGAAGGTGCCTTTAAGGGTAAATATTTTTTGTGGTTGTGTCGAAGAGGTAGATTGCAATCTGGTGATTGGGTGGCGAGATTCTCACGAACGTTAATCCGACTTGCATGCAGTGCCTCACGATGGTAGAGGACGTTGACCATCTCTTTTTCAGGTGCAGGAGCTCCGAGGAGGCGTGATCTAGCTGGGGTGATCAGGAGGTCATATGCAGGAGCATGGAGGGTTTCTGGAAGTCCATTGGCGAGGACTGGAGGGACTCGAACAAGTATAGGTTGGCTGCATGACAATGATCTGGGCGATTTGGATAGCCAGGAATGAGGTGCTATTCCGTGGGGGTAGAATGCATGGTGAAAATGTATGGGCCCATGCTACGAGGTTTACTGATTGTTGAGTGATGTAACTGGGCCTCGAACCTTTATGGTGCTGACATGTAATATTCCTTTCTATTAATAAATGGTGGAATTTTTGGGAACCCACCTTTATGGCGGCGACCATTTTTCTTTAAAAAAGGTGTTCATTGGTGGTCAGCGAAAACTCTACATTCTAATAAAAGATCCTCCAGAAGAGACATATAGAGACTATAATACATGGCTCGGAGACAACTACTAGATCATCACTTGGATGTTTCACATATTGCAACGAACATATTCTACAAGGACATGACCAAGGAGATGTGGGATAATTTGGAATAGACCTACTCCAAAAAAACGACTAAGTCTCGCCTTGCTGACATCTACATGCGGATTTGGTCTACATCTCAGGGTAACTCTACCCTTGTTGAGTACTACATGCATCTCACTAGCCTGTATGAGGAGCTTGCGATCTTTCAGCCTAACTGTTGTACCAAACATGTGCGCGAGCGATCCAACTAGCAGGTGTATCGTTTTCTTGGTGGAATGCATCCTAATGTCCGACACTCTGCCATCGATGAAGACCATATTTGATCATCTCAAGGGATTAGAGACATATGCTACAAGCCCTTCTACTTTACCTCTCGTGAAGAACTCTGCTCACTTAGCATCATCTGGGAGAGGAGGACGACAAAGCTTCTGAGGAGGCAGAAGCCATGACTTTGGCCGCGGTCGTGGACGTGACTTCAACCATTTACGAGATACTATTGCTCCTTGTTAGAAAATAGGAAGCGGAAGCGAAACATGGAAAAAGAACAATAAGAACAACATGATTTTACGTGGAACCCTACTCCGTGAGGAACGGGATGAAACCACGGGAGAAGGCCTCAAAGGGCCGTGTTTGTCTATTGACTTTCTCATCTGATACGGGAGGTTTGGGGCTCTTTATATAGCCTCCATAGAGCCTCCAAGTCCCACCACTGGTAGATGTGGGAATAAACTCTTGGATGGGGTAAATGGATCCTGGAGAGATCCATTTACCCATCTCCCATACATGTGACGCATATATCAATTACTCCAACACTCCCCCTCAAGCTGGAGCATGCGATGCTCAGCTTGGACAAACAGAAAGAAACTCAACTCAATGCTACATGACATTACGGAAAATATCAACCCAACGTGCACATTACTGCAGTCGAGGACGTTGCTTCTCATGCCGTGCAGGTGAGGAGGACGAACGGGCTGGAGTGTGAGTCTGCTGAATCTCCTCTTCGGAGAGCATGTGCTTTATACTGCGCCTGTCAAAGTCACTGCAACTGAAAATGAGTCTCCTCGTCGGAGTACTCTAGCCCACCACAGTAATGTGGACAACTGCTCCATCTCTGAAAAGGGCCGGACTGAATAAGGGCCATGGCTGTGCAATCCTCTTCGGAGTCCACGATCGCTGGAGAATGGAATCTGAAAAGTCTCCTCTTCGGAGAACTGGGTCTCTCCCATCTGGCTCAGAGAATGTTACACTACTCTAGTGTCCCTATGATACCACATGAAAACCCTTGCCAACATGGCATAGGGAATGGTCCTCTACTCCGGAGTCCCTATGGCTCACATGAAAACTCTGGCCTACAAAACAATAAATGATGGGGACCTCTGAACTGATGGCAAACATATGCTCATCTGAAAATGACCGCATAATCGTGCATGTCCGAAATTGAGTCTCTCTGGAGAACTCGAAATTGGGCCTCTCATCATGGAGTGCCTCGAACTTGGACTCTGACCAATCTGTCGAGTCTGAAATCTGAACTGTTTCTGTAGAGTCTGAAAATCTAGATGGTTTGACGAATCTGATATTTGAAGAAGACCTGTGACTCTACACCATACTCCCCCTTTCTCCCATACTTGTCGGAAAATGTGTACGTCGACCAAGTTGGGAGAAGATTAGATAAATAGGGGAAAAACAAAACGAAATAAGCCATCAAATTTTCCTCGGCTTTTCTTGCAATGAAAATTTCCCCCTTTTTTCCGGCTATTTCCTTTTTTTTATAGCCGTGCAAACACTTTTTTTTTGAAATCATTTTTTTTAGCCATCAATTTTTTCCGGCTTTTCACTCCCTCCTTTTTTTTCAAATATGCATACGACTTTTCATTTTGTACGCGCCCTTTTTTTTTGAAATAATTTTTTTCGAAATATTTTTTTTCGGCACATTCGAGCTTATTTTTCAACCCCTCTCTCTCCCTCCTTTTTTTTCTCGAAACATAAGGCCCAACTGGGCCTATATACAATAACACCCTTTTTTTAAACCAGAGGCCCATCAACTCCCCTAGTAGGGTTCCCACGGGGGACCCCTTTTTTTTCAAAGCCATGCCGCCCCATTGGGGGTCTTTCGTTTCAACACCGCCAGGAGGGCGCCGTCGCCGAGATCGAGAGAGAAAGAAACCGCGAGGGGGCCGCGGAGCCTGGGAGCTCGAAGGATAAGACCTTCGCCTGGGCATCGCGTGACTGGAGCTCGCTGGAGGCGCTCCTTCCGCCTGGGAAGAAGGAGGCGATATGCGACCTGAAAGGGGATACACGATGGTGATGTCGTCGCTGGAATGGGTGCGGCTGGAGCGTAGGCGGCGGTGCTGCTAAGATGCGGCTTAGCGACATGATTGGGAGACTCGCAAAGGTGTGTTGGAGCCCACTGCCAGAGCGAGGGCGGCGCGTCTGGAACTTGGAGAACCTCCGCCAACATCAGATGGGCCCATCGTTCTTCTTGAAGGACTTGGAAGAGTCGCCTGCGGGGATGCGATGCGAGGGCTGCACGAAGCTTCTTCATCGCCTGGGATTCGGTAGGGGCCTGGCGCATGGCCTGGGCGCATCGGATTGGGCGCCACCCTCGTTCGTGAGAGATAGAGAGGCCGCCAGGAGGTGGCGCTGGAGGCCTCCGTTCGTGAGAGATGGAGAGCTGGGGAGCATGGAAGGTCGTATCGATATCGATATCGTTTCAGTCCACCCGGAAATGGATATATCGGGATATATCGACTATATCGACGATATCAGTGGAAATGTCGAAAATGGCGCAAAAAAGCCAATTTTTTGGTATTTTTTCAGAAATTAAGGTCATCCAAGATATTAAAACAACAAATAACGTACAAATACACACTTATATCACACATATCGGTCCATTTATAGACCATATATCGCACATATCAGTATCGCACATATCGGTCATATCGAACATATCGATATTAGTAATGATTCTTGACTTATAAATATTGGAAATGGATTTTATTCACGTTCTTATAACATGAAATACTACAAATATACACCTAATATAGATCATTTATGAGGACAGTGATCCTTATAGTGCACATATCGGTTATATCGAACATATCGCTGATATTGTTAGTTGTTGACGTACTATATATATTGAAAATGGAGTTCATCTAAGTACTTTGATCACTAAATAATTTACAAATGTACTCTTACTCTCTTAGATAACATATATCGATCATCTATGAACCTTATATCGCATATATCGATACGGCTGTACTGTTAGTTGTTGACCTATATATATATTGAAAATGGAGTTTATCCTAGTTCTTAGATCACTAAATAACTTACAAATATACTCTTAAATCACACATATCGATCATCTATAAAGCTTATATTGCATATATCGATCATTTCGAACATATCGATATTAATGTTGATTCGTGACTTCTAGATTTTTTTGAAGAATTGACTTATAGATATTGGAAATGGATTTCATTCAAGTTTTACAACATAAAATAACTTGTAAATATACACCAAGTTGAAGAACCATTGTATGCTCCCTCCTGTCACACCATACCCTACCAGTACGGGGGTCTCGCTGCCCGGTCAGCGAGCCTGGGGGGGCTAGGAGGGGCCTAGGTTGGCCCCCCCGACCCGGAACAAAGTATATAAATCATAGATTGTTTTAATACTAGTTGTAGCTAGATAGGTAGTGGAATCAAACTTGCATGAATAATGACATTCATATATAGGGATATCGACGAAATATCGGCGATATCGGTCGATATCGTCGCCGATACGGCCTTCCATGCTGGGGAGATGTGCCGCAGTTGGAGTGCGGCTGCCTGAAACACAAGCCCCGCCTAGGCTGTGCGAAGCAAGGTTGCAAAAATCGGTAATCGGTACTCGGTTGGTTGGGTCACTGACTAAAGATTAATCAGCAGTCGGACGACTAATCGGATTTAGTCGGGCTTTAATCGGTTTTGATTTTTTTTAATTTCTTTAAATATTTAAATAATTTTTGTATGTATATTCTTAGATATTTACGTAGATTTGTACATTTTTTATATTATCATAATGAAAGAAAAGAAGAAATTGAATTTAAGTAAAACATTAAACATATTAGAATAAGTTTGCTTTAAAAAATAAAAAATAAATGGTATCTCCAAGCAAAAATCAATCGACTAGTTGGCCTTAGTCGGAATTAGTCAGTATTCGATCGGTTACCCCATCGACTAGACTAGTCGAACCTACTAGTCGGGTCAATCGAGGGATTTTTACAACAATGGTGCGGAGAGAGACGTGGCGTCTGGATGGAGGCAAGGGCACCGCCTTGATGAGGATGGGCGATGCTGCTTCTTCTTGATGATCTAGGGTTTTGAGAAACCAAATTGAACTCAAATCTTTGAATGATCTTCCAAAATAATAAAAAATCGAATCTCAAATAAAATAAAATTTTCAAGAACAAATCCTCGAGAATCGAACCCGCTCTGATACCATGTTAGAATATAGAAAGCGGAAGCGAAACATGGAAAAAGAACAATAAGAACAACAAGATTTTACGTGGAACCCTACTCCGTGAGGAGCGGGATGAAACCACGAGAGAAGGCCTCAAAGGGCCGCGTTTGTCTATTGACTTTCTCATCTGATATAGGAGGTCTGGGGCTCCTTATATAGCCTCCATAGAGCCTCCAAGTCCCACCACTGGTAGATGTGGGATTAAACTCTTGGATGGGGTACTTGGATCCTGGAGAGATCCATTTACCCATCTCCCATACATGTGATGCATATATCAATTACTCCAACACTCCTCAATACCCATAGTGCATTCACTTTGGTTGTTGAAATCATTGACTTGTATCAAGAGGTCGGTTCAACCTTTAGAGTACGGATTGCCATCTCCTTCTCAGGCTGGAGATCATCTCTCGACATCATTTGATGGTGCTAGTGAGTCCTCAATCTAAGTCTTTAGATATCATCTCAACACCAACCTCTATGATTCAACCATTGGATCAATAGTTGTATGATTATCAAGATGGCCATGGTACATCTCAACCACTTTTTAATTTTTGATCTATTTGTTTATGATTTTGATTTTGTATCTACTCCCGACATTAAAAGCATATTATAAACCTTGTTTTGAATGTGGGAGCTTTATCCACTTTTGGCGATGGAGACAGAACAATTATAGAGATGATTAAGGAATATCTGCTTACATATATATTATCATGCTCATTAACTTGTTCATCCGATATTGATCGACATTTTGTTTATATATAATATACAATGTGCTAATTGTTTTTGATGAAAAGATGGTGAACTCCTGAGGTGGGGGTCACCGCAACAACTATTTCGTTAAAAGAAAGTTAGAGTACATTACCTTGAGGCCCAAAATTAAAAAAGCACATTACAATGAGACACGACATTTTCCGAATAAAACCTCTGGTTATTAAAGATCAGATCATTTCGCCCAACCCAGATGGCCCAAAGCACAACAAACGGCTTGGAACAGTCATCCTTGGAGTTGTTGCCCACTGCACGAACCGATCTCCAGAACTCCACTGCCCCGTCGATCTCCACCCATGGAATCCCAGCCTCCCTCCAAACCTGCACCGACTCCGAGCACTTGAAGAATAGGTGATCTGCATACTCAACCAACCCCTTGCACTTGTTGCACCGCGTGTCCGCCAAGCCAAACATCCTTCCCCTCCTTGCCTTATCACATAAACGGTCTCTTCTCAGACACCATAGGAAAATCTTAACTCTGCACGGGATCTTGGCTGCTCAAACCTCCTTCATGTCTTGACAAATCTCCACATCCTGCACCTCTTCCATTTTCCTCATCTCCTCATACGCTTTCTTAACTGAAAATCGGCATTCTGCGTCATGACCTCTGCCGGTGGAATCTCCGATTGCATCCTAACATACTCCTCCAGGCATCGAGAGATCGACAAGAAGGTCGGCGACCACATACCGGAATCCGCCACCTACTAGAGAAGGGCCTCCTTTGATGCCGCCAAAGCAAATAGTATCGGAAACCTACCATCAAGCGCTCCCTCTCCCGTCCAGTCATCGCGCCAGAATCTAAATAAGTGACCATCCCCTACCTTTGGATGGAGCCTTGTCACTAGCAAATGTAAGAGCACGTAGATTCTGACCCAAAGCGGCGATTCAAACCTCACTCTCCCAGCCACCAACTCACCCCTGATGCCATAAAGTTCTCTCAGAAGCTTGGCCGCCAACGAGGTCGAAGATCCCCAAATCTGAATCACCCACTTAGCTAGCGATGCCTTTTTTATGCACTCAACATCACGAACCCCTAGACCACCATCGACACGCCCCTTCATCACCTCGTCCCAGCTCACCAGGTGCATAGCTGACCTCTGTTGCTTCCCGTCCGACCAAAAGAATATCCTCACCAAAGACTCAATTCTCTTTTCTAACTCCTACCAGCATTATTCGAGTGGAGTAGTCGAAGATAGGGATGGTTGAGAGCACATGCTTCAGAAGAATCATCTTCCCCCCATAGATAAAGTGATCGCCTTCCACCCAGCCAATCTCTGCTCCATTCTCTGCACCACGCTGTCCCAGTCTGATTTCTTCAACTTCCCAGCCACCAACGACAACCCCAAGTAGGGGATAGGAAGCTCACCCAGGGGGCACCCCGTCAACTCCGCAACTTTGGCGCATTCTACATCATCCAACCCAAAAGAAATGACCACTGGCTTGTGCCTGTTGATCTCTACTCCAGACTGCTGAAAATCTCAACCAAGCGGGCCGTATTGCTATTCTGATCCTTCGAGCCTCCAAGGAATAAGACCGTATCGTCCTCATACTGAAGCAAATGGATAGAAATATCCCCCAATCGAAAACCCTCGCACCATCCTGCTTCCACCGCATGCCTAAAAAGAACTGCCATAACGTCTGCCACCAGGACAAAAAACATAGGAGCTAACGGACACCCCTGACGAACACCTCGTTGTGGCCGGTTTCCATTCACTAGGATCGAGCAGGAGGAGGTAGTGACACATCTCTTCATCTACCCAACCCAAACCTCTGGGATTCCTCTCTATCGTAGAGACGCCTACATGAATCTCCAATCAACACAGTCATATGCTTTGGCGTAATCAATCTTCCATAGAACCCCCTTCTTCTTCGATCGAATCTTAACCACAATAAGGTAGAGGGCGTTGGAAAGCACAATAGGCATGAAGTCCTTTACCCTTAACGGGGTCTCCTTGGGGAGGAGGAACAGGAGAGCCCAATTGACCTTCTTGAAGCCACTGCTCCCCTCCCTGAACTCATTAAGCAACTCCAAAATTCCCCCCCTTCACTAAATCCTAGAATTCACGGTAGAACAACACCGAGAAGACGGGAAGCCATCCAGACCGGAGCACCATCCGCATTCAACCCCAGACAACTCTCTTCCTCTCCTCCTCAGAAAAAGGAACCACTAATCCCTCCGCACGCTCCTCAGACAATGTCTCCACCCCTCTTCCCAACCACCCCTAACCGCCCCCTTCTCCTTCACGATGTCTCAACGAAGTGGTCCCGCAACACACTGCCAATCTGCGCTTCCTCCGAGACTCTTACTCCTCCAATCTCAACCTCATGCAAAAAGTTTTTTCTCCTCCTCCTCCCAGATGCCATTGTATAAAAAAACCACGTATTGGCGTCACATTCTTTCAACCACCTTTGTCTAGATCTTTGCCTCCACTCCACCTCTTCCATTTTGTGCTCCAGCAACAACTCTTCAAGCAGACCGAGCCTCTCTACTACTCCGCTTGGTTCGACCCTCTCTCATCATCAAGCCCATCCAACCGAATCACCCCAGCTTGAGCCTCCCCCCTCTTTGCCCTCCGCTTTGCTTTCACCTCCTTCCCGAACACAGTAAGAAACGACCTCAGCGACACTAGCTTTGCCGCCAACCGAGCAACAATTGAGCCCACAGGGATCCAACTCCTCCACCGCTCAACGACCTCCTCCCCGAACCCCTTCTCCAAGAGCCAGCTCCGCTGGAAGCGAAAAAAGAATATGCTTCTCCTCTCCTCACTGGATGACTAAAGAATCAACGTGTGATCAGAATGGGCCCGCGGCAATGCCCACACACGAGAAAAGGGGAACCTCTCAACACATTCAGGCGACAGAAGGAATCTGTCCAATCTGGATCGAGATCTCCCATTCCGCCAGGTAAAAGCACAACCAGCTGAATCAATAATCAACAGACCCAAGGAGTGGGCCACCCTCGGAAGTCCTCCGAACCCAGATCCCTGTCACCACTCTGCTGCGGTCGGTCATCAGAAGCAGAGTCCATTCAGGTCGCCACCAACGATCCATATCCCAACTGCACTTGCAGAACCCAACTGCTCCAACTCCGTTGCCAAAGAGCTCCTCTCAGCTCCTGTCGGACCGTAAACATTCGTGATAAGGATGCAAAGGCCATCCACTCTCCTTAGCCCCACAGACAGACAAGACAAAGACTTCGACTCCCCAATCTGCAACCCTCCTGACGTGCCCTGGGCCTCCAACTCAGCCAGGTCAAACAAGTCTCCTCCACCCAGCCCTCTTCTGACAACACCTACACACCTCGACAACTTCGTCTCCTGAAGAAGAAAAACATACGCACCGGCTTCCATTATCGAGTTTCTGACTCCCAACCGTTTGTCGGGGTGGCCCAACCCCCTGACATTCCAAGATAGCAGCTTCATTAAGGAACAACCTAACTCAACTTCTTAGGCGGGACCACGCCCAACCGCTCGGCCACTCTCCTGTCTAAAAAGTTAAAGCAGTTTCTGATGGATCGACATGCTGGTGGAACCAGAATGCAACAGAGGCATAACGACTTCACGATCCGTCGAAGCGAACAAAGTCACCCTCCTCCTCATCCTCTTAGACTTGAGGAAGTCTTTCTTCGCGTAACAAGCATCAAATCTTGAACCCCTCTTCCGAGAGCTTTAAGGCCCCAGCTCACCATCACTTCCCACACACATGGAGCCACAACAGGCCCCCCTGCCCTGATCCTCTACCAAGAGATCCTCCTCCCCGACACCCAGCTGCGACATTTTGGCCACCGCCACCTCCCCAACAGAAGCCTCCACCGAAGCACCCAGAACCTCCGCTTCCTCCACAGGCGCCTCCTCCAAGTTCCCAACCTTAGCTGACACCACCATAGCTACCCCGCCACCTCAGAGCCACCTGTAGATCCCCCTTGCTCGATAAGGCCCCCAACCCCCTTCCACCCCGCGGGCGACGCGCCGTCTCCAACCACAACAGAGCCACGATGCCCTGAGACCCCCCTCCGGATGGTCCCAGGACCGCCACGAGCGAGCAGACCATTCAGACCCAGGAGAGTCGGGTCCGCGGATTGGAGCAACAAGGCGGGTCTGGGGTTACCGGCGATCGGGACCGGTTTACGGACCCCTGAACGGACCATCAAGGCTGAAAGACCTCTCGGGTCAGGTAATTGGACATGCTGCAGATCCGGACCCCTCGAGCAAAAAGGCATGCAGGTCCCACCACCATCAAGCGATGCTTCGACAGAAACTGCACCCATGCTAGATGCACACGACAATAACGTAGGAAAATGGACTGCCTCAGACCTGGGAAACTGTTCCACGGAGATTGCATCGAATCGTACCCTTGGCGGAAGTCGAGGAGCTTCCTCCAGAAATCGTGCCACCTCACCTTCTGATCGACACGCTGTCCTGCTCAACGCTCCACCGACCTCTGCCACCGGACCCTTCTCTGCCTGGTTGTCCACACGTCGGTCCAGACCACGATCCATCACCCCAGCTTCTCCGAGCCGAGCTCCCTCACCTGGAGGATCGGATCCAGCGACTCCCCTGGGCGGCAACCCGTGCTTTCGACCCCAACCACCATTGCAATACCGTCCAACATCTCCTGACACTTTGCCAGCTCCCGCGTGATGAAGGGGAGCCCCTTCACTCAAATCCGGGTCAACGACTAGGGCTCCAGCAACCCATCATGAGCCCACAACCTACGCCATTGTAGCAACGACCGCCCCTCCCTCGACCACCACAACAGGTCCTCTGCTAGCTCCGGTGAGCCCCCTCGAAACCACTCGCCGTGGGCTCACCTGTGCAATATCTCCACAGAACCGAGTCGCCGAGACTGTCCCAACGTCGGACGAATCCAGGAACGACGCCTCCGATCCGCCTCCTTCCCGATCAACAACTGCAAGCCCTGATCACTCCCTGGCATCGTTGAGCATGTTCTATTGGTGTACAAAAGGCGTTGGCATCAGAAACACCTAACAGGTTTCTGACACTGCCGCGCCCAGTGCCCCACCGAGCCACAACGGTAACAACCCCTCCCGAAAGGATTCTCGAACGGTCGATGGCGACCGCCCCTCACGATCGGCCTGTGGTGTGCGCTCCTCCTAGCGAGAACCTCCACCTAGCCCTCTCCGGTGGAGGGGTCGCCGACGAGCATCCCTTCCTGAACACTCATCCAACCCCTAGATCATGCAATGTGCTAAATATGATTCCTTGATGTCACTAAGCTGTTATTTTTTTGAATTTCATCATTCCTTTCTAATATCTCTCAACAACCAACATTCAACGTTGACAACGTCGATATGTACGATATAATGTGTATTGGTGTGCTAAATACACCTTATTCTTGCATGTAAGTGTGCGTTTGTATGTTATTTATGATTTTAAGAACCACGATGATCTTAATTTGCAAAAACATTACTTTTTTGTGCTCTTTCCATGATTTCCACCGATATTGCTGATATATCCAATATATCCCCTATATCCCTTTTCAGACCCAACCGATACGATATCGATATTTCGAACCTTGGTCATCGGGATATAAGAGATGATGGAGTTACCCCCTTGAGGACATAAGATGAGACCCTATTGAAGAGATAAGTGGCAACACGAATGACATCCCATCAGTATGTCTTATGTTTTTGGAACCTTCTTGTAAGTAAGTAATGTACGTACAATGTCTAGAAGGTGCCTTTGCTTCCTTTCCGCTACCCCGTTCTACTGGGAGGTATACGGATGTGATGTCTGATGAAGGGTACCCTGAGGGACAAAGAAATATACATAGTCCTATTGGGTCAACTTAAGAACATTCTTAATTCGTATAAGTTTGAATACAAGTGGAGAAAGATGTTTTTAATAAATTGAAAGAATGACTTAGACAATTTTATTAATCTTTTGACGGTTCTTTTATTAAATAAACTTAAGATCTGTTATAATCATCTACAAAAATAGCAAAATATATATGACCACCAATAATACGGAATATACAAGGTCTCCAAATATCACAATGGATCAAAGAAAATGGAGAAGATCAATGTGGCTCAAACCTTGGGGGAACAAGGCCCGATGAAGCTGAACTGACAAGCTTCGTAACAGCTTAAGCGAGGATAGTTCGAAAAACATCTGGGAAAGAGTTTTGGCAGAACAATAGCCAAGATGTAAGTGCCACATGAACGGGTCAGTGGAGATGGAGAGTCTGCACTAGCAAAGGCAGAGTTGATAGGGATATCAAGGTTGTAAAGGCCGTTCTTCTCATATCCCTCACCAAAAATATGCATCATCTCGATATTCTGAAAATAACAACTAGAACTCATAAAAATCACACGAGAATTCAACTCAACGTAAAGTCTATAAACAAATAATAAGATCAAAGGAAAATCAGGAGTGTTGTGAACTCCAATGAGCCTAAGCTTGGAAGAAAATTCCATGATCCCAATGATGATAACAAGGGAATGCTCATCATTGACTATTTGAGCCAACTTCACAGTAGAAGGGGGTTCAGAGGAGGTCGACATGCAGCATGTTGCCTTCTCACATCAGATGACTTGACGCACCAGAGTTAATGATCCATGCAGGGGTTGTGGCAGTAGCAGAATTGGCTACTGTAATGTAAGTGGTAGCAAGGTATGCATCAAAAGTAGTCTCACCGGGAGTGGTATCGGATCTTTGTAGCAGCTGCCACTATTTAAAATGTCGGCCGACTAGTCAAGTCGAGGGGGAGGGGGTAGCCGACTCGACTAGGCTTAGTTGGCCATTAGTTGGTCAACCCGACTAATTGAGCTGACCAGTCGGCCGACTACTCGACCGACTTTTACATAGTTTTTTTTAAATTTTTGCTCTTTTCTAAAGCTAACTTATTCTATTATTCTTATCGCTATATATTAAGTTAATTACTTCATTTGTTTCATTATGATAGTATAGAAAATATACAAATATTCTTTCAAAAACAGAAAAATGTACAAATCTATGCAAATATATAAGAATACATGTATAAAAATTATTTAATATCTTTAAAATAATTAAAAAAATTCAAAATCGACTAATGACCGACTAAATCCGATTAGTTGCCCGACTGCTGATTAATCCTTAGTCAGTGACCCCACCGACCGAGTATCGACTATCGATTTTTGCAACCTTTGGCAGCTGCATCAAGCGTGAATAATCTGTTGAGGAGAGTTGGACTGTATGTCGGACTATCTGCCCACTTGACTTCTGATCAAAAGATGTGTTTGGACCTGTTGTATCATAGTCTGATGTAGCAGCAACATTAGCATGAGGAGGATAACCGAATTTCTTCCAACGTCACTTTGAAAGGTGATTCCACCACTGACAATAGATACATTGAGGATTAAGGTTGCAAAAGTCGGTAGTCGGTACTCGGTCGGCAGGGTCACTGACTAAGGATTAATCGGCAGTCGGGCGACTAATCGGATTTAGTCGGACTTTAATCGCCTTTGACTTTTATGATTATTTTAAATATATAACTCATTTTTATACATATATTTACACATATTTTGTACATTTTTATACTATCATAATAAAATAAAAGAAGTAATTGAATTTAAATAAAACATTAAGCATATTATAGTAAGTTTGCTTATAAAAAAGCAAAACATAAAAAATATGGTATCTCCAAGCAAAAATTCGTCGACTAATGTGCCTAGTCGGAATTAGTCGGTACTCGGTCGGCTACCCTACTGACTAAACTAGTCGGACCTACTAGTCGGGTCAGTCGGGCGACTTTTACAACACTGCTGAGGATAACAAGAATCACGACCGTGACAACGACCAGAATGACGACCACGACCTTGGTTGGAGTCACGACCACATCCTCCTTGAAAATTGTGCCGGCCACCTCTCCTAGAGGATGCAAGGAAGGCATAATTCTTTGTAGGATGCGGATCAGAGGTACGGTCAGTAAAAGTCTTGAGCTTCCGAATGTGGTCAAAGATGACCTTGATGGATGGTAGAATATCAAATGCAAGGAACTGTTCCTGCACATTTTGATAATGGGGATGCAGGCTGGCCAAAAATATGTAGACCTGCCACTCTGATCTCTCTGTCACCTGCTCAGTACAACATACCGGCTGAAATATGGCAATATGAGATCTTTCTTTAATCGTCGATGAATACTTTGAAGGCCCGAGATCAAAGAACGTAATTGTTCGCATCCTTGAGTCTGATAGTAGTTCCCTGTACCATCATAGAAGACAGTTGTTGAGATAGATGTTTTTATTTATCCTTTATTTATGTTTACTTATTGTTTTACTTTATGTAATTTTCTCTTAGGATTTATTTCATATGTAAGAGAGCCATAGGGTCTCAATGGAATACTATCAATTCTTTTCCCTTTTTACTTGGTATCAGAGCGACGGTCTTAAATCGGAGCCTGTGCCCTAGCTGCCCCTTCCTTCCCCACATAAGACCTAGCCACATGTGACCGCCACCGCTACAACAGCTGTAGCAACCAGCATTCGTAGTAGCCACTTGCAACAATCCCGCTGTTGTTGTAGCAGCCGCAACGGCCATTGCTGTCGCCAACGCCGCCGTTGTAGTAGCTGCAACAACCACCACTACCGCCAGCACTGCCCAAGGGGAGGCCTCTATCTCCGCCCAGGCCGTGGGGGTTATAGCCAGTAATCCAACCTTCCATGAAAGAACCAAGCACATCGAGGTAGATTGTCACTACACTTGAGATATGATTCAGAAGGGATTTATCTTCACTTCTCATGTTACTTCAGCCTTCAGGATATCAGATTGCAGATATGTTCACCAAGGCACTTGCTAGAGGTCCATTCGATCGTTGCCGTTCCTAGCTGAGCATGATAGACATATATGCTCCTGCTTGAGGGGGAGTATTGAGATAACAACAACAATAATAACAACAAGGTTTTTTCCCACATTAAGTATGGTCGGCTACATGGATTTTTCGCCTTCATTATGATCTATCTTGAGTCATTTTCGGACTTAGATCCAAAAAATTAAGATCCCTTCGGATAGTCTCATTCCAACACTTCTTGGGCCTTCCTCGCCTTCTCATAGCTGGTTCAACATCCCAACACTCGCATCTCCTAACTGGTACATCTCCCAGCCTCCTTTGCAAATGATCAAACCACCTTAAGCAGTTTTCTCGCAACTTATCCTCGATCGGAGCTACATCCACTTTCCTTTTGATTGCATCATTCCGAATCCAATCTTTACGTGTATGTCTACACATCAATCTTAACATTTTTATTTCTGCAACTGACATTCTTTGCACATGTCTATGTTTCACAGGCCAACATTTAGATCCATAGAGTATAGCAGGTCTCACGGTTGCTTTGTAGAATTTTCCTTTGATTTTCATAGGAATTTTCTTATCACATATAATAGTAGAAGCTCCTCTCCACTTTAGCCAACCGACATTTATTTTATGGGTAACATCTCCATCAATTTTTCCATCATGTTGCAAAACAGATCCCAAGTATCTAAAGGAATCTTTCTTCTGAATGTTACAATCACCAATCTTCACCTCGATTCCTTGACCATTGCTTCCATCAAAAGTGAATTCCATATATTCAGTCTTAGTCCTACCTATACAAAATCCTTTAGTCTCTAATGCATATCTACAAACCTCAAACCTCTCATTTACTCAATCTCAAGTCTCATCAATCAACACAATGTCATCTTTACCAGCCCATTTATTCGCATATCCATGACTAACAAGCGATGTTGGGTTGCCAAACTCTCTCCTAGAATTACTTTGCAGTCTTTGCAAGACAACCGATCTCTTCTCCTCATCGCAAAGTAATCTATCTCCATTCTAGTTGGGCCACTCTAATTAAATACTCCTCCCTCTTCTTGAAGAGAGTGTTTGCTATGAAAAGATCATAAACCGTTATTCTCAATCTCCCTTGCTTTCCCTCCAACCCATTTTGTCTCTTGGAGGTATAGTATATGAATCTTCGTTCTCTCCATCATATCTACTATCTCCATCAATTTGCTAGTCAAAGTGTCAATATTCCAACTATCTATCCACAACCTCCTTTGCAACCTCTTTTGGACTAACTTCTTTACTCGTATACGCCCATTATGCGAGAACCCTTGCAATTTTGGACTGCATCCATGCGATGATGCAACTGAACTAGCTTATTTACTCACATGCGTTCCTCAAGCGAGAATCCTTGCAAATTTTGAACTACATCCAGGCAACGATATAGCAACCCTTGCCAACTTTTCGTTGCATTCGGGCGATGCAACACGTCGCTAGTAGGGAACGCCCCAACGAAATCTAAATGTTTGCTTCAATCCATGTTGAAAAGATCCGAACTATTTTGAGACAAATTCTTAAAAAGAACACTATTTAGGAATTTGTCTCTCTTGCGCTGGCTGTCGGCTACCTAACACGCAACTCTCCTCATTCACCCGGGCTTGGGACCAGCCATGGCTGAGTTTGTTCCGTTACGCCCTCCGCCCACGCCTGCAACATGGGTTATGGAGTGCACACATCAGGGGGAGGGGCATGCAACACACGTCGGGGGAGGGGGAGTGTTGAGATATATGTTTTTATTTATCCTTTATTTATATTTACTTACTTCGGTCTACTTTATGTAATTTTCTCCTTGGGGTTTTTCTCCTATATAAGAGAGCCTTAAGGTCTCAATGGAATATGATAAACTTAGGGTCTCAATGGAATATGATAAACTTTCTCCCCTTTCCACAGTAGTGTACATGGGTTTTGGTTTCGGTAGATTTGATGTCATCATGGTCAGATGTAGAGTTCATAACATAGTTAGTGTGTACCTTTAAGCCTTCATAAAAAGTGTCCCTGTTTTGGCTTGAAGCCTTCATAAAAAATAGGGCACAATATCCATGTTTTGGCCTGTTGAGTTCAGATGTAGAGTTCAGCTGCTTCTAGATACTTCTGATGGGGTTAGGTGATTCCCTAGAGAACGGGCCAAAGGCGATCGAGAGAGAAGATAATCTCAGGCCTTGGCTTATTCCGTGGCCGAGAAAAAGAGAAGAGAGGTGAGAGAGAGAGGGGCGGCAAGTGGTGGTCAGATTTCGGGTATGAACCTCGGTCTAGGACATGCTCTGATAGCATGTGGAAAAGAGGTTGAGAATTAATGAGTTATCTTATTCAAGGGTGTAGCCTTGTTGGGTTTCTTGTATAGCGTGAAACCTTAGAGAGCTCAAAAGAGAAAATTACAAAGGAACTCCGAAGTAGTTACGACACTCAACAAAGAGATAAAAAGAAATAATCAAATAACTAAATAACTCTAACATTGACAAAACGGGCAAAGCTGAACTTCAAGTTTGATGTTAACCTCCTCTAAAATGCGGCCGTGTTGATCGAATGTGTCCCCGTAATTACCTCATTAAAAAATGCCGTTCATGCCACCTGATGTGTAGGCTTATGCAGCCATATATGCGGTTCAGGCAGCAATGTTCTTGAACCTTCCTAAAAGGTAATCAAGCATTTTCTTGCTTATTTAGAACTCAATCTAGATACCAATACCGAGTGAAATGAATGTCAACTTATCATGTAGACTGCCATGTAGACCATCATGTACACCACACCATGTAAAAGTTATTGGTTTTTGGGTTGTGTTTGTTTACTGCATTCGTTCTTTGTTTGCACCACATTAGGTCTGTAGGATTTAGTTTTTTAAGCATTGGCAGCACTGGTAGTTGCAAAATTTTCATCGTGGAAGATATCTTTTTTCTCATTTCTCCTACGTTTTTGCTAAATCTGTGTTAAATGAATTTATCACGCAGGAATTGGATGGAAATCGTGGAAAAAGCGTTGGTTCATTCTCACCCGCACATCTTTGGTATTCTTTAAGAATGACCCGGTCAGTATTTAAATTCGAATGAACCATTTCTCATTGCATCATTTATTACCCGCTCTATTACTTTGATCAATATCTCCCAGTCGTCACACCTCAGTGGCAACTCTATATTTTAGTTTCATGGATATTTGGGAAAAATGAAAGATGTCTGCTCTAGATCGGTAGATGCCATGTTTATTCAAATTGACTTGAATTTTAATCTTATACATGTCAGATCCGTTTACTTTGTTAAGGTGAAGGGCTGTCTAAGAAAAAAAGGAGAAGAGAAAGAACAAAAAGCAAGAGAGCAAAAAAAGAAGTTTGTCCTGTATTTCTTTCTTCACCCAACTTGATAGACTATCTTTCATGCTTCAGATTTTAGACAATCACTTGAGAAAGGGAGAACAAGAAAGTTTTTAGACTGTAGAATAAGACTGAGGTACGTCCATGTGAACGAGACTGAATCCATCCTCCTTTGATCATGGTCATGTGAATGAAATCATTTCGACATTCCCTTGAGAGAAACTGCTTTCCGAGGTCCCTATAAGAGGGGCCCATTTTTGAGATTTCATATGGTATATTCATGCAACATTTTTTGATCTTGAGGGAGACAGACTTGTCATTTCCACTTTTTCCTTACCATAATGTCATCATGTTGGGTAATGAACGTACCCATGTTTGACTAGTGAAGGGTACAATCGAAGACTATTTTGAAAGATGATAAAAAGTGAAAGGTGAAGTGGAGACATAGATCAAGGCATGGTTGACTGAAGGTGGGAGATGTGAATACAAGATTTTTCCATGCAATGTCAAGCTGGAGGTGCCGAAGGAATATTGTTCACTCTATCATGGTGAGGATAGATAGATTTCATCGCGAGCATGAGATTATGGCTGCCATGGTGGAGCATTTTATAGTATTAGTAGGCTATTCCATACCATGGCCTCAAATTTCAGCGAAATTCGGTCGAATTTCTGTCGAATATCGATATCCAGTCGAAATCGAAATTCGACCGAAATGACCGAAATATGGGGGTCCTAGTACAAAAAACGACCGAAATGACCGAAATTTCGGTCGAAATTCCACCGAAATTCCATCGAAATTCTGTTTTGGTCAGTACCGAAATGGTGACCGAAACCGACATTTAAGGCCTTGTTCCATACGAGCTGTGGTTGATATTTGGTTAGAGTACATAGGCGATCCGAGGAACAAGTGAAGGCTTCGGTTAATGAGTTTAGGGTGTTGGATGTCCGTGATGCAATCTTTTATCTAAATGCATTTGTGTGACCATGTCAGGATGGTTTCCCTTTCCTCTTTCATAAATTTTGAAATGTGCTAAAGAATATATCATGGCTTATTGATTGAGTTGAGGGAATCAAATCAGAGATTTGGATTTGAGCAACTTATTGGTTCCCTTTTATTACTGTTACCGATGGAGGTGGCCCGAGAGGGTTGAAGACTTAAGAACGATTAGAGTTTCTAATGTTATCTATCTTATTGTGGCAAAGCTTGTGGTGAATCTGTTGTGAGAAAAGGATTCATTGTTATTCCAAAGAACCCTAGGCTCTCTTATATAGAGAAGGTCTATGGGTAAATCACATAAGATGGAAACAAGAAAATAAAAATAACAGAAAAGGTATATATAGATATATCTCCACACTCCCCCTCAAGATGGAGCATAGATATCAATCATGATCAGTTTGGAAGAACACTTCTGGAATGGCCCTCTGAGCAGTGGCTTGGTGAAGAGTCGGCAATCTGCTCTCCTGAACTGACATGAGAAGTAGAAATCAAGCCCTTCTGGATCATATCTCTAGTATAGTGGCAGCCTACCTCAATATGTTTTGTTCTTTCATGAAAAGCATGATTATTAGCAATGAATAGCACGGCTTGATTATCACATTGTAGCTGCATGGGTAGAGGTACATCTATATGCAAATCTTCTAACACGGCTCGAACCCACATCATCTCAGTACTTGCTTGTGCCATGGCCCTATATTCAGATTCAGCACTAGATCTAGCCACCCCTGTTTGTTTCTTGATTTTCCAAGCAACCAAAGAGCTACCCACAAACACTGCAAAGCCTGAAGCAGACTTCCGATCCTTAGGGCATCCTGTATAATCCGCATCAACACATGCAGAAATAGAAATGTTTGTTTCTTTTCTGAACAGCAATCCTGTGCCTGGAGACGACTTTAGATATCTTAGTATCATGTATATGGCATCCATATGTACTAGTCTAGGTTGTTCCATGAATTGACTCACCGACTCACTGTAAAAGTGATATCAGGTCTAGTGATAGTAATATAGAGAAGCTTACCCACCATTTCTCTATATCTTCTCCTGTCAACCTCATCTGTATACTTCATGCTGGGGTTCATATGAGTAGTTGAGGATCGACACCCAATCATGCCTGTCTCAACAGGTATATCTGTAATATACTTCATTTGGGTCATTACAAGACCCTGCGCATTCGTGGCAAACTCCAAGCCTAGAAAATATCGTAGAGTACCAAGATCCTTAGTAACAAACTGATGGCCCAGAAATGCTTTTGCCATTTTTATCCCCTGTGTATCATCTCCTGTAACAAGTATATCATCAACATACACCATGATGACAACCGTACCTCTAGAAGTCTTCTGGACGAACAAAAATGATATGCATTTGATCTTTTGAACCCTTTCTTTTCAATTAGATGAGAAAGATTCTGAAACCACACCCGTGAGCTATGTTTAAGACCATATATTGCCTTGTGAAGTCTACACACCATGTGACTTTCCCCCTTAGCAGCAAACCCCGGAGGCTGCTGCATGTAGACTTCTTCCTGCAAGTCGTTATACAAGAAGGCATTCTTAACATCAAGCTGAAACAAGGGCCAATCACGTACCACAACAACTGACAAGAGGACACGCAGAGTCGAATGACGTACAACTGGAGAGAAGGTGTCCATATAATCCATACCGTATGTTTGAGTGAACCTTCGTGCCATTATCCTTGTAGCGGTCAAGACTACCATTTGCATGATATTTGACAGATGCTCCTGGGAGAGCGGGAACCAAGCTCTATGTAGCCCGCGACTGTAGAACAACCATTTCCTCCTCCATGGCAGAACGCCAACAGCCAATTCTCAAGGCATCCTGATGATTCTGTGGTATCTCCACGGCTGATAGAGCCACAAAAAACCTCTGAAAGTCCTCTGTGAGACGATGGAAGGAAACCTGTGAAGCAAGTGGATATGATGCACATGTATGTTTCTGCTTCCATATGGCAATAGGGACATCCAAATCATCAGAAATAATACTTGCCGGTATACTATTCTCCTGCAACGATGATCCATGCACTTGTACATTTTCAGGTCCATCGTTAGTAAGAATATCTGGACAAACCTGAGGCGTGCTGGATGATTGACGAGCACTATGAGCAGGAACAGACCGACGGGTATAGTATTTTGGTAAAGGTAAAACAAGTGGTTGTGGAGGTGGTGGTGGTGGTGATGGTGTTGGTGTGATAACGAGAACATGAATGGGAGATGGTGGACACGAAGGAGGAGGGGGGACATAGATCTCATCATCAGATGTAGATGAGGCCAACCTTTCACCTGCAGGGGAGAAATACATGACAAACTCAAAGAATGTGACATCAACACTGACAAAACATTTTCTGTTTACAGGGTCATAGCATCGGTAACCTTTCTAAGTCCGGGAGTAACCAACAAAAACATACTTGACAACCCTAGGTGAGAGCTTGTCAAGTCTCGGAGACAACTGGTGAATGAAGGCAAGAACACCAAAGACATGAGGAGTAAGTGAGAATAATTCCTTCTCAGGAAAGACAACAGAAAGAGGAATTTTCTCACCTAATACTGAAGATGGCATACGATTCACAATATAACATGCTGTAAGGACTGCATCTCCCCCCAAAAAATGGGGGCACAACTCTGGATAAGAAGAGTCTGAATAATATCAAGAAGATGACGATGCTTTCTCTTAGCAACGCCATTATGTTGAGACGTGTAAGCACATGTGGTTTGATGGATAATGCCTCGAGATGAGAAGAATTGTGAAAGAGAACGAGTGCAAATTCCAAATCATTATCCGTACGCACATATTTCGCTGTAGAGGGAAAAACATTTTGCACTTCATTCATAAGATTTTTGATTACATCCCCTGCTTCAGATTTATTCTTCAACAAAAACATCCACGACAGTCGAGAAAAATCATCAACGACAACATGATAAAATCCTGTGCCTCTGGTGATCAGGAACATGACTCGGACCCCAAGTGTCAACATGAAATAACTCTAAAGGGGAGCTACTGCTCCGAGACTGATGACTAGGGAAGCTAGATCTATGGTGCTTTCCCAATTGACATGCTTCACACTGAAAGGAAGAACTTGGTGAAATCTGGGGCAAGATATGACGCATCTTCTGAAGAGGGAGGTGGCCAAAGCATAGATTCCATGTAAAAGGAGAGACTGGTCCCTCTTGAGTGAGAGGCATGGCCTCAAATTTCAGCGAAATTCGGTCGAATTTCTGTCGAATATCGATATCCAGTCGAAATCGAAATCTGACCGAAATGACCGAAATGACCGAAATATGGGGGTCCTAGTACAAAAAATGACCGAAATGACCGAAGTTTCGGTCGAAATTCCACCGAAATTCCATCGAAATTCTGTTTTGGTCAATACCGAAATGGTGACCGAAACCGACATTTAAGGCCTTGGTGAGAGGAGACGCCAGTGTAGGAGGTCCGGGCCAGGCGATAAAGACCATCCTGCTTAGAGCCACAACCAATCACCTTGCCCGTGAGAATGTCCTGAAAAGCAAGAGAAGATGGGTCAAATATAACGTGACAGTGCAAATCCTTCGTAATCTGACTGATAGAAAGTAAATTCATCGAAAAATCAGGAGCATGTAACACATTCTGTAGACGCATGGAAGGCGATAAAGTAATCTCCCCCTAACCAATAATTAGGGAATGAGTACCATCGGCTATCACGACGGATCGCCCCGGTGGAATCTCCCTATATGACGTAAGTTTATCTCTGTCTCGACAAAGATAATGTGTCGCGTCGGAATCCATAATCCAATCTGAAACATCAAATCCATGACATGAGGTAAAGGCATAAGCACTACCTGAGGTGCTGGCAGTGGCAGAGGTTCTGGCAGAGGCTGAAGCAGCAACATCTGAGGTGTCTCCTTGAGATTCTAGCAATCTAGCAACGAGCTCCTCAAACCTCTAGTCTGAAGCAGATACTGATGGAGATGCAACATGCTCGGCTATATGCGCCGATGCCGGAAAATCATGCTTAGAATAGCATGAATTCTCTGCGTGACCTGGGCGATGACAAAACGTGCACGACTGACGAAAACGACCGCCTCTACCACGAGGTCCACGGCCACTGAATGAAGAAGAGGCTCCTCTGCCTCTGGAGGCTGCCGTCGCCCAAGGAGGCTGAGTAGAAGCATTAGACAAGACTGTAATGTCTGCCGTAAACTTCCTCCATTGGAGGAATGGTAACATCGCAAGAATCTACGAGCAAACAACATCATATTCAAGGTCAAGTACCGCAAGTAGGACTCCCACCATGGTAGCATTCCGAAAGGTCTTCTGCTGCTCTGGAGTCGCCGTAAGAGGAATGATGCTGTAGAGCTTCTCGAACATCCCTCGCAAGGATGTATATAAGGAGTGAAGGGGCCGTTCATTCTGCTTGACTGTAAATATGTCATGCTGGAGTTGAAGGATCTTGGTCTCGTTTCGCACCTGCGAATATATATTTTTTGGAAGCCAAGAAAAGGGGGATACACTCAATGGTGTTCACCCCAATATATTAACAAAAGAGGGTCAGGGATACAAGCAAGAAAATAAAACTAGCGACTCAACGAAGGATGCAAGGAGCCTCCAGAACTGGGCGCCAAGAAACAAAAGAAACAAGAAAACAAAGACACTAAACACGACTCCAGTCAGCCACCAAAGCCCTAGCGCGACATAGCACGTTCTCTAGATAAAACCGCTGCGCAGAGAATATGGCCTCGTTGCGAGCCAGCCATATCAACCATAAACAAGCCACCGGTGCCAAGAACCGCCTTCTCTCCATACGCCTATTCAAGAAGAGGGAATCACAAAAGGTCTCCACATCACGAGCCTGCACCCAAGCCACGAGGGGGTCATCCCACAGCCCCCGGACCAAAGGGTATAGAAAGAGTAAATGGTCCAGAGATTCCGCATTTGAATCACACAGGCCGCAGATATTGGAAACCGAGGGCAGCAACCTGGAACAGCGATCGCACGTCAAAAGCCTCTTTCTGCGGACGAGCCATAAGAAGAAGGAGAATATATTGCTGCAAGTATGTCCTACATTGCCTTAGCAGTGGGCTGATGGAGAACATCATTGGTAATCTCCATCGACAGCGTGCCTGAAAGCCAGACTTTGGCGTATGAATCATCAGCCTCCCAGGAGGCATAAACTCCAGTCTTCTCTGCCGGCTCATCTTCGTTAAGGACGTGCTTTTTACCATTCGACTTCATGAGACTCATGAACTACATTGCCCAAAGCTCATATTTCGTCCCATCCATCTTGACAATTGGCGCTGGACCTTTGAAAGCACCTATGGAGGGCTTATTGACCTTGTTTTCTGACATATTGCCGGAGATATGGAACTAGGGTTTGTAGACCAAAGAACAAATGTCTACATAAACTCCAGAGGATTTGAGTGCATATGTAGACCTATGCACTCAAACCCATAGATAGAAGCATGGAAGGACATATCGATATCGGTACCATGTCGATACCGATATATCGCCGATATATCGACCCATATCGCAGATATCGAACCGAGATTGTGAATAAAATGTCCTATCGATACCGATATCGACCATATCGGCGATATATCGGTGACCTGTCGATACCGATATATCGCCGATATATCGGGATACAACCTTCCATGGATAGAAGAGGGTCAGCGGCTGGGAGAGAGCCGACAACAGGGAGGAGCCGGCAGTGGGGAGGAGCCGGCGGCGAGGGGCTGGCGGTGGCGGTAGAGGAGCCGGCGGCGAGAGAGGAGAGCCGACGAGGGGGGGGGGCGACGGCGGTAAGAGAGGTGGGCTAGGGTTTTGGCTCTGATACTATGTTGGGACAAAAGAATTCGTTGCTATTCCAAAAAACCCTAGGCTCTCTTTTATAGAGAAGGCTTATGGGTAAATTACATAAGATGGAAACAAGAAAATAAAAATAACAGAAAAGGTACATAGAATATAGAAATATCTCCACAAAATCGTCTCAAGAAGGTTCTATGCTTCAACATATCTCATACATAACCAACATATATTCAGGGTAAATAATTAATGGACAGTGTGGTTTTGGCAACGGAAATTATAGTAGAATGGAAAAGACATGTGGTATAAGGGGTTGCTTTGAAATGTTGATTTCCGAGGCTTATGCCTACATGGAGCGGAAGTTCATTTGGGCTTCTCTTCATCATAGGGGAGATTAGTGGACTGAGTAGGTTAAGAGGAGCATCACCATAACATCTTTCTATAAGTCTTCATGAACAATTGACTGAGGGTGGCTTCTTCTAACCGTAGAGGGGTTTTAGGTAATGTTGCTCCCTTACGTCCCTCCTCTTTGTTCATGTGTAAATGATAGATTCTGTGCTTATTGCAGTTGTGTTGATATTTTTATCCTAGTTCTAAAATATGCAGATGGTACTATTGTCTTTGAGGTAAGTGCAATCAAGAGTACAAGGGAATTGCAATGATTTTGGGTATTTCAGTGATGTTTTCGGTGAATGGTGTGAAGCCCGCTTTTGTACTTTTTTGTAAGATGCATGATGTGATGGTTGCTTGAGGAGTTGTCTTATAAACCCACATGATAAGTTTGCCGATTACTTATCTGTGCCTACTATTAGTATATAGTAGACTTCAGTAATGCTATTGGTAGTTGTTGGTGGAAAAGATGGAAAGAAGGCTCGTCGACTAGAAGATTTCATTTCTCTGTAGGGGTTGCTGAAGCCCATTCTTTTTGCTATTTTGATTTTTTCCTCTCATTGTTGGGAGAAAAGAAATTCAGATACTAAATGAGACCCAAAGGCTCTCTTATATAGGAGAAAAGCCATAGGTTAATTACATAAGAGGTACATCAAGAAAACATAAAACACGAATAACACTATGAAATACACTTATCTCAACACTCCCCCTCAAGCTGGAGCATATATATCTATCATGCTCATCTTGGAGCAACACCTCTGAAAGGGACCTCTAGCTAGGGCCTTGGTGAAGATATCTGCCGTCTGATCTCCAGTGTTAACATGGGAGGTGGATATGAGACCTTTCTGGATCATGTCTCTAGTGTAATAACAATCCACCTTTATATGCTTTGTCCGTTCATGAAAAACAGGATTATTGGCAATAAAAAGGGCTGCTTGATTATCACATAAAAGATGCATAGGATGAGAAGCCTCAATAGTAAGGTTAGTCAACATAGATCTAACCCACATCATTTTTGCACTTCCCTGTGCCATGGCCCTGTATTCAGACTCTACACTTGATCTAGCCACCACTGTCTGCTTCTTGCTTTTCCATGAAGCAAGTGAGCTGCCGACAAAAATAGCAAAGCCAGAAGTAGACTTTCTGTCTTTAGGACAACCTGCATAATCTGCATCTGCACACGCAGTCACCTCAAGAGATGTATCCCTACTGAATATAAGACCCGAACCAGGTGAGGTCTTCAAATATCTCAAGATCATATGGACATCATCCATATGCACCTTCCTGGGCTGCTCCATGAGCTGACTAACTTTGCTCACTGCAAAGGCTATATTTGACCTGGTGATGGTTGCGTATAAGATCTTCCCAACAAGCTCTCTATATCTCCTCATGTCTACCTCCTCAGTGTCATCATCATAAAATCTCATACTTGGATCCATAGGGGTAGTAGCAGGTTTGGATCCTGTCATACCTGTCTCAGAAAGAAGATCCATCACAAACTTCTTTTGAGTCATCACAAGATCACGTTGGTTCCCAGCGAACTCCAATCCAAGGAAGTATCGAAGATTGCCAAGGTCCTTAGTTACAAACTGTTGACTTAGGAACTCCTTGGCAACCCGAATATCCTGCTCATCATCCCCTGTAATAACCACGGTTGCAAAAATCGGTAGTCGGTACTCGATCGGTTGGGTCATTGACTAAGGATTAATCGACAGTCGGGCGACTAATCAGATTTAATCGGACTTTAATCGGCTTTGAATTTTTTATTTATTTTAAATATATAAATCATTTTTATATGGATATTCTTATATATTTACATGTATTTGTACATTTTTTATATTATCATAACGAAAGAAACGAAGTAATTGAAGTTAAATAACAATATTAAGCATATTAGAATAAGTTTGCTTTCAAAAAGCACAAAAAAATAAAAAATGGTATCTCCAAGCAAAAATCGATCAACTAGTCAGCCTAGTCGGAGTTAGTCAATACTCGGTCGGCCACCCCACTGACTAGAGCAGTCGGACCTGCTAATCGGGCTAGTCGGGGGATTTTTACAACAGTGGTAACAACTATATCATCCACATAAACAAGAATAGCATCAGTCTCTCTCTGTGTCCTGTAACCAAAAAGTGTGATCCGCAGTAGACCGCATAAACTCCTGTTGCTCTATCAACACCGATAGCTTCTGGCACCAAGCTCTCGGACTCTGCTTCAGGTCATAAATCACCTTATGGAGCCTGCACACCTTCTGGGACTCCCCCTCTGTAGCAAACCGTGGTGGCTGCTGCATATATACTTTTTCCTATAGGTCCCCATATAGAAATGCATTCTTCACATCAAGCTGGTAAAGAGGCCAGTCCCGTGAAACAACAACAGATAGAAAAATGCATAGTGTTGAGTGTCTGGCCACTGGAGAGAAGGTATCCTGATAGTCCACCCCGTAGGTTTGGGTAAATCCACGGGCCGCAAGTCAGGCCTTGTAGCGGCACTGCCAGCTGCCCTCTGCTTTACCGTAAATATCCATTTGCAGCTCACAACAGAAGCACCTGACGGAGCAGATACAATGCTCCAGGTACCACGCGATCGTAGAGCTGCCACCTCCTCTTCCATTGCAAGTCGCCTCCTACTGTCCTGTAGCGCCTCCTGATATGTACGTGGGATAGTAACAACAGAGAGTATCACCACAAACTTCTTGTATTCCTCTGAAAGATGACCCAAGGAAACATGGGCAGCAAGAGGATACTTGGCACATTGTCGACGAGGCTTCCTTAGGGCAATAGGTATCTCCAGGTCATCAGCCTCGCTGTCCTCTGGAATTATTAATGCTTCATGTGTATCATTCAAAACTCTAGTGCCATCAGTAGAAATAATGTGTTCATGACATACCTGAGGCGTGGTGGATGATGTAGACGGAGCAGAGGGGCAAGTAGAAGACCTGCGAGTGTAAACTTGGGGTAAAAACTTGGACTGAATAGATGGAGGTGGAGGTGGTGGAAGTGGAGTATGGGGGGCATATGGTGGGGAAGACGGAGGAGGAGGAACCACAACATCCTCTCCATAACTAGTATTAGACAATCTGTCACATGTAGGAGAAAAATATATAATAGATTAAAAAAATGTGACATCTGCACTCACATAATATTTTCGTCCTACATGATCAAAACATCTATACCCTTTTTGGGTACGGGAATAACCGACAAACACACATTTGGCAGTTCTAGGTGAGCGTTTGTCACGGCCAGGAGTGAAGTTCTGGACAAAGGCCACAGTTCCAAAGACTTTGGGAGTGAGAGAGAATAGTTCCTTCTCGGGAAACACAATCAAGAAGGGAACTTTCTCTCCAAGAACAATGGATGGCATGCGGTTCACCAAGTAGCAGGCGGTGAGAACCGCATGTCCCTAGAAAGAATGAGGGTTACGACTCTTAATCAACAAGGTCCTCATGACATCAAGAAGATGACGATGTTTACATTTGTGAAGATATTTATATATTCTATGTACCGTTTCTGTTTATTTTATTTCCTTGTTTCCATCTTATGTAATTTACCCATAGGCTTTCTCTATATAAGAGAGCCTAGGGTTCTTTGGAATAATAACAAATCCTTTTTCTCCCAACATGGTATCTGAGCCAAAACCCTAATCCACGCCGCCGCCCCCCTCCCCCCTTCCCCTCTCGCCGCCGCCGACCTCTCTCTCTCTCTCTGTCTCTCGCTCGCCAGCTTCCCTCTACCACTGTCGGGCTCCCTACCGCCGCCGCCTGCCCTCCTCTTCCACCGCTGCTGCAAGCCACCCCCTCCTCCCACCGGTTCTCTCCAGCCGATCCCTTTCGCTGCCTGCCCCTCCCACCACCGGCTCCTACCGTCGGCCCCACTCTTCTATCTATGGATTTGAGTGCATAAGTCTACATATGCACTCAAATCCTCTGGAGTTTATGTAGACATTTGCTCTTTGATCTACAAACCCTAGTTCCATATCTCCGGCAATTTGTCAAAAAACAAGGTCGATATGCCCTCCATAAGCGCGTTCAATGGTCCAGCGCCAATTGTCAAGATGGATGGGGCGAACTATGAGCTTTGGGCGATACAGTTCATGAGTCTCATGAAGTCGAATGGTAAGAAGCACATTCTTACCGAAGATGAGCCGACAGAGAAGACTGGGGTTTATGCCTCCTGGGAGGCTGATGATTCATACGCCAAAGTCTGGCTTTTAGGCACACTGTCAATGAAGATTGCCAATGATGTTCTCCATCAGCCCACTGCTAAGGCAATGTGGGACATACTTGCAGCAACATATTCGCAGGTGCGAAATAAAAGATCCTTCAGCTTCAGCATGACATATTTACAGTCAAGCAGAATGGAGAACCCCTTCACTCCTTATATACATCATTGCGAGGGATGTTTGAGAAGCTCTGCAACATCATTCCTCTTACGGCGACTCCAGACCAACAGAAGACCTTTCGGAACGCTACCATGGTGGGGGTCCTGCTTGCGGCACTTGACCCTGAGTATGATGCTACTCGCTCGCAGATTCTTGCAGATGCTACCATTCCTCCTATGGAGGAAGTCTACCGCAGACTTAGCCGCATTACAGTCTCGTCCAATGCTACTACTTAGCCTCCTTCGGCGATGGCTGCCTCCAGAGACAAGGGTGGCTCTTCTTCATTCCATGGTCGTGGACCTCATGGGAGAGGCGACCGTTTCCGTTAGCCGTGCACCTTTTGTCATCGACCAGGTCATGCGGAGGATACATGCTATTCTAAGCATGGTTTTCCAGCCTCGGCGCGCGTAGCCAAGTATGTTGCACCTCCATCATCATCTGCTTCAGATTAGAGATTCGAGGAGCTTGTTGCTAGATTGCGTGACATTATGCCCCCAACCTCTACAGATTCTCCAGGAGGTACCTCAGATATTGCTGCTTCAGCCTCTGCCAGTATCTTTGCCACTGCCAGTACCTCAGGTAGTGCTTATGCTTTTACCTCATGTCATGGATCTGATGTCTCAGATTGGATTATGGACTCCGACGCGACAAACCATCTTTGCCGAGACAGAGATAAACTTACATTTTATAGGGAGATTCCACCAGGGCGATCCGTCGTCATAGCAGATGGGACTTACTCCCCCATTGTCGGACATGGGGAGATTACTTTATCGCCTTCCATGCGTCTACCGAATGTGTTACATGCTCCCGATTTTTCGATGAATTTACTTTCTATCAAAGATTACGAAGGATTTGCACTGTCGCGCTATTTGACCCATCGTCTCTTGTGTTTCAGGACAATCTCACGGGCATGGTGATTGGCTGTGGCTTTGAGCAGGATGGTCTTTATCGTCTGGTCCGGACCTCATACGCTGGCGTCTCCTCTCACCCAAGTGGACCAGTATCTCCTTTACATGGCATCTTCGCTTTGGCCACCTCCCTCTTCAGAAGATGCGTCATATCTTGCCTCAGATTTTACCAAGTTCTTCCTTTCAGTGTGAAGCATGTCAATTGGGAAAACACCATAGATCTAGCTTCTTTAGTCGTCAGTCTCGGAGCAGTAGCTCCCCTTTTGAGTTATTTCATGTTGACATCTGGGGTTCGAGTCGTGTTCCTGATCACCAGTGACACATGTTTTATCTTGTTGTCGTTGATGATTTTTCTAGACTTTTGTGGGTGTTTTTGTTGAAGAATAAATCTGAAGAAGGGGATGTGATAAAAAATCTTATAAATGAAGTGCAGAATGTTTTTTCCTCTATTGTGAAATATGTATGTACGGATAATGCTTTGGAATTTTGCACTTGTTCTCTTTCACAGTTCTTCTCATCTGGAGGCATTATTCATCAAATCACATGTGCTTACACATCTCAACAAAATGGCGTTGTTGAAAGAAATCATCGTCATCTTCTTGATATCACTCGAACGCTACTTATCCAGAGTTGTGCCCCCATTTTTTTGGGGAGATGCTGTCCTTACAACATGTTATCTTGTGAATCGTATGCCATCTTTAGTTTTGGGTTAGAAAATTCCTCTTTCTGTCGTCTTTCCTGATAAGGAATTATTCCTACTTACTTCTCGTGCCTTTGGTGCTATTGTATTCGTTCATCAGTTGTCTCCGGGACTTGACAAGCTCTCACCTAGGGCTGTCAAGTGCGTTTTTGTTGGTTACTCCCAGACTCAGAAGGTTACTGATGCTATGACCCTGTAAACAGGAAATATTTTATCAGTACTGATGTCACATTTTTTGAGTCTGTCATGTATTTCTTCCCTGCAGGTGATAGGTTGGCCTCGTCTACATCTGATAGTGAGATCTATGCCCCTCCTCCTCCTTCGTGTCCACCACCTCCTATTCCTATTCCCATCAGCACACCACCACCATCGCCACCATCACCACCTCCATAACCACCTGTATCACCCTTACCAAAGTTCTATACCCGTCGGTCTGTTCCTGCTCATGAGGCTCGTCAATCATACATCTTGCCTCAGGTTTGTCCATATATTATTACTAACGATGGGTCTGATAATGTGCAAGTGCATGGATCATCGTTGCAGGAGAACAATATACCGGCAAGTATTGTTTCTGATTATCTGAATGTCCCTATTGCCATACGGAAGCAGAAACGTACTTGTGCATCATATCCACTTGCCTCACAGGTTTCTTGCCATCATCTCACAGTCACAGGGGACTTTCAGAAGTTTGCTATGGCCTTATCAGCCGTGGAGATACCACGGACTCATCAGGTTGCCTTGAAGATTGGCTGCTGGTGTTCTGCTATGGAGGAGGAAATGGCTGCTCTACAGTCGCGGGGTACATGGAGCTTGGTTCTCGCTTCCCCAGGAGCATCTGTTGTCAGTTGTAAGTGGGTGTTCACTGTCAAATATCATGCAGATTGTAGCGTTGACCGTTACAAGGCAAGACTAGTGGCGCGAGGGTTCACTCAAACATACGTCGTGGATTATATGGACACCTTCTCTCCAGTTGCATGTCATTCGACTCTACGTGTCCTTCTGTCAGTTGCTGTGGTACGTGATTGGCCCTTGTTTCAGCTTGATGTTAAGAATGCCTTCTTGTATGGCGATCTGCAGGAAGAAGTCTACATGCAGCAACCTACGGGGCTTGCTGCTGAGGGAGAGAGTCACATGGTGTGTAGACTTCGCAAGGCGATATATGGCCTTAAACAGAGCCCACGGGCGTGATTTCAGAAGCTTTCTCATCTAATTGAAAAGCAAGGGTTCAAAAGATCAAATACAGATCACTCTTTGTTCGTCCAGAAGACCTCTAGAGGTACGGTTGTCATCATGATGTATGCTGATGATATACTAGTTACAAGAGATGATACACAGGGGATAAAGATGACAAAAGCATTTATGGGCCATCAGTTTGTTACTAAGGATCTTGGCACACTACGATATTTTCTGGGGTTGGAGTTTGCCAGTAATGCGCAGGGTCTTGTGATGACCCAAAGGAAGTATATTACAGATATGCTTGTTGAGACGTGTATGATTGGGTGTCGACCCTCAACTACTCCTATGGACCCCACCATGAAGTTATATGCTAATGATACGGATGAGGTCAACAGGAGAAGATATAAAAAAATGGTGGGTAAGCTCCTCTATATTACTATTACTAGACATGTTATCACTTTTGCAGTGAGTTGGGCGAGTCAGTTCATGGAGTAGTCTAGACAAGTACATATGGACGCCATATACATGATTCTAAGGTATCTAAAGTCGTCTCCAGGCACTGGGTTGTTGTTCAAAAAAAGAAACATACATTTCTATTTCTGCATGTGTTGACGCGGATTATGCAGGATGCCCTAAGGATCGGAAGTCTACTTTGGGTTTTGCAGTATTTGTGGGCAGTTCTTTGGTTCTTGGAAAAGCAAGAAACAAACAATGGTGGCTAGATCTAGTGCTGAATCTGGATATAGGGCCATGGCACAAGCAAGTACTGAAATGATGTGGGTTCGAGCTGTACTAGAAGATTTACATATAGATGTACCTCTACCTATATAGCTACAATGTGATAATCAAGCCGCACTATTCATTGCTAATAATCCTGCTTTTCATGAAAGAACAAAACATATTGAGGTAGACTGCCATACACTAGAGATATGATCCAGAAGGGCTTGATCTCTACTTCTCATGTCAGTTCAGGAGAGCAGAGTGCAGATATCTTCACCAAGCCATTGCTCAGAGGGTCATTCCTGAAGTGTTCTTCCAAGCTGAGCATGATTGATATCTATGCTCCATCTTGAGGGGGAGTGTGGAGATATTAATATATTTTATGTACCGTTTTTGTTTATTTTATTTTCTTGTTTCCATCTTATGTAATTTACCCATAGGCTTTCTCTATATAAGAGAGGTTAGGGTTCTTTGGAATAATAACGAATCCTTTTTTCTCCCAACAACGTTCTGCCACACCATTTTGCTGTGAAGTATAATTGCAAGAAGTCCGATGAACTATACCAAGAAACCTGTGAAATTCTGATAAATGTAATGTGGAAAATTCCAAAACATTATCCGTACGAATGAATTTTGACATTAGCAGAGAAGATGTTGTTGACTTCAATAAGAAAAGCTTTAATGATAGCACATGCTTCAGACTTATGTTTTAACAAGAATACCCAAGATAATCTAGAATAATCATCCACAACAACCATATAAAAACAATGCCCCTGATGATCAGCAACACGACTAGGATCCCAAATGTCAAAATGGAACAACTCAAAAGGCCGACTACTGTGACGACTCGGAAACGAGGAGTGATGATGCTTCCCAAGCTGACATGCTTCACAGTCCAATGTAGTATGAGTAGATATCCGCGGGAGCACATGAATCATATTTTGAAGAGGAAGGTGGCCAAAGCGAAGATGCCATATGAAAGGAGAAACAGATCCAGAAGGAATAGAAGCAACTCCAACGCATGGTGGTATGGCAAGCTTATACAATCCTCTCTGCTCACGGCCATGACTAATCACCATGTCAGTTAGTATGTCCTGAAACACAAGAGAAGAGGGATCAAAGATGGCACGACAATGTAAATCTTTTGTAATTTGACTAATAGACAAAAAATTCATATGAAAATCATGAGCATATAAGATGTTCTAAAGATGCATAAAAGGGGCTAGAACAATCTCCCCCTGACCAACAATGGGTAGTCGAACTCCATTAGCAATGACCACGGATCTCCCAGGTGGGATAGACCTGTAAGAGCTAAACTGCGTTCGATCTCCACACATATGATATGACACTCCAGAATCTATAATCCAATCTGTCACATCGGAACTGCTACAACTGGTAAACGCATAAGGAATGCCTGATGAACTGGACGATGCTCTGGCAGTAGCTGCTGCAGCTGAGGGACCTGCAATAGGAGTCGTAGGGGTGCTCATCATCTCTCGAAGTCTCGACACAATATCATCCAAACGTGTATCCGGAGTAGGCGCAGACGAAGACTCAGTCTGCTTAGCAACACACAGACGCCGGATATCCATGCTTCTGAAAGCATGTCTCCTCCGAATGACCAGGACGATGGCAACGGGAACATGGGCCACGCTGACGGCCTCTACCTCGACCACGAGGTCCGCGGCCACGAAACTGGGAAGACCCTCCTCTGCCACGAGAAGCTGCCATAACAGAGGGAGTCATCTGGGCCGTAGTAGTAGATGTGGTAGTAATTCTGCTTAATCATTTATAGACCTCCTCCATCGGTGTTATCGTCTCTCCAGTCAGAAGTTGAGTACGAGCTGCATCATACTCAGAGTCAAGAGATGACAGGAAGACTCCCGTCATTGTAGCATTCCGATACTGCTGTTGCTGCTCAGTGCTGGTGGTAATGCATGAAGCTGTGTAGTCGCTCAAACATGCCTCTCAGATGAGAGAAGTATGTGCGGAGCGGTCGACGATTCTGTTTGGTCGAATAAATGTCGAACTGCAGTTGAAGGATCTTGCTTTCATTCTTTGCCTGCCCATATGTGTCCGCCAATATGTTCCACATAGGCTTTGCTGTGGGCTGATTAACAATATCGTTGGCAATCTCCGTGGTAAGTGTCCAAGAGAGCCAGATGCGAGCATATGCACCATCTTGCTTCCAGGATGCATTAATCCCAGTCTTGTCCGTCGGTTCTGATTCCGTCAGAACGTGCTCCTTGTTATGGCACTGCATAAGAGTACAAAACTGCATGGACCACAACTCGTAGTTGGTCCCATCCATCTTCACAATGGGAGCCGGGTCTTTGAAGGACCTAGAAGAAGAAAAGACGTCACTCTTGGTTTCTGACATTATACCAATGAGTAGAACCACAGAAAAACTGAGGAGTAGACTGATTAGAAAATGTCTACACAATCATAAGGAGGAGTGGTTGTATTTGTAGACTCATACAACGATCCTCATAGCTTCTTTGTTAGGTTTAGAGTCGTAAGACGTGATTTAGATGAGAAAAATCACGTTTTCTGACTCAAATCGGACCACTGAACGTCGCGGAATTGGCAATACTGTAGCAGCCAGGCCGCAGAAAGCGTGCAACGGCAAGCAGCAGGGGCTGGGCTGGAGGTGCCTAGCGGCGGCGGCAGTTGGAGGTGGCCAGCGGCGGCGCGACGAGGGCTGGAACACCCTGTCTCTGTGATGCGCTGGGGCTGAAAGCCCTGGAGGGGCGGCGCGGTAGGGCTGGAAGCCCTGGCGGGGCCCGACGGCGGTGGCGGCAGGCCGGGGGGGGGGGTTTGGACGTGTAGGATTAGGGTTAGGGTGGGATACGGGAACCCCGGTCTAGGAACGTTGCTCTGATACCATGTTGGGAGAAAAGAAATTCATATACTAAATGAGACCCAAGGGCTCTCTTATATAGGAGAAAAGCCACGGGTTAATTACATAAGAGGTACATTAAGAAAACATAAAAGTAAAACATGAATGACACCGTGAAATACACTTATCTCAACACTCATCTCATCTAATACCAAATAGGATCTGTAACCATTTGGAGCATCTCATGAAGCAATTTTTCTGGTCCTCTTTAGGGGAGTCTTCTGGAGAGTTTTTCGTATTCTCCTATTTATTATGTCACTCTTATGCAATCCGCCTTTTAGGATTTCTTCTCTCTATATAAGAGAGCCCTATGACCCTCGGTATAATCAATTCGTTCATCTTTCTCAACAAATGGCTAGAAGAGCTAAATCAATCCCTTTTCATAAAGTGGGTTCTCAGCATTTGGGGAACTCAGAATGATTTCTTGGCTAGCATTTTGCGCGATATCTAGAGTGGACATGAATTTGAACCTTGGGCTTTGTAAAACTAATTCACTTAAAATATTATGTGAATGGAATATACATGTACTAATCCCTATCTTAAGGTGAATCAAATTCATATAACCAATCCAAGAGTTACCGATACATGGATATTTCTATTCTACTATACTGATTCCGAATTCTTGGTAATGATAGCTTGAATAGCCTTATCCATGATACATTCTAATCCATGTCACATAATCAATTCATGATCTGACGATACTTGAATTTGAATATACCGATATATGACTTGGATATTGAAAACTTGGATAGTGCTATTTACAGACACTGATAAAATATTGGCGAAATTCATCGATAGTTTGGCACGATAAGCCATATCACGATATATCGATGATATATCAGTATTGACAGGTAATCAATATATCGCTGAGATGGCCGATATTTGCCCTTTCAAGGCCATTTCATTCACAAAATCGGCCCGATTTGGGCGATATGATGTCGATATATCGTTGATAACTTGATATATCGACTATATATCATATCGACAAGTAGCCGATGTGGATACCGATATCGATATTACCTTCCTTGTATTTCGGTATCGCCGATTGGCAATATCAAAAGTGGGGGTTGATGCCCTTTCTTAGGAACCAGAGATATATCGTCGATATGATGGCGATACATTGCCATCTTGGCGATATATCGCCATTTCTCTTCAATTTTAAAGAGAAACGTAGTGGATTTGTCCCCATTTCGCTCGTATCGCTCGAGTTGCTTTCACATTGGACATATATGCTAGTCATAATATATATTATATAGGCAAACACGAAACTTAATTTTGTTTTTCTTTGCAAATTCTCAAGCAAGACCCCCGTCTAGATGGTAGGCTTCACCTACCAGCATTTGAGGTTATACAATAAGATCTATAACGTGTCTGATTGAACAAACATGTTACAACTTAAGGTGTCTCGAGATTCTCAAAACAAGTTCATAACATATGTAGTTAATATAATATTTTTTAATTTTATTATTTGGTTATTTTGACTTATTTGGGATTGTGGAAATGTGTTATTTGTTATTCCGATTTTGTGCCATTTTATTTATTCGAGTTTCTTTCCTAGTTGCCGTAACAACGATATAGAACTGTTGTTTGTGCATGCTTAACTATGCAACTGAGCCACTAGGACATATGTGAATTCATCCTAGCTTATGCTTCTTTCTGTTTTCGTTTCATCAAAACCCCCAATAAATCAAAGTTGTAAACAGAACATTGTTTACTTGAATGAACTTTTGCAGAGTGCACTACCTCAAAGAGGAGGTGAAGTAAATATTACATTGGGTGGCATCGATTTAAATAATTCTGGAAGGTACTTTTTTTAGATTCCTCTCCCGGAATAATCTTTCAAGTTTTTAACAGAGTAGCAGACAGTACTAATTTGACATTTGCAGTGTGGTTGTGCGGGAGGACAAAAAGCTGCTGACTGTTCTATTTCCTGATGGACGTGATGGACGGGCTTTCACTCTGAAAGTATTCTTCTCATTTATCATACTTCTGAATGACTTTTAGATTCCAAGATTGGTGTTATGGAAATAATATATAACATTTTTTTAGGCTGAATCGACTGAGGATTTATTTGAATGGAAGACAGCACTGGAACATGCTTTAGCTCAGGCACCCAATGCTGCACTTGTGATGGGTCATAATGGAATTTTTCGCAATGATGCAGCTGAGACATTTGAAGGATCCTATCAACAATGTCTGTCTTAGTCCAACAAAACTGACATAATTGCAGTCTTGTTTCTTATTGGTTATTATTAAAACATGTCTATTGTTGGTTTCATTATGCAGGGAGAGATAAGCGCCCAGTAAAGTCAATGGTTGTCGGCAGACCTATATTGCTTGCACTTGAAGATATCGATGGTGGCCCATCGTTTCTGGAGAAAGCACTGCGCTTCCTTGAAAAACATGGTATTATTTAATTATGATGAGCAGGAGTAAAGATAATTCTTTTATCATGATTCTTTTTTATAATATATTTTCACTTCTTGTGCATATTGATTTGCTAGAGTTATTTTTATTATTTGTTTAGGGGCAAAAGTGGAAGGAATCTTACGACAATCTGCTGATGTTGAGGAGGTCGACCACAGAGTACAAGAATATGAACAAGGTTCTGTATCATATAATCATTGTATTTTTTTAAAAGTCAAAGGATGATTACTAGAGAATAGTCATCGTTCATTTCATTAGAACTTCTGAAAAGAGGGCGTCAACAAATAGTAGTAATCCCTTTCATTAGAAATTGTGAGAAAGCAGTGTCAAAATGACACAACTAGGATTAAACACAGGGTATAAAAGTACACTATTGTGAACCCCTGAGGATCCGAGTGCCCATTACGCCACATTCGCAATATTACATTCGTTGGCATCACATTAAATGCATGAATTTACAGGAAAATTTTTCGCGTTGCAACAATTGTACATGACATTCGAACGACATTCATTAGATTCAACACGACAATTGCCACCAAAATTTTATTCCATTCATTTTCATAATATATACAAGTGTACATCAGAGTTTGATAGTACATACTTTAATCCCAAAATTTTTTAAGCAGAAGAGAAAGGAAGAATAATAAATCATAATTTGAACTAAAAACTTAAACAAAAACAACATACCGTGTGGTATAAACCCTATCGCCTGGAATCATCAAGAGCTACTGAACAACATGCCTTTTGCCTGCCAAAACATATTTAGGAAAGAAGATGCGTCAACGGTTGCTGGTACCTCCTAAAATTTATAAAAATCAACAGACATTCAATATGTTCAAAAGCAAGCGAGTAGAAAGGCAGAAACAAGCAAAGTTTACATCTACTTGCGTAAGTAAAAGGGTTTTCAAGTCTCTTGTAAGCATCTCCTATAAGCACACATTATTCCAACATTTTTCAGATATAACATATTTGTTTTGTAATCAAATGTTCATAACTGTAGGAGTGTATGTATATATATATCTATTATCATATTGAATAGATATCATATCTGTGGATTTGACGATGTGAATGGTGGAATTTGGAAATGTTTATGGATTTACTTGATTTTCAAGTTCAATGGGTGGTCATTTCCTACCAACACAACTTTTGATTTTAGCTTCTCCAAATCTTAACTTCAACTGTCTTAGATGTAACTCTAGATGATGTAAATATAGATATGGATGATCCTTGTTGTAGAATCGCCAAGTCTGTTGGCGAAAGTAAAACTAAAGCAGTGAGGTAGCCTACAAATGGCTCTTCCATCCTGCCCTCTAATTGGAAGTGCGGTCCAATAGAGGGATAGGTCTACTCCAAAACTACGCCACTGAGACGGGTGAGAGACTCTCCGGAAAAGTTGCTCTAAAAAACGACCCGACCGGTAACGGGCAACCGAGCTCGTACGAAAAAATAAAATCGAGGATCCCCCTCCTGGGTATCCTAAAACAGAGGGTCAGCGGAACTGGTCAAAAGTCGGGATCCCAACGAGGTGTAAAAACACTGCGAGCTCGCGTAAAAACCGTTAAGGGACTGGGATCCTAGACCCGCGCACTTGGCGGCCGTTGCCCTAACTGAGCTTCCTATCTCCCGCCCAGGTGAGGGTCACCGCACCCTCGCATGGCCAAGTGTAAGGTTCACTGTGACCGGCACTCAATGTATAATCATTACTGATCCACGATTATCATCACTTGCTTGTCAATTCATCTCTTTCTCACTTCTTTCTGTGATTAATCATACAGATCTAGATCTCTCGATCATCCATCTTATTGATAGTGATCCTTAAATTGTATAGTATACCTAAGGATGATTTTTTTTTGAAGATGATCTAACTTTATGTCATCGGTTACCATTGTTGCTGATGTAATCATATCTGAAATATTTCTTGGATAATGGCTTATAACCAAATTTCTACTCAAGATTGTGTATGTAAAGAACTCCAACAGTATGCCATAAATAGATCAATTATTTCCTACTGTAATGCACCGATGATCCTTGAACAAGTATAAGTTCTAAAACGAATATACTTGTAGAGATTAATGTAGAATTCCGAATGAAAGTATTATACAAAGTTGCTGCACTTTCTGACCACAACTTAGATTAGTCGAATATTCGTGAATTAGACTATGATTGGGGAGATCACCAAATCAAGGATTTTCAAACAGAGTCAAACTCCCTACAGAAGTTGATATTAGAAGCATTATCGATTCATATAAAATTTGTTGCTCGAGATACGGATACAGAGAAACGTGATCATAAAATATATAGTACACCAAAATTTATACTATATTGGTCATAATTGTATGCTATTTATAAAGTTCGAAGAACTCTTAATTCCATGCATTCTTACCAATTTATGCTTGAGTAGTAAAATTGTAATATGATTCATAAAACAACTTTAACTTCTAATTATGTGCAGAAAATAGTAATTAACAATTCACCTTCAATTCATATTTATTATAAAAGAAAATGTAAATTTTCAAATCATGAGCAAAGAACGAATTTCACACTAAATCCGTATTTATTATAAAAAGTTTATTTTCTAATTGAGAGCAGTAACCAAAAAATCACATCTCAACCATATTTATTTTAAAAGAAATTTATTTTCTAATCAGAAGCAGAAACCAGAAAAGAGAGAATGGAGAAGAGCTATTATATTAATCCATATTTACTTTAAAAGAAAAATTTATTTCCTGACTATGAACATAGAACATAATAGTAATCCAGGATTTCGTGATTTGCATATCTCAAACTTTAGATTATAAACTATGGAAATTCAAGTTTATATTTATTAATCCCTGGAATACTCAAATATTACATACTTAAGAGACCTTGAAGCACATAATGGCACAAAATCCAATTTCATTTCAGAGTAAAATCAAAGTATAATCTTAAAATTTAGATCTGGAATTTCAGATTCAAAGTTTGATTTATGCTCAATTTATCAGCAACATATTGCTCTAGAAAAAGCTTTAAAAATGAATCTAAAAGGGTAGAACACCATGCATGGCAGCAAGGAGGGAAGAGATATACTCATGTATGGCAGCAAAATGGAGGTATAGAGAGGTACTTTTGATCTTCAATATCTTGAAGATCCAATTGCATGCAAGATTAGTACTGAAATTTGGGTGTTAGCAGCAGCTATTGGCTGCTACAGGGCTTCAGCAGGAAGTTGGGAATTGGCAGAAATTGCTCCCCAATTGGAGGAGAAGCAGTAGCACCCTCCCTTGTTTGAAGCTCCAATGGTTGTTGATCAGTAGGGGGGGACACAAGTGCAGCAATTGGCTGCAAATGTGACTTTCCAGCAACAAAAATTAGCAACAATTGTTGCTAATTTCAGAACTTGGAGATGGAGGAGGGAGATTCTTGGGTGAAAATAAGGGGAAAGAGAGATACATATAGGGAGAGGGAGAGAGAGGAAATGGAGGAAAGGTGTTGACGGTGGGGTTGGTTTTATAGGGAAAAAGGGGTTGGATTTGGTGTTGACAAGTGGGAAAAAAATTTTGCCAAGTGAGTGGAGTTGCAAGGGACAAATGGGTTGAAAAGGAAGAGCCATTTGGCTGTCCTAAAAAGCATACAGACAAACAGTCTGCTGCTTTATAAAAAAAATTATTTATTTTTTTCTTTTATTTGCCATACAAAAATAGACCAAATTCTCACCTCCAGTGTCGGATTTCTACATGCAATGTCTCTATTCGATCGTTTCTAAACGACGATCAATATGAGTATAATATTGATATACTTCTGATCGGGTTTGAGCGTCCGAATTTTTCGAGATACGATTTCGGTTTGGGGGTTAAATTTTGTGATATAAAAATATCAAATGACCTCCAATTGATGAACGGTCGATTCCGTTGGTCTCGTTTCGTGAAATCGAGTCTAATGACGGTGTCGATTCATTTTGCGGTTTTCGAATTTGCGTTGCGGCTTTTTCGGGCACGTATTATGATGCGATCGATTTTTGACCGATTTCGCTCGAACGACTTTTGATTCACGATCAATTGATCGTTTTAAGTTGTTTGGCATTGACTAACAACTTTATTGGGTTGATCGGACCCAAATCGGATCGCTTTTGGGTTTGTGCGGATTTGGATGTTACAATTATCTCCCCATTGTGGCTCAAAAATCCCGTAGTTTCCTTCACATGAAAATCGCATTCTCAAATTCCAATCTTTCTCCTTCGAAAATTGTCATGCTGCTGCATTAAAACCACCCGAGTTACCATAGTCATTTTCAGTGTCTTGAAGCAATGCTGCTCCTCATTAATGTGATCGGGAGTTAACAACCCCTGACCAAGGTTTAAAATATACAACGGGAAGAACAATCTATCCACATTTCCCTGCAGCTTGCCTCATTCCACACCTGTAAAACTGCCGGGCATCCAAAAAAGTGGTTCCTGGTAACCTCTTCCATCGTAAACGAAGAACAACTTAAATATGCATCGACTCCACCTAGTTTCGATACCTTGATCACCTATCTAGGCATTCGAATGACATTGGATTGTTTGCCTTTAATGAGATCTGAAGCTTTCAAACCTGCTTGTAGTTGTGTTCCAGAAAGTGATCCTCATTACGTAGAGGATACCTCACACTCTGTAGACTAGAGCTACGGAAAAGTTCTTCACATTCTTCCAACATAACTTTTGCAAGCACACTACATCAATTCCATATTCTTTGTAACATCTCCCAATCGTCACCATCCTCCTCCCCTCATCCCTCAAACCCTTCAAATTTATAGTTACTTGCTTCACTATAATACCAAATCCCATCTCCTCCCAAGTTTACTACCTACCTTGCCGTGTCTGTTGTCTCATCCCCCATTTCATCAAACAATACACATCGACCTATAAACTGCGATTCATGTGATAGGATTGGATCCCTTCCTTATACCACTAATCTATCATCCCTCCCTCCATAAACCAAGGCGTGCCCCTTTCTTCCTCTTATTAGTGAAGAGGCATTGTGCGTTAAAGTGCTGTCAAGACTCAAGGGGACCCAACGGTGGCGTCGGGAGCCCTGTTGACTGGTGTGGTGGGAGAGGGAGAGACACACGAAGGTGCACATAGTTCGAGGGGATCAGAGGTGCACATGAGAATGGATGGAGAAGAAGGCCAACCAATGGGAATCTAGGGTATCAAGAGGATACCTGTTCTCTGGTCCTTAACCACTGCTCTGATACCATGTGGAAAGAAATGCTTGACTTGTTTATTCAAAGGCCATAGGGTTGCTTTATATAGAGGAGAAATCCTAGAGTTCAAATAATGAAAGGAATATTATTTAAATAGGAAATAACATATGATATAAATACTATTTCCTATAATAGTTAAGAACAAGACCTTAAATATTGGTTTTGGTCACCATATTGGTGATTGGCTGAAACAAAATTTCGGCCGTCGAAACGACATTTCGACTGAAATTTGGTCGAATTTTCGGCCATTTCGATCACCAACGCTTCAATCGGCGGCCCTAAAGTCTGAAATTTCGGCCATTCGGTCGAATTTCAGACACATGCCGAACCTGAAATTCGACCAAATTTTGGTGAAATTCGATGCCATGGTTAAGAATAACAATACATATGCCACTTCTCCGATAGATTAGAGGTTGTTTTGATATGAATGTTGTGGTGCTTGTATTTTATAATTTTCTACATTCTGCTTTAAATGCCACTTCTTTGATAGATTTGAGGTTGTTTTTATATGAACGTGCTTGTGGTTTATAATTTTCTACATTCTGTTTTAAGTTCTCAAAATTAGGTTAATTGGCTCAAGATCCAACAATTGTCTGCTTGGTTTATTCCCAGGGAAAACCGAATTCACTGTTGATGAAGATGCCCATGTAGTTGGAGACTGTGTGAAGGTGAAGCACACGTACAAACACTATTTCCAATTTAGTATATCATAACCTTGTCTTATCCTCTGTTTTTTGACAGCATGTCCTAAGGGAGCTTCCCTCATCTCCTGTCCCTGCTTCATGCTGCACAGCTTTGCTTGAAGCCTACAGTAAGAAGCATTTGGATGTTTATGTTTGTGAGGCTGCAACATCTTTTTTGGTCATTTTTATTGTTAGACAAATTTATCTACCCCTGGTTATTGGGAAAATTACTTTACATCTTGGCAGATGTTTCAGTTCGTTAGAAGTTAATTCACTCATGTTAGTACGCCCAACTTTCTAAAGTATTCATTGCTGGTCATTTATTTACTAGTGTTTACTCACTAGCATGCGCAAGGTGGCTTTCCGAAGGGAGAGAAGTTCATATATAATTACATTGGTCCCATAGTGGATTTATATTAGAGCAGAATACTTCTTAAACAACTTACAAAATGGAGTATTCTAATTTCTAATAGAATTTATGCGAAATCATTATATATTTGTGTGTGTATAGGAATTTCCAATAAGCCGGAAGCCGATTAGGAACTTGATGAGAACTACATGTCAACTATCTGATAGCCATCCATTGGTCTTAATTAAAAACTGTTTTAATATTATTGGTGGTTTTGAAATCCACCTATTAAGCTTTCTTCCGTTTTTGACTCAATTAAATCTCAATCCATGGGCAGTGGTAGAAGCGGAAGGAACTCCCACGAGGGCATGCGACAAGAAAATGGAAGGTGTGGGGCAAGCATTTGACGGGTGGTTGACGAGAAGGTGTTGGGTTTGGGGAAATAGACTGCAACTTCACTCCCTCCTCTCTCAAAATGTCAACTATTGTTGTACAAATCCATGCGATTCCCCCTTTTCTAATAATATAATGGGGGTGGACACCTTAACGTGTTCCCCCCTTTTTTGGATAAAAAAATCCCTGCATTTTTTTACAACTTTTCTACTATTTTTTACAAACCCTCTATCATTTTCTACAACTTCGCGATCAAGAGTATAATAGGGTCGTAACAAGTATAATATAGACATGTGATAAATGAAGGAGTTGTAAAAAAAGAATGAGTTGTAATTCAGCCTAAATTACAACTCATTCTTCTTTTTACAATCCCATCATATTTTACACATCCGTGTTATACTAGTTATAACTCAATCACACTCTTTTCTCTTAAGTTGTTAATATTGATACATATTTGTAATATTTGTAAAGAATGATAAAGGTTTGTAAAAATACAACCGTGACTTGTAAAAACTAAGTTTACAGTTGTAAAATTAAGGCATGCATATGTAACATATTACTGCTAAAGTAGTATGAAGGGGTTGAAAAACATAATAGTGATTTGTAAACATAAACTTTACAGTTGTAAAATTAATACATGTATCCGTGCTATTTTACTATTGTTGGAGTATTTGGTTGTGCACCACATGAGTTGTAGATGGGTAAATTGAACATCCAGGATCCATTTACCCCATCCCGGTGTTTAGTTCCACATCTACAAGTGGTGGGACTTGGAGGCTCTGTGGAGGCTATATAAGGAGCCTCATACCTCCTGTATCCATTGAGAAAGTGCAATGAACATATAGGTCCGTTGAGGCATTCTCCCGTGGTTTCATGTAAAATCCCTTGTGTTCTTCAAGTTTTATTCTTTTCTCTGATTTTCTTCCGCATTCCTATTTTCTAGCATGGTATCAGAGCGGGTTCGATTCTCGAGGTTTTTCATGTTCTTAATTTTATTCGAGATTCGATTTTTATATTGAAGATTATTTTGAGAAGTTCATTAGAAATTCAGTTCTAGGGTTTCGTTGGAAATCCTAATCTTGCCTCCGAAGCACGCGAAGCCACATGTGTTCACTCTTAGATCTCCTTGACGAGATCTCCCACTAGTAACCTTGCAGAAGACCGAGCGCCATCTTCCTGGCAACCGCTAGCAGGCGGTGCATATTCCAGGCCCGCAGGCGGCACCACCATTTCCAGGCATGCGAGCCTAATCCCAGGGCTCCTCCTTCCCAGGCATGCTACTCCAACGATCCATCCCCGTCAAGGGGCTCTCCTTCCTCCGATCCCACCGAAACCCAAGCCAATGTCGCCCTCCATTCCTTTGGCGGCGTGGAACTTCCAAGTCGCGTGCATCTCCAACAGATGTCGACCCTCTAATCGACACACCGCCAGATCTCACGCACAGTGACACTCGTGGGCGAGAGGCGAAGTTCCAGGAACCGCTCCTGCATCAGTCATCTCCAAGCGTTCCAGCCTCACGCGATTCTCCAGCTGCAAACTCCTGGTGGCAGTCTCGCTGCTGAGTGGCTTCCAGATCGAGTCCCGCCACAGATCGATGGTGGCTGCACCTCTCCTTTATCTAGGAGGCACGCAGAGCCCCATCGCACGCAAATCCCAGGATGCGCAAATCCCGCGGTTCTCGAGCAAGGTAGCCTCCACCACACGCACCTCCTCTTTCTCGTATCACGCAGGCAGCATGAGGCTTCTCCTGGCGGCGCGACATCCCAGCATCGACAGACATCTGCTCCAGGCGGCTTCTATCCTTGGCGCGCGTGATAGCTGCAAGTCTCCTCCAGGGATCCATCCCGAGCCCTAATCTCTGGCGGCGACGCGTGCAGGCGATGGCAATTGCGCCTCTTCCTGGCAATACCGATTAGGGTTAACCACAGAACCATGTTTATAGATTAAAGGGCCCGACGACCCCCTTTAAGTAAAATTGGGGGCATTGTTAATTTTAAGAATTTTTTAAGGGGCCCTGCTGTATATTTCAGGCCCAAAGTTGGGATGACAAAAAGGGGGAGGCTATAGTAGAAAAAAAGGCGCAAGAGTCCAAGTGGGTTGTTTGAGAAAATAGGGGAGGAAGAAGAAGAAAAAAATGAATGGCTTAGTTGAAAAAAAGGCCATAAAAAAGAGTTTGAATAACTTTTAAAACAAGAAAACATGATTTCAAAAAAATGTGAGCATCTATTAAAAAAATGGAAATAACCGAGAAAAAAATAAAATTTTGAATGGAAAAAAAGGCCGAGAAAAAAAATGTTTGTCGGCTTTATTTGTTTTTTTGTTTTCCCTATTTTTTATTGTCTTCTCCCAACATAGTCGATGTCATGTATCCCTACTAGTATGGGAGAAAGGAGGAGTATTGTATAGAGTCACATGTCTTCTTCAGATTCAAATTCCCCAGACCAACCGGATTGTTCATACTCTACAGTTTAGATGCTCAGACTCGACGATTGGTTCTGAGTCTTCAGTTTCAGACACGCACATTACCCTTTGAGGCATTCTCCCGTGGTTTCATCCCGCTCCTTAGGGAGTAGGGTTCCACGTAAAAATCCTGTGTGTTCTTAAAGTTTTTCTCTTTTATTTCTGATACGCTTCCGCATCATTATTTTCTAACAACTAAGAAGCAGTTGCAAACACACAACATAATTCTCTTCTAATCTTCACAAACTGAGGTGCAACTAAGGGCTTAGTCAAAATATATGTAAGTTGCCTGTTTGTGGAAATGTATTCCATAAAGATTCCCCTTTTAGAATATTTTCACGAAGAAAATGATGTCTAAAATCAATATGCTTCGTTTTAGGTGATTAATATGATTTTTGGCTAGATTTAGTGTTATCAAGAAGAAGGTGATTTTGGCTAAAGGTTAGACCAAAATTAGAGAGTATTTTTCATCCAGAGTAGTTTGGAACATGCTAAAAAGGCGGATATGTACTTCGCTTTAGTAGTTGAAAGTGCTGGACATGTTTGCTTTTTAGAAAATAAGATAGAAGGCTATTCCCCATGGATTGGTAGGTGCCGTAAAAATTAACTTCACAATTGTAAAACTACTACATGATATGTAATATATTACTACGAAGTCATAATGTAATGAAGAATTGTAACAAATAAGTATGTTGTAAAATATTTATTAAAAATTTATTCTTAAAAAGGCATGAGATATCTTACTTATTTTGCAAACGTGTAAAAATAAGACTAATAAGACTATCATTTTTGTAAAATCATGAAGTTGTTTTCATGTAAAAAATGGTGAAGCCTTCTCTCATTTTGAGTAGGGCACATGGATTCTTGCTCAAATCCATGTTGAAAGATCCAACTATTTTTTCACGCCAGTTGTTCGGCTACCTAATGCCGCCCCCACAAGGGGAGATTTGAACCCTGGTCTTTTGTATGGTAGGTGCATTGCACTACTGGGTACATGAAATGATTTTTGTGTAATTGAGGATAATGTAAGATCAAAAAAATGTAAGGTTGACATCACGTGCTTATCATCTCGCTAATGGGCTTAGGGTTCATTGGGAATGCTATATATATTGCTGGAGTTAACTAGGTAAGTTACATGGACTAGTTGGCTCTAAATAAATCTATTTGGGTCATGCTTGGGTTTAGACACACGTAAGCCCAATCAATTCTTTTTGCATAGGCTCTTGTTAGCACTATGTTTGTAATTCTTGTCCCTTACAAGATTCATCAACCATCTTCTTGCATCTTTAGATTATAAATTGTGGGAATATAAAATATGACACATGGAATCATCTCGAAACAATGGATATTGCTTATTGGAGGTACATTTGGAGGAGCTTGAGCTCTCAATCATGTATTGACCATTTCCTTCTATCTGTGGAGATGTTACAACTATTCCATTTGGCCTTGGTTAGATCCATGTCTAAGTCACACTCCGATCACACATGGTTTTCTTAGTTGTTTGTAGAAGAGAAACATGCGCCATCACACATCAAGTTCGATGAAGGGGTGATTTCAATCCCTTGCGACATGCTTTTGGAGGAAATGTTCACGTCGAGGGGTCAACATCAAACATATATCAATGAAATAAGTATCTTTGAGAAAAGTGTCGATCAACTACAGGAGCGATATTCGAAATCAAATATGGACCGAGAAGAACACATGCATGGGAAGAAATCACCAAGCGTGGCATATTGGAAGATGAGAAAGCTTTTAGTTTCGAAGAGCATGAAGAACATCGGATCCATTAGAATATTCTAGCCAAAAGAAGACAAGAAGTGCGAGGTAGAGTGACGACAGAGGCAAATCTGACTAGATAAGGGTAGGTTAAACACAGAGTTTTTTCTCTCCATGGTCATCCATCGATAACGGATGATCTTCATCCTATTGTAGTGATGAGTCTCACATTCATGGAGATTGGAGGAATGAGAGATTATCAAGACTCTGGTAGTTCAGTTTTGTGCATTAAGCAAGAGAGCCAACAACGACAAATGAAGACTTTTTGGACGAGGGTGAACACTCTCAGCGGCCCAAGGCAATACAATGTCATAGGACACAAGATATAGAAGGCCGTCCATTAACCGGGACCACGTAAGAGGTCGTCATGGCACACTGTTGGAGTATTCATGTATGCGCCGTATTGAGTTGTAGCAGGGTAAATGGATCCTGGAGGAGATCCATTTACCCCACCCAGTGTTTAGTCCCACATCGTCCAGTGGTGGGACTTGGAGGCTCTGGAGAGGCTATATAAGGAGCCCCAGACCTCCTGTACTCATTGAGAGAAAGTCAATAGACAAACACGCCCCGTTGAGGGCTTCTCCCGTGGTTTCATCCCGCTCCTCACGAAGTAGGGTTCCACGTAAATCCCGTTGTTCTTTATTCTTCTTTATATTTTTCCATGTTCGCTTCCGCTTCCGATTTTATAACATGGTATCAGAGCGGGTTCGTTTCTCGGGGAGTTTGTTATGTTCATTATCTTTTCCGAGATTCGAGAGTTTTTTTTTGGGTTTCTGGAACCCTAGATTGTTCGAGAGTTTTATTTCGTGAAGATCTATGTAGCGTGAGGTTCTGCGTGCATCTCGAGTTTTTTTTTATGTTCAACTGCGGCAATCTAAGAATTCCTGGGCAGCCATCTCTGTGCATCTTGAGTTCCAGTTAGATGTACAATCAACAGCCTGTGCGCAGATCTGGCACAACCTCCACGAGCCGCAACGCTGACGAAGTCCCACGCCCTCCGCCCAGGTGCATTGCGCGCACAAGGCGCGCTCCTCTTCCCAGCGAGCGCGTATCTCGCGCATTCGCGGAACCGGCTCCACCAGATCTCCATACGGCGCGACTCCAGAGCGGGTCCAGGCCCCATCGCCCCAGCCCCGCAAACCGCAAACCTCCAGGCCGAAGTTGCACCTTTCTCGCCTCCTCGTGCCGCACTCCACCTCTGCGCAACCCCCTGGCGGGGCCTCTTCCCCACCTGGCGCAACCCTCTGGCGAGCTCTCCAGATCCCAGGCCTCCGCCTCTCTTCAGAACCCATGCGATCCAGGTGGAACACTCACCTTCGGCCTCTTCCTCCGAGATCGCCTCCCAACCGAGGTCAAGGCCATGGAGGTCGATCTCCATCCCCCCGGCGCCATCATCATCATCGCCCGAGCCCCAAACCCGAGCTCCATCGAAGCAGGCGACGCGCAGGCAGCCCAGGCGGTGCGCTTGCGATATCTCGAAGGGGCGGCCCTTTATTGAAAAAAAGAGGTTCCCACGAGGGGGAACCCTAAGGGCCTGTTTGGTTGTTGGGTTGGACTGGGTTGACACAACCCTGGTTACTATTCACAAGGGTACTTCCTCCTCACAGATTACTATTCACCCACCCAATCCAGCCCAACCCAACCCAGTCCAACCCAGCAACCAAACATGCCCTAATAGGTGGGGTCACAAAGTGGGCCCGATGGCCTAAAGAAAAAAAAGGGCCTGTTTCATTAGAAAAAAAGAGTGGGGTGCCCGATGTGCCTTAAAAAAAGGGGGAGGGGAGATGGATTTTTTGTTGAGAAGAGGGTTGGTGTATTTTAGGCCAAGTAGGCCGAGATATGTTTAAAAAAAAAGAATATTTTGGGCCCAAAGGTGGGTCGAGAGTGGTTCAAAAAAAAAAAGAAGGCGCGTGCAATAAAAAAAAAGAGCCGCACGCATTTCGAAATTTGATGATGAAAAGTCGAAAAAAAATGTGAAACGGCTTACGAAAAAAAATGGACGGCTTTAAAAAAAATGGAAAAGCCGTGAGAAAATTTTTGAGATTGTTCGTACCCCCAATTTCTTTGTCTTCTCCCAACTTGGTCGATGATTGTCATCCATGTTTTCCGACCAGTATGGGAGAAAGGGGGAGTATATGTAGAGTCACAGGTCTTGTATTCCAGATGCAGATTCAGAGTTCCAGACCGATCAGGTTGCAGACTCTACGGTTCAGATCCAGTTTCAGACTCGACGATTATTGTTTCCGAGTCTCCAGTTTCAGACACGCACGAGTGTGCGGTCATTTTCAGATGAGCATATGTTGCCATCATCAGTTCGAGGTCCCCATCATTCTTCTAGTTGTCAGGCCAGAGTCTTCATGTGAGCCATAGGGACTCCAGAGCAGAGGACCATTCCCTGTGCCATTGAGGGCAAGGGTTTTTCATGTGGTATCATAGGTACACCAGAGCAGTGCACCATTCTCTGAGCCAGATGGGCGAAACCCAGTTCTCCGACGAGAGACTTCAGGCGCAAGTTCAGACTCGATGGTCAGGTTCCGAGTCTTCAGTTGACTCACACTCCAGCCCGTTCGTCCTCCTCACCTGCACGGCATGAGAAGCAACGTCCTCAACTGCAGCAATGTGCGCGTTGGGTTGATATTGTCCGTAGTGTCCTGTAGCGTTGAGTTGAGTTTCTTTCTGTTTGTCCAAGCTGAGCATTGCATGCTCCAGCTTGAGGGGGAGTGTTGGAGTATTCATGTATGCGCCATATTGAGTTGCAGCAGGGTAAATGGATCCTGGAGGAGATCCATTTACCCCACCCAGTGTTTAGTCCCACATCGTCCAGTGGTGGGACTTGGAGGCTCTGGAGAGGCTATATAAGGAGCCCCAGACCTCCTGTACTCATTGAGAGAAAGTCAATAGACAAACACGCCCCGTTGAGGGCTTCTCCCGTGGTTTCATCCCGCTCCTCACGGAGTAGGGTTCCACGTAAATCCCGTTGTTCTTTATTCTTCTTTATATTTTTCCATGTTCGCTTCCGCTTCCGATTTTATAACACACACCTCTTCATCAAAGCTATCCGTATATCGGGAATCCTCTCTGCTGCAATGATGACCAAGTGAAACCCAATTTGTGCAATCGTAAGCCTTGGAAAAATCAACCTTCCAAGCCAAGCCTCTCTTTCCAATGCATGGAAATGATGTTTTGTCCTCGAGATGCCATAACGCTCTAGAAGACATTGAACACCTCTTATTCACCTATGATCATTCTAGGGGGGTTGGCTTGGTTTAGAGTTGTCTTGACTTGACTCCTTATGTGTTGAGAGGTTTCAAACTTCCTTTCATTTGGCTCTGCTTATTATATATTAAGATGGGTTTTCTACATATTTTATGATCTTTTGGTGGTTATGAAGAATCTGTGGTTTCCATGTGCAAAGGCATCTTCTGTCGAGAGTGGACCCTTCTTCATTCTGGAAGGGGGTTTGTTTGCTCTATTATGAGGGATGGATGTTCATTTAAGTTTTGGTATGATGATTGGTCGGGTGGTGGACCTTTGTCTGACCGATTCCCGAGGTTTGTTTTTGTTTCGTACCGAGACATGCTTCTCTCTGAGGTTTGGTCTGATGGAGTCTAGTTCAACAATTCCCACACAACGTTCTCTGTGTAAAGACAGCTGGAATTCTTGAAGTTGATGGAGGATCTTAATCCCATTGCGAGTCCCTCAGATTGCAGAGATCATAGGACTTTGCAGGATGACGAGTTCTCATTAAAGAAAACTTCCATAGCTATCTCGGCTTCTACCGAGTTTGATCCAGGTGGGAGACATGAACATGATGCTTTAGTAAACTTGAACATTATACTGTGTGCGTCTTTTCAAATTTGGGTAGAATGTGTTTTGCTGTCCCATTTTTTATTCACTACAATCAAAATTTGTAGTGAATCAAACTCGGTACTTAGAATCTCTCCACCCTCTTTCTTCTAAAAAAATCAAAATTTGTGTACTTAGAATTATGTCAATGAGTTCCTGAAAGACTGTATTTGTGTGCGGGTTCTTGCAACTTTAATATATTATTATTGCTGCTTTACATGCTATACATACACGGCAATTGAATTGTTTCTGACTTTCTCTTCATTGTTAAACCTTTTTTTTTTGATTTTATGTTGCTATTTTATCATTAAGGAATTGAACGGAAGGAATCTCGTGTCAATGCCATGCGTTCTGCTATATTAGAAACGTTTCCAGAGCCAAACCGGCGTCTATTACAGAGGTAAATGTGCCATTAATATATTGTTCTTTTGGCGTCTTTCGGTATACATAACATTTATCATTACATGAATACTCCATTTTGTTTATATCAAATTTAATTGTTTTATACTGTTTGGTCCCATGTCTTTGTCTGAAGTGCATTCTTTAGTATCTTCATGTGAATGTTAGTGAACAATATGTAAGAACTTGTAATTAAATCCTTGTAGATATCTTTAGGTTTTTTTATCATTCTTTTTCTCGATTCTGCTTACCAGGATGTAAGATTGTTTTTTGGTTTTCGTTTTCTTATCAGGCAAGTTTGTAATTGTTTCCTGGGCCTCTCTACTTATATTCAGGTCCTTTGGCATTGGTACAATTTGTTATTTTCACAATGTAGTATTAGAGCGGGGTAGTCACTCACCTCCTCTAGACCTTCATACGGGCTCTGCTCCTGTGCTCATGCACCATGTAGTTCTGCCATTTGGTGCTATCCTGATGCTATTTGATTTAACTGTAGCTGCTTATGGCTCTAACAAGGTTTTAAGTACCGATATCGACACCATATCGACATGGTGTCCATATGATATTTCGATGATATATCGGTGACATATCACCGAAATATTGTCCATTTCGACTCACAATTGTGAAGTTGGGATCGAAAAGCACAGGATATCGCCATTTCGCCGACAATATTGCCGCCATGACGATTGTGATATATATCGCCGATATATCGCCGATATTTTGATCCATGGACTATAGGGAATGCGGAGTTCCTTAAGATCAGATAGCATTATCCCTTTATTTCCGAATTTTACACTTAGAGCTATGTTGTTGACTACTTTGAAATTGTTTCATGTAAATAATAATATATTTTCGCTAGATGTGCACCATTTTGGACACATTTCTCTTTCCTCTTTCATTTTATTATTAGCTACTTTGAAACTTTTTATATTGTTGCTCGTAGCATTATCAAAGGCGTGAGGCGCTCCAAGGCGTCAAGGGTCCAGAATGCCTGAAGCGTTATCAAAGGCGCTAGGCGCTCGCCCGAGACAAGCGAGGCGCTTAACAAATAATGTGTGTGTATATATATATATATGTACACTTGTGAACCCCTTAGGATCCGGGTACCCGTTTACTCTAATTTCGCGACATTTTATTCACATGACATCGCACAAGTCGTAGAAAAATAGGGAAATTTTTCGCGTGGCTAATTTTCCACATGACATTCACATCCACATACATAACCACAAGTTAATAGAGACAATTGGCACCAAAATCTTATTTCATTAATTTCCATATGATTTTACAACATGTACAATGTCTGTCAGTACATACAACATCCCAAAAATTTGACTGAAGAGAAGAAGCATTTTACAATATCAATTGAACTAAAAACTGTAACAAAAACCACATACCGTCTGGTGTATACCCTGTCTTCTGGAAGCATGAACGACTACTAATCAACAGGCTGTTTGCCTGCCAAAACATGTTTAGGAAAAAAGAGGCGTCAGCGGTTGCTGGTACCTCCCAAAATTTATAAAAATAGATATTTAATATGTGCAAAAGCAAGCAAGTAGAAAGGTGGAACAAGTAAAATTTACATCTACTTGCGTAAGTAAAAAGATCGTCTGACTTGTAAGCATTTCTCATAAGCACCCATCATTCTAACATTCTTCATATTTAACATATTTATTTTGTAACCAAAACTTCCTATTTGTGAGAGTATATATATATTTATATTGACCATATATCAAATCTGTGGATTTGTCGATGTAAAAGATGGAATTGGAAATGTTTATAGATTACTTGATTCTCAAGTTTAACAGGTAGGCATTTCCTATCAATACAACTTTTGATTTTAACCTCTCCAAATCTCACGTCCATTGACTCAAATATAACTTTAGATGATGTAGATATAGATATGGATGATCTGGATGTAGAATCGCCAAGTCTGTTGGCGAAAGTAAACTCAAGCGGTGAAGAAGCCTACAAATGGCTCTTCTGTCTCGCCCTCTAGTTGGAAGGACGGTCCAATAGAGGGATAGGTCTACTCCCCAACTACACCACTGAGACGGTTGAGAGAGACTTCCCGGAAAAGTCACTCTAGAAAAACAGCCCGACCGGTAACGGGCAACCGAGCTCGTACGTAAAACTGAAAACCAAGGATCCCCCGCCTGGGTATCCTAAAACAGAGGGTCAGCGAAACCGGTCTAAAGTCGGGATCCCAACGAGGTGTAAAAACACTGCGAGCTCGCGTAAAAACCGAAAAGGGACTGGGATCCTAGACCCGCGCATTAAGCAGCCGCTGCCCTAACTGGGCTTCCTATTCTCCCGCCCAATTGAGGGTCACCGCGCCCTCGCACGGTCAAGTGTAAGGGTCATCATGACCGACACTATAAATTTTCATTACTGATTCGCAGGTTTATGAATATATTGAGAGATGGTGAATTACACGTATTGAAGCACGTGGATGTATTATTACTGTAATCGACGATGGATAAAGCTTGACATACCCAAATAGTGAGTTGTTGATTTCTAAGTATATAGTACTTGGGAATGTTCAAAATGATGAAAAGTGTAGGAACCCATCATTAGATATTGCTTTGAGATGAGTAAAATACATACGAGTAAACATAGCATGGAAATAATGCAATAATAGATGAAGCCTGGAGATCGCTCCCGTTTTAATATGATAGAATATGGCTATGTGGAAGAATTATCTAGAGTATAACAGTACTAAGAAGACTGGATAACATGGTTACTTGACACAAAATCATATTGTCACAAATTGATCGAGTTTATCTTTTATCTTAGTATCACAAAACCTTATAATAATAACCACACTTGGACACACAATAACTGTTACCCAGTAAATAGATCGGATCAACATGGTTTCCTGTATTTGTTATTGTTACTCCCAAAATCTGTATAATATAGTACCCTGACTCTTGCTTCAAATTAGAGTAAACAAAATCCTTTCGAAATTTTAGATCCCCAAATAACTTGTGAAGACTTTCGAAATTTTAGATCCCCAAATAACTTGTGAAGACTGCATTCTCTCCATTAGGTCATAAAACAGTGCGTTATGATGGCTTAGTAAAGGAAAGCACGACACCTATTTTTTTTTTTAAAATTGGTATATATAATTATATATATATCTTCACAACAACAATACCCCCCCATGTCTTTAATATGACTCACCCACTAATTCAACATATTGACTATTGAGATATTTACTGTCTCGGATAATCTTTAATTATGAGTCAACCTGTAATTTACTCAAATTTAGCCCCTATTAAGGATTAAAATCGGTCCATTAGTCAATCTTAAATGCTTTTCTTTAATAATGGCTTGAAATTCAATTATTTTTGCTAAAACAGTTTTTTTTATTTATTGGTTTTCACCTGGGTTAGGGTTTTCCGCACTTTGCAGCATACTTATTTAAATTTTTATTTCATTCATATTTATGATGACTTCTGGGTTTGTATTCTAAATATACACATGATACTATAAGATCATAATCTATTATGAGTACACCACTTTCCATATCCATGCCTCTCTTATATCTCACTCTCCTCTTATTCGCTACCTTACCTACTTCGATACTTCTTTCTTGTACATGGTGCACTCCCCTTTTTTTTCCCGCAATTTCCCAAAAGCAATGTGGGCAATTACACTGTTGTGTCCTATCCTCTTCATCTCTTTGCCGCCCAACTCCCCCATCACCCAACTAATGCTTGCACTTGATCTCTTTCCATCACTACAAGCCTCCCAATGTGCACCCACATCATGTCATCACACTCTCTACCTGCCTACATTGTGCCAATATGTTGTCTTGACCCTTCTTAACTTATGCATGAATCGATAGAAGTGTAATGACAGGGTAATAATAAGGGAATCCAGAATTTGAAGTCATTACGAGCATTTGAATTGATGCAATTAGTGTATAACAACTTTGGATTCAAGGCTCAAATTCTGGATAAGTAGGATTCATCATAATTCCCTTTTATTATATTTTCTCTTTTTTTTTGGTCTCTTGCCTATATGAGTCTAATCAGGAGACTGGAAGTGAATATTTATCCTACTCAAATCATGATTTCAGGAAATCATATGACATTTATCAAAAATTCAGTGCTGCCCAACAACAATCTAGAAAAACCAGAATCCTATAATTTCGTTCCCTCCTTTATATATATATATAATTCAATGCTTTTAAAAAAAAAACTTAATATCCTTTGTAATATGGAAACTACAATATAACAGCTGGTCTCACAAGAAGAAAAAAAAAACGTGAAGAGGGGATCAAATTTCTGTTGAAGTACATGTATGACAGCAAAAGAAGGGAGGGGATTGTACCTAAGACTTTCAAATTGTGAGAAATGATGCTTGCATGCAGCAGATTTTGAAAGCTTCAGATCTTTTCCTTGAATTTGGAGCAGCCCTAGAGCTCCTAAGTTGTAGGAGGTCTGAAATAGAGCCTCCACAGGAGGTTTCTACATCAATTGGTTGATCTTGAAGGACGGGCAGCAATGATCTTCAGGGAAAATCCAGCAGTTAGGCTATGGAAGAGGAAAAATTATGTGGAAATTGAGAGGAGAATAGGAAGAGGAAAAGAATAGAAGGGGTTTCGGTAGAGAGGAAATGGGGAAGCAACGAAGTTTTCAAACGGTTTTTTTTCTATATTTATAGGAGATGAGATGGTCTTTAGTGTGGCCAAGTGGGCCATTTGGGGTTCCAAGGGGATAGAATCTAGAGTAGGTGGCTACAACAATTAAAAAAATTTCTTATATATATATATAAACAGTATGCTACGGAAGTGTAACAGAACAAATTTTATATTTTTATATGCATAACCGAACATACTATGTCATAATTTTTTTAATTAATACATATATAAATCTCTCTTTACTTAAAAATATAAGTTGACCGTATTCAAGGCTCGATTGTCGAATTTCGATACACAATATCTTGTTTTGATCGTCTTTAAATGACGATCAATATGAGTATAATGTTGATATACTTCCAATCGGGTTTTGAATACTCGAAATTTTCGGATACGGTTTTTTGTTTAAGATTAAATTTTGTGATTTAAAAATATCAAACGACCTCCGATTGACGAACGGTCGATTCCGTTGGTCTTGTATCGTCGAATCGGATCTAATGACGGTCTTGGTTCGTTTTGCGGTTTCCGAATTTGCGTCGCTGCTTTTTCACGCCGCGCATTACAAAGCGATCGATTTTTGGTCGATTTCGCCCGAACGACTTTTGATTCATGATCAATTGACCATTTTAGGTTGGTTGGCATTGACCAACAACTTTATTGGGTTAATCGGACCCAAATCGGGTCGAGTTCGGGTTTGATTGGAAACCGGATGTTACAACACTTATCATAAAAAATAATATCCTATACAGAGTATAAATTATTGTAGCATAAACATCATCATGCATAGAAAATCATTCTAACATAAACAAAAAACTGCAAAAACTTCAAACATTTCATGTAATAGTTAAATGTTCAAATTACAAACAACAAAAGTGAAGTAAACAGACTAAGATAGAAATGACTATGGATCCAATGCATGTTCTTCATCTTTGTCATCATCATGAAAACTTATCTCATATGCATCATCTTCAACTCCATCTTCATTCAATTCAAACTATTCTTGATCTTCGTCTTCATTATCAAGTGATGCAATAACTCTTCTTGAAGAAGATCCAACAATGGGTGCAACATGACCATGTCTCATATGTTGTCATGTACATGTTCGTATCTCACTATTTTTGCAACTCCAGATGCCCTTGCTACATCTCCCCATATTAATATATCATCTTCAAAGACAATCTTCATCTGCATCATTTGTCTCCATTTCACCCAACAACCTTCCATTGGCATCATCAACTTCACTGAGTGCGGTCCGTTCAATGGTGTCTCGTAAGTCATATCGATCCTTCAAAGCTTGATTGTATTTGATATATGTTTCTTTTCTTAGAATGTAACTGTAAACATTCTAATGACTGTTAATGTTAAATTAGAAGAGTTTTAAGCTCGACTAAGCATAAAGTTACGTGCTTGAATACACTCCAATTGCGTTCACATCCCGATGAGCTACATGTCAAACTCGAAATCTTCATAGCTAAACATTGTAAATTTAGAGTTGAACTTCCAAAAGAACTCCACCATTTTACTACATTATTAAATGAAAATGTCAGCTAAATTTTAGAACAGTTTTTATGTACCAAGAGTTGTATGATTACCTGGAGATTTTAAGCTTCCTGATCTGATTGCCATTAGATTTCTAAAGTTTTTATTATTTTATATATATATTTTTTGGATGGATCTTAAAGGAGGTCCCCATCGCACCGTTCTCTCAAAAAAAATCCGCTCGACGTTTTTATATGAGCTCAACTTAATCATTATTTTATCTCGAACAATTATTCCATAAACCAATCTTTGTATGTACTTCTACAATCCATCAATAATCTCCCAAGTCCCAATCAAATGCAATTGATTGGTTGCCATAATAGAACTCGGGATTCAAAAAATAACTCGCAACATGTAACGACTGGTGAAGTTGGCATTCCTATCTTTTGTCAATAATATGAAATATGTCCTTGTACTTATCTTCCTTCCCACCGAAGCTTTTCTCAGTTGCTTCCTTTGCACGATCCATAGCTTCGTATATGTATCCCATTGATGATTTTCTCTCACTGCCAACTGAGCGAAAAAACTTTTACAAGTGGTCCCATGTACTTGAGCGTACCAGGTACATAATTCCAAAATGAGGGCGTTAAAATAATATCTCTCGCCTTTCTACCCTTGGCTTCCTTGGTCCATTTGCTTGTAGCCCATTTCTTTGAAGTAAACATGGTCCTTAAAGTGTGCTTATTCTTATGAATCGATTAAAAAGAGAGAAATGTTGTTGCGAATTGAGTCACACTATGAGAGACCAATTCTTTTTCATTTGTAAACTTCCTCATCATGTTCAACAACCCAATGTAGTTGTAGATGTAACCTGCAATAGCAATGGTTTTTTCAAGATTCTTCTTGATGGTCGGGATCTTTCCAATATCCTCTAGCATAAGATCGATGCAATGTGCTGCACATAGACTCCAGTAAATATGACCTTTTCTCTTATAAAAACTTGCTTACATAGAAGTACAATGATGAAGTAACTTGAATCTAAAAATAAGTCAATGCATGTAATCAATATAGGTGATTATATACCAACCAAGACATAGTTGCTTCTTTTGCCAGTTATAATTTTCACCACATTTTGCTCTCCGATTTGCTCCACAAACATATCAAGAAGCTCATATATCTTCTCTCTTGTCTTCACATATGCATATGCATCAATTGATTTCACGAACTTTGTGCCTTTTGAACAGTTTACCATAAAATTGCGTATGATTCTATTTCTTTTATCTATCCAAGCATCAGACATAATGGATCATCCATACTTTGTCGAAGTATCTTTGTGCCCGGCCATCAACTTAGACGTGTATTCCTTCTCAATGCGAAGTAATGGGACTCTCAACTCATTGTACGAGGGTGCCTTCAAATTAGTACCATACAAACCCAATAGCTTAAATCGTATCTTGAAGCATTGCATCTTCACAACATTAAATGGTGTACCAACGCGATAGAAGAAGCAGGAAATATGTTGAATGGTTCTGAGTCTCATCTCCTTGTCATAAGCATCCACAATGGAAATTTGTCTAATAGGTGATTTTCCTTTCTGTGTTGCTACTTTCTTGGTAAAAAATGAATCCATAGGTCCTTTGGCCCTTTTAGTTGGTTGTGACTGTGCATTACTCTTGCTACTTGGATGAATCCTTTTTCCATTCATATTATCATTTTCTTCTATACCTGTATCATCATCGAAGTCAACATCATCCACATCGAAGTTTCCACCTTCAATTGAATCCTTTTGAGACTTCTGGTTCATATATGCACGTAAATTTTCCTTGACCTCTGGAGGGTATTTCTTACAAGATGCAGCATTCTTGAACGATCCCACTTGATGTTGTTTGGCTCTGTAAATTTTACCTTTAGTGGTCTTCTCAGAAAACATGCATGTAACATTGTTTGGTTCTTTACGATCTTTCAAATAATTGTACTTCCACGCGATGTCTTTTTTAGAAGCTATTTCTTCAAGGGTAGCCATGTCATATCCACCTCCCGTAGCCATTCCTAATATACATGAACATGCGAATATTCTAAATAGTTTCGAATAAATTGAATCTCACATAATCGTTCAATTAAACATACAAACAGTATACCTTATAAACATTATAGTTATTAGTTACATAACACTAGAAACAGTAGAGCAATATAAAATATGTGCATTATTATATATGTTTAAAATCGACAATGGGAGGATCATTGGGTGTGGCGTTCGGGCTCTTTCTCCGTGAGGAAGGCGTTTGGGGCGATATGCCGCCCTCCCCCTTCGCGATCGGAGGTGCTTGTGCGTGACTGCGCTTTTTTTTTTTGGGGTCTTGTTCTTCCTGAGAGGATTGGTTTCTTCCTTTGGCTGTTCCGCAGACAGAGGTTGATGACGCGAGACCGGTGTGCAAGGCTGTTGGGATCCATCTCTGACATATGCCTCTTGTGCGCGGAGGCGGTGGAGTCTCTCGAACATCTGTTCTTCGGCTGCCCGAAGACGATCGTGGTTTGGGAGGGAGGCGAGATGGGATTGGTTATGCACGACAGACTTGAACTCCTTTTGCAATTCGTTGTTCGCTAACAGGAGCAGGGATCGACGTGAGCTTCTCGTTCCTATTGCCACTCTTTGGGCCTTGTGGCTGGACAGGAATGCAACCATCTTCTCTGGACAACGGTTTTATAAGGAAAATGTGGGGGTTCAATCTGCGAGGTTCGTGAGTGACTGGGTTTTGTAGTGGCTGGTATGGTTTCCTCTTTTCTTTTGTTTTTCCCTTCCCTCTTTTTTCTTAATTTTCTAATATATTTGGGGTGAACACCATAGAGTGTATCCCCCTGTTTTGAGCTTCAAAAAAATATCAGAGAAATAGAATAAACATGAAGAACACCGAGATTCTACGTGGAACCCTACCCTGTCAGGAGTGGGATGAAACCACAGGATAATGTCTCAAAGGGATTGTGTTTTATATTCACTTTTCTCATAAGATACAATATGTGTGGAGCTTCTTATAGAGCCTACACCGACTCTCCAAGTCCCACAAATAATCGATGTGGGATTAAGCCATTGGATGTGGTAATTTGACTCTAGAGGGATCCAATTACCCATCCCTACATTTACACATACTTCAACATTCCCCCTCAAGCTGGAGCATGAAATGCTCGGCTTGGACAAATAGAAAGAAATCTCAAACTCACAATACAAGGCACTATAGACAATATCAACTCAATGCATACTCTACTGTCGGTTGCTGTCGAGGACATTGCTTCTCTTGTCGTGTTGGTGAAGAGGAACTAAAGGGATGGAGTGTGAGTTAAACTGGGTCTCCTCGTCAGAGAACATGTGCTCTGTACTGCGTCTGTCAGAGTCACTGAAACTAGAATGAGTATCCACCTGGAGAACTTTGGCCGACAACTGCTCCATCTTTGAAGGGCCAAACTGGAAAAAGTCATGGAAACATCATCGTTGGAGTCCACAGTCACTGGAGAATGGAGTCTGAAAGTCTCCTCATTGGAGAACTAGGTCTCTCCCATACTGGCTCATAGAATTGGATCTCTACTATGGAGTCCCTTTAAAACCACATGAAAACCCTAGCCCATAATGGCATAGAGAATGTGATCTTTACTCTGAAGTCCCTATGGATCACATGAAAAGCCTGAGCCGACCAGATCAGATATGGGGACCTCTCAAATAAACAACGCACACCTTGAACTGGCGATTCTGAACCATCTGTAGAGTCTGAGTCTGACCAGACCTCTCAAACATGGAACACACACTTGCGCACCTTGAAGTTTGAACTGAAGACTCTGAACCATCTGTAGAGCCTGAGTCTGACCATTTGTAGAGTCTGAATCTGACATGTAGAGTCTGACACGTGGCCTGGAATCTGAACTGGAGACCTGTAAAACTCGACACATACTCCCCCTTTCTCCCATACTGGTCAGAATAGATGACAACAACCAAGTTGGGAGAAGATAAGAATATGGAGAAAATCACATAAGCCGATCTCCCCCCTTTTTTCCGGCTTTTTTTTCAAAATCAATTTTTCAGCTATTTCTTTTCCATTTTTCGGCTATCACCGACGAGCCTCAGCCATAGCGCTTCGACAAAGCTCCCTCTCTCCCAACATTGATGTTTCTTCCTCTCTAACTTCCAGGCGAAACAACCGTCCGTCAAATCTCATGTCAAAGAAGAACGGAGTCGGCCTACTCATGGCCGACGCCACTGCAATGACCTCAAGCGATTGTCCCCGGTGAAGCCCATCAGAGATTACACCTTGAACCCTTGCCACCGACGACAACAAAATCCGAATCTTCTCAACCTCTCTGCAAAGTAAAGGTAATCCCTTGTTGTAGATAGTCTTGATTTCTTGTACCTGCACGCTGCCGTTTACATAATATCGGATGCTGCCAGTGCAACCATCCAGCTGCATTCTTGCTATGCTCCAGCAGCTTTGAAATCTCCTGTAATGATAAGCCTCGAGCACACACCATCGTCCCCGTAGTTTAATCACGTCGCCAGAAAATGTACAACCAATAGCATGCTCGATGTCCTCCATCACATTCGTAAGATTCTCTCCTTTAGAACGCCCCACTCCGATGAGAAAAAAAGTTCCTTACTGCCTCCTTTATCTTTGGCTTCCATATCTGATGTTGAACACACAGCGAACATCGATGTCCATTCTGACCGCACGCGAAACATCGGACGGGTCTCTACATGCCGCCGCCATGTGTCCTCGACCTCCATATCGGAGGAAGATGCCCTGACATCTTTTTATTGTTCCGGCTACATCCCTCCTCTCCAGCACCCTCGGCTTCTGGCGATGTCGTTGTCGTCTCCCCATGACTGACCAACCTCAGTCCTCATCGCTCCTCTCCATCGCTGCCCTAGGCTTGGTGGTAGAGTGGAGGATCTCGCGGAATTAATGTAGCTCGCTCTCTACTGTTCCTTAGAATCGGTGCTACTTTGCCCCAACTTGAAGCAAAATTAGAGATTGTTCAAATATTTGGATCGAGTGCCAATATATATATATATATATATATATATATATACACCATTTGTGTCATATTTCTACCACACTCACCAGCCTACATATGTTGACGGTGATGGAAGGTTGAGTTAATGGGTAATTGGATTTTCAGTTGATATTAATCTAATGCGGTATTTTGTACTTTCATTAATCTCATATCACCTATATAACTGGTTCTTTGCAAATAGATAAAAGATGATTCAACATGTCATGGGTACTTGTGCTGGTGTAGGACAGGTGTGTCGGCTGTTTAAAACAACATATGCTGATGCTATTGCTGCTTTGTTAGCGAGTTGATTCTAGGATTCACGTTGACTTTCGATTCCGTTTTAATAGATTTTTTTTTCTAAAATCCCTCCACGTTCGTGAATTGGCAATGAAAATGACATGGCACCATAAGAAGGTGGATGTTGGCAAGAAGGTGCTCGGGGCACTCCAGCTGAGGACGCTGTGGACTTCATGGGAAGAAGGCAGTGTGCAGGAGTTTAACATTGATAGAAAGACATATATCAGGTTGTTTCTGATATGTATAGTAGTATGTTTCTATATCACGGGAGTAAATTTCTTGTGACTCAAACTTGATTTCAGCGTACGAATGAATGCAAAGATGAACGTTTTTAGCAAAACTATGGGTGGGCATCTCCCTGCTGTTGCATGCTGAGATATTTATACATATATGGCATCCTAAAGGCCTTTACTTCTGCTCTGTATTAGAAATTGAATTTTGTAACATGCTAATGGTGGGGGTATTCTTAGTTATGATGCTATTATTTCCTTCCTTGGTCGTTGAAAATTCACTTTTGAGGTATTTAGTTGCAGAATATTGCAGAATGTTGTTTTTTAACTAAAATGCTTGTCACAGGAAAATGAAAATATTTGATAGAGGCATGCAGTTGCTTCCTTTCAGTTCTGAACTTGTTTTGTCCTCATTACAGTCTATCAATGTGGGTATATTTTCTCTACCAGCTATTGCTATGATCTCATAATTTGACATTATTTACTTCAGGATTTTGAAAATGATGCACACAATTGCTTCTCATACTTCTGAGAATCGAATGACGGCCTCTGCCGTTGCTGCTTGCATGGTACCCTTGCTTCTTCGGCCACTATTAGCTGGTGAATGTGAGCTAGAGGATGAATTTGATGCTAGTGGCGATAGTTCTGCTCAGCTTCTTGCTGCTGCCAATGCTGCTAATAATGCGCAGGCTATCATAACCACTCTGATTGATGATTATGATAGTATCTTTGATGTAAGTTCTTTTATCTTCTAGACCTTTTTGGGGTGTTGCTTTGTACCGGTTACATAAATTATCATTTCATTTAAGAAAATATCTCCTTGAAATATTCAATGATGCATGCCTCCTATTCATTTTTTGGTTTTTTTGAAGCAGCGTCTCAAATCTGGCCATGCACTTGTTGGTTCTTGTTTCCATGCTGACCTTTTGAGATAGTATCACAAGATTCCTATCCACCATTGCATTTCCCTTTTAACTTTCTTTTGTACGTGCCACTGTGAAAGGATCCACCCTCCAAGGTGATTTGTATTCTCTTCTTTACGGTCCCAAGTACATGAACTTGGCTCATCGATTCTCTTGCCTAGTTTTTATGGAGCTTTTAATGTGGGGTTTAGGTTGTGGGCGTACTCATAAATTGATTTGGTTAACAAGAATATCATGGAGGAAATGTTGATGCGAGACTAAAGAAGATGTGTAAGATGTGTTTAAGGTGTGCCATCAAAGTTTTATTCTCAATGATAGATATTGTTGATGTGGCTCCAATTAAGAATGAATGAGACATGTTTAAGTTAGTCGGATTTACACATGATGTCCTTTAAGGGATCTATTCATCTCAAGCGCATTTACACATGATGTCCTTTAAGGGATCTAGTCACCTCAAGTCCAACTTAAGTCGACCTGTTTTTGATCCAGACATGTTTAAATTAGTTGAGCATTAACGACTAACCTTTACTACCCATCTTTTGGCTTCTCCAGAAAAATATTGTTGGGGAGCGGGGAGTTGGAAGAGCACGAGTTGGCAACAAGGAGGAGAGCGCGATCGGGGAGGCTATGCAGATGGGGAGCAGGAGCCCAAGGGAGGTGGCGATCGTTTGACGTTGGTGTGTAGACCGGTGCGACGAGTCCTGCAACCTAGCAATGGAGCTACTCTCTTCGTTAGATCTCATGACTGCTTCAAATGTGGGGACCTGGGGCATTAGGCGATCGTATGCCACAACGCGATCAAGTGTTTCAAATGTGGGAGATCGTCGCTGAGGATGTAAACAATTTCAAGGAAGGCTGTCGTTGGAGAATAAGGACTTGAAGTCGCCTTTGGTTTGTGGCTGGGACGGAGGGAGACCTCCGATGATGCAGGATGCAGAGACGGAGGGCCTCTGATTGCCGGCTACTTGGAGTAGGGCTCCCGTCGCCTGGAGTCAATGCCTAATCATTGACGCGAGAAGATATTTTGGTGGGGGGTTTCGACTGGAATCAAAAGACAATAATGTTCGGAGTTGTTACCTTCGATCTTCCTCTCCTTCTAAGGCATGAGTTTACACCAAGGGGGAAGATGATGTGGAGGCGTCACTGGTTTATTGTGCTAGGCTGAAGCATCGCCTGTGGCTGTGCACGAGTAGGGCTCCGGGAAACCCTTGAATATGAAGGATCTTCAAAACCACCAAAATAATCGGTCTTGTTGTTTGAATCAATAAACCCTTGAATTAGGCGATGATCTTTAGAGCCTTGAATAATTCCATGCATGATTAGTGTTTCCAGAAACTTTAGAACTTGATGCTGTTGCTAATCTTTAGAACTAGAATCGAACTCGCTCTGATCATGGATTATGTAGAGTTAGGGTTTTTGTAAAAATTCCAGATCTGAATCTTGAATCTCGAATAAATTATAGACATAATCGAAGAACATAATAAAATCCTCGAGAATCGAGGCCGCTCTGATACCAGTGCACAATCATCTCTCGAGAAGAAGCCCCATCGTGGGGGGGGGTCCCACGAGGGAACTCTAAATGGACATGATGTTATTGGGCTTTAAGGCTTGATTCCATTGTTCTTTATTCTTTAGCTCTGATATCATGTAGAAAATGATGAATGCAGAAGCATATCAGAGATAAAGAAATATAAATATGGGAGATCACCAGGATTTTACGTAGAATACCACTTCATGAGGAACATGATGAAACCACAGTAGAAGGCCCCAACTCCCACAATAGAGATCTATGATTAGATATGGTCCTTGACATCATTTCGAATAATGCTAGCTGGAATTGTGGTCTAAACCTTAGGACTTGCTTCAATATGGGAGAGGCAGAAGCATCTGCGGCGGAGGTGCGAGGTGGTGAGCTTGCTTAGAGGCGTTTTTCGGAGGGTGGCTAGGAGAAGCCTAGTCGGAGAGGGTCGGAGGAAAATGAAGGGTGGTCTGTTGTTTTGCATGTAAAGAAGGGGAGGCGGTGCTTCAGATGCTGTGTTGGGGGACATCGGGCTTCTTCGTGCGCCCTCCCACCACACTGCTTCTCCTGTGGAAGCGTTGCTCATCGGAGGAGCGTTTGCCACCTTAGGCTGAAGGTAACGGGTCTCGATGTGGCTCCTTCTGTACGTGCGGAACCTACTATGGTGGCGGGCTTGTCGAAGTTAGGCGGTGGTGTGACCCGTCCAGGACTTTCTTTTGCTGATGTTGTGGCGGGGAAGACTTCGTCGGAAGTGAAGGATGGGATTCTAGTCGGTTCTTGGATGAAGGAGTCGTTATTGGTGAACTCTATCTGGGCATGCTTTATGATCGTGTTTGGGAGTGAGTTCACGGGCGACGTCGTTGCCTTGGGGATTAGAGGGTGCCGCACGTGGGGTCTTTCGAAGTCATAGGTTGCCCGCCTGCTTGACTGGAGGATGTGAAATGATGTCGTTTGGAGGCTCCCTTGGTTCGCTGATGGAAGTGATGGATTTTTTTCCAAGCAGGTGGCGCAGGTGGTGGGGGTTCCCTTTCTTTCCCGTTCTGTAGCGAGCTTGGGACCAGCGCTGAGAAGCCTGGCTCGGTGAGGAGGATACTGGCGGATGGCCGCTCACTAGGGTCCGATCCATTGGCAACGCTAGTACTCATGGACTGCCCTGGTACTACCCTATTGGAGTCTTCGGCTGTGTTGACGGTGGGGCACACCTCCTTCACCCGTTGGATCCGCTTTCTTCCGCCTCCGCCTTCTCTTCCGGTGGTTGGCAAGGCAAGCGCCTCTTCCGCTTTGTCGCCACGTTAGCTCGGGAGAATTAAAACTGGCACGGATATCGGGAGCCATTTTGGGAATCGAAGACTCATGTCATTCCGGTTGCTTCGTATTTAACGTTTCGGGGAAGATGGGATGATGAAAGGTTGGCGACCCCTCGTTTGCGTACTCTAGTTGGGTTTATCTTTTCGCTTAGGGTTCTCTTTGCCACCCTTTCCTCTACCTGGTTAATCGGGTGGGTAACCATTCCGGATCCCCTTCGGCTCTCGAATCCGAGGGGGGCGTGGTCTGCTTTTCTGGATGCGGATGCGCGCGAGGCTCTACTGTCGGGTCGAGCGGACCCCCCTTCGGGTCAGGCGGACTCCCCTTTGGGTTAGGTTGATACCCCCCTCTTTGGGTCCTTTCGGGACGACTGTCCCTGCCTTGGGCTCAGTTCTAGTGCTCCGAATGAAGCTTTGCCGGACGCGGAGTTGTTGTAGTTCAATCTTGCGAAAGATTTGTGTGGAACAGCTTCAGGTTGCGAAGAGTATGGGAGCTCCAAACTATGCTCTCGTGATGGGAGATGCTGGAGAGGAAGGATATGTGGGTTCAGCGGTCCTAACAGTGGAAAGGAGAGCCTCTAAAAGGTATAGGCGAAGGCGACGCAATAAGGTGGCACATGAGGAAGTGCCAGTGATTTCGGAGCACAAGTTACAATTGGCATCAATGGCAGATGCAGTGTATATAGGGGGCTCTTATTCAGGTTCTAAATGAAGATTTTGTTGTGGAATGTTAGGGGTCTGGGTGACCCAGATAAGAGGAGGGGGGGTGATGGGTTTGAGATTTGTGGAGTGGGGTTGCGATGTGGTTCTCCTCCAGGAGATGAGGCTTGGCTCTTGCTCGGATGTTGTTTGGGCAAGTTTGGTGCATGTGCATTATACGGATTTCGGGCGATTGATGCCATAGGGAGTGTTGGGGGCGTGCTTTTGGCATGAAAAGACTATGCTTTTTCCTTTCAGGCGGAACTGAAGGGCACTCATGTCATAAAGGTGCTTCTGGACTGTGTTACGTCTAGCAGGTCTTTTCTTTCTCGCGTGTCTATGGGCCTTATCAGTAGACCCTTAGACATGAGTTGTGGTCTGATTTGAGGGCAGCGCGGGCGACTTTCTCGGCTTGTGCCTAGCTTGTGGGAGGAGACTTCAATGTGTCCTTGCTTTCTTCTGACCAGTATGGTCTTCGTGGGGGGTAGGATCTGGGCTTTACGGACTTTGCTGAAATCATTGATGATCTGGAGTTGGAGGTGGTGGATGCAGCCGACATGAAGTTCTCGTGGAAGAGTTCTAGCTATCGCCCCTGCATTGACCGCTTCCTTGCTTCTTCTGAGCTGTTGGAGGTGTTTCCTCTCTCCTTTTAATCTAGTAGAGCATGCACCAGATCGGATCATACCAATGTTTTGAAAACTGGTTCGAACCTGCCGGTTCGACCAGTGAACCGGGCCTGGCCCGATTTACGGGTTTATGCCGAAGTTCGGTTGAATTATTCAAATTTTAATTAACCCGCCCGATTCAACCTATTTTTTTGACCCGGTTTAACGAAGTTCAACCGAAGTTGAACCGTATTTAATTTTTAATTTATTTAAAAATAATGCTGGTAGTGGAAGTTGAATCCCTGATCTTTGCTTACCTATTTCAAACTCTTAACCAGCTACACTAACACAACTTTATGCATGTATAGGGTTTTAAATATAATTACACTACTATCATGTTATAGAGCAACTAGTCCAAATAATATAAATATGATATTTATGACATTTGATGTATACGAAAAATATTTTATGTATAGTATGAAATATATACATTATCTATGTATTTTATTTATATTTCAAGTATATTTAAGTGTATATTATATATATATTATTTCATTTCGGCTTGATTAGCCGGTTCAGCCACTTTTTTCTCACTGTTCCGGTTTAAGCCGGTTTTAAATAATGATGACGTTATCATTCGGTTGAATCGGTTTGATTACATGGTTCAACCCGATCCGACCATTTCGGTAAGGTTTCCGGTTCGGTGTCCAGTTCGGTTTCGAAAACATTGGATCATGCACCAATAGTGTGGGACTCTGGGACCTCTCTCCTTTAAGAGGGTTCTTCAGATTTGAGTCGGGTTGGTTGCAGGAGGATTCTTTCCGGTACCTAGTTTCTCCGCATTGGTTGTCTGAGGCAGTGGCTGGTTCGATGGCCTCTCACTTTTCCTAGAAACTTTCGTCGTTGCGCGCGTGCCTTTGTGCTTTTAAAAAAAGTCTAGGGAGGCTCGGTTGGGTAGGAGGACCGTAGTGAAGATGGTGGTCTTGAGGCTTTATGGGCTGGAGGATTCGAGGTCGCTGAATGTTGAGGAGCTGGATCAGAGAGCTGCAACCCATGTAAACCTCCTCGGATCCGGGTACCTGTTTACGCGGCATTCGCGGTATTACATTCACTAGTAATCGTATTTAGACAACATGAATTTGAGGGGAAAATTTTCGCGTTTCGTATTTGACATTCACATCAATGTAATAATGTAACAACCACATAATTTCCATATATATATATATACAACATGTACCAAACTAAGCTGTCAGTGTATACATGTATCCCAAAAATGTACAAAAGAGAAAGAAAGCATATACCTCATAAACCGAACAAAAACTACAACGCACCATCTGGTATGTGTGCGTATGCTCAGAATCATCCATCAACTACTAAATCGCTGTCTTCTTGCCTGCCAAGCATGCAAGGAAGAAAAGGACATCAACATATGTCATACAACCCAGTATATAACATAAATAAAAGAGTTTGATGTGTTTAAAAGAAAGCAAGTAGAGAGGAAATAATATTTAAATTTAACAAAACTACCTGCATAAGAAAATGGTTTTCAAGTTGCTTTGTTTGAATGCTCCATGATTTCCCATCATCCCTTAACCTTTCTTATGTATATATTTTCATTAAATGATTATACGACCTTTACAATTGAAAATATCTTTCTAGAGATCAAGTTGATAGATCTTGTTGTTAATGATGATGAGTCTCAGATCTGGTTATTCTTTATGTCTAATTTCTCAAGTCTTTAGTGGATAGTCTGTGGTCTTGGTCTGAAAGTGACCTCACACTATGACTCTAAGGCGTGAAGAGTACCATAGGGTTGGGGTGCCTCCGTAGGCATGCGGTGGAGTGTAATGCATCTTAACTAAGTTCCAACACATCCACTAACTTATTTATCACCTGTAGTAGTAGTTCTAAGATCCGATTAATTGTTATTGATTAACATTTGATGATAAATGGTGATTCCGTACAAATCTCAATTGTAGTCAACTCTATCGTAATTGATCCACTCTAACTAAACTCAATTATGATTGATCTCAACACTAGCCAACTCGATTGTAATTGATCTCATTTCTCAACCAAACTCCAATATGCTTCATTCCAAGTTCCATTGTAACTCTTCCAAGTTCAATTGTAACAGATTTAAATGATGCCGTTGCCAAGCCTATTGGCGGAATAGTAACCAAAACTCAAGCGGTGAGGAAGTCTCCTAAGAGACCCTTCCGTCTCGCCCTCTAAGTGGAAGTGCGATCCATTAGAGGGATAGATCTACTCCAATACTACACCATTGAGACGGGTGAGAGACTCTTTGGAAAAGTCACTCTAGACGGGCTCGACTGGTATGGGCAAACGAGCTTGTACGAAAAACTAAACCGAGGGATCCCCGGCCTAGGTACCCTAAAATAGAGGGCCAATTGACTGGTCAAAAGTCGGGATCCTAACGAGGCGTAAAGTACTGCGAGCTCGCGTAAAATCATAAAAAAGACTGGGATCCTAGACTCGCGCACTAGGCGGCCGCTGTCCTAACTGTGCTTCCTATCTTTCGCCCAGTTGAGGGTCACTGCACCCTCACACTGTCAGGTGTAAGAGTTACCATGACCGGCATCCTAATTTATAATTTATTACTGATTCACGATCATCTTCACTTGCTTGGCAACTCACATCTTTCTCAATTCTTTTTGTAGTTAATCATACAAATCTAGACTTCTTGGTCATCTAACTTATTGATGGTGACTCATAGATAGCAGAGTATATCCAAGGAATGATTTTAAGATGATCAACATTTATAGCTTATTATTGATGATGTAATCGTATCTAAGATGTTTACTGGATAAAAACTCCATCTATATTAGCTATTTATAGGCTTCTAAGCAAAGGTATCCGTACCAATGCATGTACTTTATTATATATTATATAATCTTTATATGTGATGTTATCTTTTTGTAGATTAAATTGCTGGATCTTGATCTTAATTTAATTCTATCATAGCTTACCAAACTCCTTTCTTTTTTTGAACTACTCACTGGATTTATATTTAATTTTAGTTCTATGAATATATATTTATTTATTTATTCCCAATCTTTTTATCTTTAAGGCTTGAAATCTAGCTTTATTCATTTGATCTGAATTTAAATACATGTTAATTTCTCCTAATTAATTAAATGTAGGCATGAGCATAACTTAAGTTATGGAACTACCTAACCAATACTAAGCATTATCCTTGATTGCACAGAAGATTGATAGAATAAAATAGCACGGGTGGCAACAATTAATTTAATTAGCAAATAAGATGGCCTATCAAAGCAAGATACATGATGAAAAAGGCAAGACTTTTCACAGTGTTCCGCTAGGCAAATTTTATTTTTGCAACTTAACAATTCTATTTATAGTTATATAATTACATCTACAGCTCAGTCCCCTTCCTATACTAATAACATCTAACAATTATAATTTATTGCCTATTTTCAATTTCAAATACCTTTCAGGAATCTATTTGAGTCAACATTTAAGATGAAGTCATTAATAAGACAAAATCTCCATTCTTTATAATTATGGCTGCTCTGGGAGTTGGAATCATTAAGTAAACAATGACGAGATGAACAATATATGCCTACATATAAGAATTTGATGCCACTGAAAACATCCATAATAATAGTAAAGAGTGTATCCACTCTACCTTGATATTTGTGAAATTACAAATCCTCAAAGGAACATGGACAAAAACCAATCAAAATTTCAGCCCAAAAACCCCAAGAAACAAACACATTGTCAGTCAAATAATAGTAAAAAGTCACTGTGTAGCCATCATGTAACAACAAACAATTTACAATTTAATGGTCTCTTAGACCCAATTAATTTCTCCTGATTACAACAAATATACCGAGTTCATGGATTACCTACTTTCTCAATCCACATCCAACTATAATTAACAAACTTTAAATATCACGAATTACAAGCACTGCAGAAGAGAGCAGCAAGAAGGTCTTTATATCTTTTTCAAGAATTTGAATGGAAGAGGAAAAGAATTGCTCATGCATTCCAGCAAGAGAGGAAAAAGGATTGTACCTAAGGATTGTCCCAATTTGAATCTTCAAAATAGAGAATATGTTGCATGCAGGGCTTCCAGAACAGCAGTATGTTGAGGGTTGAAATGAGGTTTCCTGTAATTGAAAATGGGCTACAGCAGGAAAGGCACCAAAGCCTCAAGGCTGCATGAGTAGAAGCAGGGCTGCTAGCAGTTGTGGCTGCATGCAACAGCCCACCAGGAACAACAATTGCAAAAATTGGAACCTTTTGCTTGGAGAAGGCAGCAACCATGTACCGCAGCTCCAACTATGGTTGCAGAAAAAGAAAGAGGGGCTGGAAATAGTGAAAATTAAGAAAAAGAAAAGGGGGAGTGTCTCGTTGGAAATAGGGGAATTAGAGAAAGAAAAGAGAATCACGTGGGAGAAGGGGAAGCCATTTGTTGCTTTAGGATGACCTCATCCATGACATCAGCAGGCTGACATTAGCCTGCTGATATCATAATTCCTCTTTTTTTACTGAACAGTCTGCTACCGTAGGAATTTTAATTTTAAAATTTTAAAACCAAATTCTCTTATTTATTTAACATACTTAAAGTGGACCGTATTTGCATCTCGAGTCTCTGATTTCGATGTACAATATCTCGATTTGACCGTCTCTGAACGACATTTAATACGAGTATAATATTGATATACTTTAGATCGGGTATGAATACATGAAATTCTTGAGTTACGGTTTTGGTTTGGGGTTAAATTTTGTGATTTTAAAATAGTAAATGATATCCGATCGACGAACGGTTGGTTCCGTTGATTTTATTTCGTCGAGTCGGATTTTTGGGTGGTCTCGATTTGTTTTACGGTTTCCAATTTTGTGATGCAGCTTTTCCGTGGCTCGCATTACGGTGTGATCAACTTTTGATCGATTGCGATCGAACGACTCTTGATATACAATCAATATATCAATTTAGGTCATTTAACTTTGATTAATATCTTTATTGAATTATACGTACCCTAATCGAGTTGGGTTCGACTTTAGTTGGATTCAGATGTTACAACACAGAGGGAAGTCATGGCTGAGGATAAGAGGAGGATCACTATGTGGAAACAAAGGTCTAGACACACTTGGCTCAAGGAGGGTGATGCTAACACGGCCTTATTTCACAGAACGACTAGTGGGAGGAGGCGTTTTAATGGTATTCGTTCCGTGGTAGTTGATGGTAACATGCTTGAGGGGGATAGAGAGATGGGGTATGCATTTGCGTATCACTTTCGTGAGTTTTCGAGGAGAGTGGCGGCCAGACCGTGGAGGTGGAATGGGCTTGGGGCTTCCCATCTTTCAGATGCTCATGCAAACAGTTTGATCTAGAAAGTGACTTTGGAAGAGGTTAAATCGACACTATGGAACCTGAATGCCGAAGGGGCACTGGGCCCAGTAGGTTTCCCTGTTCTATTCTATAAGGAGTTTTGGGATCTTGTGGGAAGGGAGGTTCTGGAGGTGGTGGATGAGTGTTGTCGTTGAAATGCGGGGTTGTGGAAATTGAACGGGGTTCTCATTTTTCTCCTATCGAAGCAGGAGGTAGCGGAAAGCATTGAGGATTTTAGGTCGATTGTCATATCGAATGCCATTTACCTAATTGTGGTGAAGGTTTTTGCGGTTAGACTCAACAGGGTTCTCGAACAAGTTATTTCTCCGTTGTAGTCAGTTTTGTTCCTGGGAGACAAATTACTGATATTTTGGCGATGGCAACTGAGATTATCGCGGATTGGAAAAGAAGGGGAACAAAGGTTCTACTTTGGAAGGTGGATTTTGCCAAGGCCTACGACACAGTGGATTGGCGTTTTCTTTTGGCAGCATTGTATAGAAGAGTTTTAACTCTGGATTTCTTGGATGAAGTGCTGCGTCACCACTACCTATTTTTCAGTGCTTGTTAATGGCCGTCCGGAGGGGGTTTTTTCCCAATCGCAGTGGGGAGTCAGACAGGGGTGCCTGCTCGCTCCTATGCTCTTTGTTATTGCTGCTGATGTCCTAGCTTGCATGATGGATCAGATTCAAAGTAACGGGATCATGATGGGCTTTACTTCGGGTGATTTGTGTATCCCTCTTCTGCAGTATGCTGACAACATCATCTTCTTTATTGAGGGTGCTATGAGAGGGCTAGTGGTTTGGCCATCACTCTAGAGATCTTCGGAGAGATGTCTAGGCTCATTCTGAACAATAGCAAATCTACAGTTATTCCCTTTGGTCTCTCTGATGAGGAAGCTCGCTTGTGTAGCGCGATGTTGGGCACGAAGTGTGGTTCCCTCCCTATCCGGTACTTGGGGTTGCCCTTGATGTGTGGAAGACTTAGGATGGCAGACTGGTTGCCGGTGGTGGAGAAATTGAAGAGGAAGTTGTCGGGTTGGAGGGCTTCTATCTTCTCTTGGGATGCTCTTCTTACTTTGGTAAAGGCGGTGCTTACTGCCATTCCTATTTACTTCATATCTTCCTGCCTGTTACTCATTGGTATTAGGAAATGCCTGGAGAGGCTGATGCTACGATTCTTATGGAGCAGATTTGGGCAAGAGGGCCAAGGTATTCACTTGGTGGGACTAGGACATGGTTACTTTACCCAAGGTTGCAGAAAGCTGTAGTCGGTACTCGGTCAGCGGGGTCACCTACTAAGGATTAGTCGTCAGTCGGGCGACTAGTCGGATTTAGTCGGTCATTAATCGGTTTTGAATTTTTTAATTATTTTAAATATATAAATCATTTTAGGGATAATTACACCCATAACCCTGAGTAATCTTGCAATAACAATCATAACCCTGTATAATAGCGAATTACACGAGAAACCCCGAGTAATGCTTAACCTTTACGTGATATAACCCTGTGTCAACTTCCGTTTCGAATCTCCGTTAACTCAGATGGAAAAAGTTAAATATGGATAATTTTACCCTTCAAAGTAATTTTTATTTACAAAATGATACCCTCCCTTCTCCCATCGCCTGTAGCCCTCCCCCGACACCTCTTCCGTCGTCCTCCCCTTGCTGCCTCTAACATGGAAGCTCTCCGGTCGTTGCCCCTGAAAGCCTCACCGTAGCCCCCCTCCTCCACCGTCGACCCTGACCTGGAAGCACTCCCTTCCTGTCGCAACCCTCCTCCCAACTGCCCTGTCTGGAAGCCCCCCGCCCACTCGCCGGTCGCCCTCCACCCATCCCCCCATCACCTGGAACCCGCCACCCCTCCCCTCATGTCGCAACCCTCCCCCAAACGCCCTTGACCGGAAGGCAAAACCCAGCACCATCCCCCACGTTTGGAAAAGTCCACCCATCCCCCTATCGCAACCCTCTGTGGAACCGCCCTGGAGCCCCCAACCCCGCGCCGACCTTCCCTGTCCTGAATCCCCATCCGCACCGAGCTTCCCCCCCCGCCGGAAGGACCCCACTCGCGTCGAGCTTCCACCCCCCCTGCGCGCGCGGACCTTCCCCTGTCCAGAAGCTCACCCGCATCGAGCTTCCACCCCCCTGCGCGCGCGGACCTTCCCCTGTCCAGAACCCACCCGCGTCGAGCTTTCCCCTCCCCCCCACCCCGCGCCGACCTTCCCCTCCGGCCTACCTGCACTCCGCATGAACTTCCCCCCTGCTCCCGCGCGCCGACCTCCGACCTGCACCCCCCCTGCCCGGAAGCCAAAACCACCCCCCGTCGACTCTCCACTCGTTGCCCTCCGCTCGCCCCTCCTGTCGCAACCCTGCTGCCTCCAATCGCCGCTTATTTTTCATTTTTTATTTTGTCTAATCCCAACCGTTAGATCATAGGTTGGTTAGATTAACCTGTCCATATGGTTGAGTTAACATATAAAACTAACGGAGGGTTATGAGTGTAAGACGGAGTGACTATCCGGGGCTTCTCATGTAATTCGTTATTATGTAGGGTTATGATTGTTATTGCAAGATTACTCTGAGTTATGGGTATAATTATCCCATCATTTTATACATATATTCGTATATATATACATATATTTGTACATTTTATATACCATCTTAATGAAACAAAAGAAGTAATTGACTTTAAATATAAAATTAAGCATGATAGAATATGTTTGCTTTAAAAAAAGTGAAAAACTAAAAAATAAAAAAGGTTGTTGTAAAAGTCGGTCGACTAGTCGGGTGGACCGACTAAAGGCTGACTAGGCCTAGTCGAGTCGGCTATCCCCCGACTCGACTAGTCGGCCTAGTCGGCCGACTTTTGCAAGCTTGACTTTACCTAAGGGCATTGGTGTCCTTGGGGTCAAACGCTTGGAAGCTTTGAACGAAGCTCTGTTACTCAAGTGAGTGGGCATAATTTGGGGGAGGGGTGATGATATCTACTGTAACCTTATTCATCACATCTACTCCATCCCTCAGCCGGATTCTCTGGATCTTCGGCATGGGCGACCCTTATCGGCTTTCTGGAAGGGAATTTTTAAGGTAATGCCTCATTTCAGGGAACTGTTCCGCCCGGTTTTGGGAGCGGCACTGTAAACCCCTCAGGATCCGGGTACCCGTTAATCACATATTTGCACTATTATTCACATGAGATCGTATGAAGTTACAGAAAAGCAGGAAATTTTTTTTTCGCGGCTAATTATCCACATGACATTCACATCTTCAACATAACCACAAAGTAAAAGAGATACAAATGGCACCGAAATTCCTTTTTATTAATATTCATATCCATTTACAACTTGCACAAGCATCTTCCATATTGCAACATATATCCCAAGTGATACAAAAGAGATAGCATTTACATCACCATCTGAACAAAAACTGAGACAAGTAATTCATACCGTCTAGTGTATACTCTGTCTCCAGGAAGCATGTATAGCTACTGAGCGGCTACTGAACTGCAGGCTGTTTGCCTGCCAAACACATTAGGAAAGAAGAGGCGTCAGCCATTGCTGGTACCTCCCAAAAACTTATAAAAATAACTAGACATTTAATATGTGCAAAAGCAGGCAAGTAGAAAGGTGGTACCTGTAAAATCTACATCTACTTGCGTAAGTAAAAAAAAGGTTTCAGGTTGTTTGTAATACATTTCTAATGATTTCCCCAGAACCCAACATTTTCCCATATATGACACATTTATTTTGTAGTTGAATATTCATGAGTATAAGAGTATAAACATATATATTATTTTCTAGCAATCTTAACTTTTGATTATAACCTCTCCAAATCTTTACTTCAATTGATTCAGATATAACTCCAGATGATATAGATATAGATATGGATGATCTAGATGTAGAATCGCCAAGTCTGTTGGCGAGGTAAACTCAAGCGGTGAAGAAGCCTACAAATGGCTCTTCCGTCTCGCCCTCTAATTGGAAGCGCGGTCCAATAGAGGGATAGATCTACTCCCAAACTACGCCACTGAGACGGGTGAGAGAGACTTTCTAGAAAAGTCGCTCTAGAAACCTGCCCGACTAGTACGGGCGAACGAGCTCGTACGTAAAAACTGAAAACCAAGGATCCCCCGCCTGGGTATCCTAAAAGACAGGGTCAGCGGAACTGGTCTAAAGTCTGGATCCCAACGAGGAGTAAACACTGCGAGCTCGCGAAAAAAAAAACTGAAAAGGGACTGGGATCCTAGACCCGCGCATTAAGCGGCCACTGCCCTAACTGGGCTTCCTTTCCTCCGCCCAGGTGAGAGTCACCGCGCTCTCGCACGGTCAAGCGTAAAAGCCACCATGACCGGCACTATAATTATAAGTCATCATTGATTTACCAAGATTTGCGTAACTATACATTTCTTCTCAGTTCTTTTTGTGATTGATTGTAGAGATCTAAGTTCTTTAGTCAACGATCTTATTGATAACATTAATTCATTCTCAATTGTACTTATTTGACTACTTCGTCTGTCTTAATTTCTTTTATAAGATTATAAAGATTAGAAGTAGATCCTTGAATTTAGATGTAAGTTCCATTAGATACAATTTCTCCATTTTTTTTTGTGGCTAAATAGGCTATCTTAAATTAAGTCTAATTCCCATACTAAACACATAATAATTTATAACTATTTTTCCAAAATAGAACGAGGGATACACAAGATTACAATCCAACTGTAGAGAATTGTAGAGAATTATCAAGATACCTTATCATGGATGTAAATCTATATATCTTATAACCCTTTAATGATTTGAATATATTTAATGACATCAACAACACACATTAATCACTTCTTTTATAAATAGGTCTACCAACTTATCGTTACGATTCATTTCTTATTTCAAGTGACCTTAAGAGTTTACAGATAACTTAAGGATACGCTAGTTAGAGACGAAATCATCAATATGGTTTTGTAAGTTATAGACGATGAGCCTTTAGGCTCTAAAAAAAGATAACTTGCATAGCTCTGCTCATTCATACTTCTGGGTTTGGCTTGGAAGGAACTCTCTAGTAAATTACTAAATGAGAAAGCTTTACCAGTATATATCATTATCCATCTAACATTTCTTTGTCAATAGTCATGAACATGTAAAGGTGCATTTAGACATATGGTACATTGTTGTGTACAAACAAATTTGCTCACTGGCAGAATCTAAAATAATAAAAGACAATTGTAGGTAGAGCATGTCTTAAGGCTCTACCTTTGTTATATAGAGTTTCCAGGAGACACTCTCAACATAATAATTTTTCTTTAAATTTCGATACCCAGAATTTGGGTAACCTAAATGTCCTTGACCAGCATGGCCTATTAGATAAGAAATCACTCAGACGTGAAAATTCAACAATAAGGCATAGGCAATTTGTTCAAGAGGTGTAATGTGTAATCTTATTCAACGTTAATCAATGTGAAATCTTGTTTAGCTATAAGGCATAGGTAACCTAATAATTGATTCAATTATGTAATCTTGTAAATGACTGGCAACTAAAAAAAAACCTGGAGAGACAACTGGTTACCAATATCATATAATATATTTTCGTTTTTTTTCTTAGTCTTGTTTCCTTCTTCGTATTATGATGTATATAAAATATTAAAGACAAGGGCTTTTGAATAAAACAGAATTAGGAATCTGAAGTCATTCCTACAAGTCTACAGCCGAAGCTAGAAGTAGGAATTTTGACAAAGTAGACTCAAAGAGAATTTAAAAGTTCATGCATAGAATTCATAACTTCTGTAATGGCATATAAGACATCAAAAAGAGATTTTTGCATGCATGAATGGTAGCAAGGAGGATGAGAGGAGATTGCACATGTATGGCAGCAAAGAATGGCCGAGGAATGTACCTTTTAAAATCTCTCAAACTTGGTGCTTCAAAAGCATGTAGCTTCTTAGGAGAGAAGCATAATCAGCAGTTTCCAGGGAGATCTTCGGCTGAAACCTTGGAAGGAATGAAGTGCGTTGGAATTATGTTAAAATAAGGAGTGGAATACGGCTGGGTTTGGTTCTTTATATAAGAGAGAAAAGGGGCTTAAAAAGAAGACATGTGGAAATGCTTACAAGCCAAGTGGGGGTCTTTAAAAATGCCAAATGGAAGAAATGGGGCAAGTGGAGGAGAGATAGCAAATTATTATTTGTTTATTTTTTTTAAGAAAATTATGGCTTTAACAGAAATAATTAAATAAACTATTAATTATATTTATTTATTTTATAACCAATTTCTCTTTATGGTGCACACATCAAAATTGACCGCACATGCGCCACGGGCTTCGGATTTCGATGCGAAGTATCTCAATTTGATCGTTTTTCAACGACGATCAAAATGAGTATAATATTGATATCCTTTCGGTCGGGTTTTGAATACCCGAAATTTTTGGATACGGTTTTTGTTTAAGGTTAAATTTTGTGGTTTAAAAATATCAAACGATCTCCGATTGACGAACGGTTGATTCCGTTGGTCTTGTTTCATCGAATCGGATCTAATGATGGTCTCGGTTCGTTTCGCGGTTTCCGAATTTGCGTCGCGGCTTTTCGCAACGCGCATTACGAAGCGACCGATTTTGGTCGATTTTTGCCCGAACGACTTTTGATTCATGGTTACTTAGTCGTTTTAGGTTGTTTAGTATTGACCGACAACATTATTGGGTTCATTGGACCCAAAATCGGACGAGTTTGGGTTTGTTGGGATATGGATGTTACAATTATAAAAACCTCAAAGGGAGTCTCGTCCTCGAGACTCGAGTTAAGGCTATTCGATGTCTTGTTTGAATTTCATATGTCCATAAAATCCTCAAAGGGTTTTGAACTCATTAAAACCTCAAAGAGAAAACAAGCCATATATTTATCATGTATCTAATTACAAAAGCTTGTTTTGATGATTACATCAGAAAAGCTGCGGGTATCGTGCCCGCATGTCGGTTTCAGTCTCCCATGTTGCTTCCTCGACGCCATGTCGGTGCCATAAGACCTTGACTAATGGGATCTCTTTACTGCGAAGCTTCTTCACAGCACGGTCAAGTATCTGGACTGGCTTCTCCTCATAAGTCAGATCAGGCTCCACGTCAAGATTCTCGCAGCTGATGACGTGTCGAGGGTCGTGCACGTACTTCTTCAGGTTAGATATATGGAAGACATCATGTATAGCTGAAAGATGTGGAGGAAGGGCTACTCGGTAATCAACCTTCCCTACTCGAGCAAGAATCTCGAACGGTCTAACGTATCGCGGCGCCAACTTGCCACGAACACCGAATCTCTGCACTCCCTTCATGGGAGATATGCGGAGGAATACCCAATCTCCAACCTATAATTGATAGGATTGTCTTTAATATGAGATTAAGTTAACTTTGTATTAAAGGAAAGAGAAGAAGATTGGATACCTGAAACTCCAAATCTCTTCTCCGACGGTCTGCATAGCTCTTTTGGCGGCTCTGTGCCGTCAGAAGCCTCCGTCTCACAAGATCAACAGCTCTCGCAGTCTCCTCCAAGAGATCCACGGAATATAAAGCATGTTCACCTACCTCACGTCAACTGAGAGGTGTGAGGCATCTCCGCCCGTATAGGGCTTCGAATGGTGCCATGCCAATACTAGAGTGATAGCTGTTGTTGTACGTGAATTCTACCAAAGGAAAATGGTCCTTCCAGGACCCCTTCCACTCCAAAGTGCATGCGCGAAGTAGATCCTCAAGTGTCTGAATGGTGCGCTCACTCTGACCGTCAGTCTGTGGATGATATGCAGAACTCATCTTCAGCTCTGTCTGTAGTGCTGACATGAACTGATGCCAATAATGAGATGTAAATTTCGAATCCCTGTCAGACACCACCTCTCGTGGTATACCATGCAGTCTGATAATGTTCTGCACATCATGGCCTCAAATTTCAGCGAAATTCGGTCGAATTTCTGTCGAATATCGATATCCAGTCGAAATCGAAATTCGACCAAAATCACCGAAATGACCGAAATATGGGGGTGCTAGTACAAAAAATGACCGAAATGACCGAAATTTCGGTCGAAATTCCAACGAAATTCCATCGAAATTCTGTTTTGGTCGATACCGAAATGGTGACCGAAACCGACATTTAAGGCCTTGCTGCACATAGAGCTTGGCCAATCTGGATGGAGTATAAGTCGTGTTGACAGGTATGAAATGGGTTGACTTGGTCAACCTATCAACGACCCAAATAGAATCATGGCCTCCTGGCATCTTCGGCAGACCTGTGACAAAATCCATAGAAATACTCTCCCACTTCCATTCGGGAATGGGGAGAGACTGCAGTAATCATGACGGTCTCCTGTGCTCAGCCTTGACCATTTGACAGGTCATGCATCTGCTAACATGTAGCGCCACATCGCGCTTCATTCCATACCACCAGAAATGTCGACGCAGGTCACGGTACATCTTCGTACTGCCTGGATGGATAGATAACCGTGAACTGTGTGCCTCGTCCAGAATGTCTCTGCGAAGCTGCTCGTCATTGGGTACAACAACCCGTCCTGCCTTCCATAAAATAGACTCCATCACAATAAAGTCGTCAAATTCGTCCTTGACGGCGCGCATGTATCTATCTCGGATCCAAGGGTCTGTATTCTGGCCCTCTACAATACGATCCCAAAGGCTGCTGTATCGTGGAGGCACGGCGGTAGAAATGGATGCGCTCTCCTGAGGATGCCAATCGGTCAAAGCAGCAAGCGTATCCCATGTATATAGCCAGTTTGCCGTACCATCAGCATATGCTCTCCTGTTAAGTGCATCAGCCACCACGTTTCCCTTACCGGGATGGTAAGAGATCGTGCAATCATAATCCTTCAGCAGCTCAAGCCATCTGCGTTGTCTCATGTTCAACTCCTTCTGATCAAAGATGTACTTTAGGCTCTTGTAATCCGTAAAAATCTCGAAGTTCACCCCATATAGATAGTGGCGCCAGATCTTCGAGGCGAAGACAACTGCCGCCAACTCCAAGTCATGAGTGGGGTAGTTCCGTTCGTGCGGTCTCAACTGCCGTGATGCGTAAGCAATCACCTGTCCTCTCTGCATCAACACTGCTCCTAGACCCTCTCCAGATGCATCTGTGTATACGGCATAGTCTTGAGTGCCTGAAGGAAGAGCAAGAATAGGCGCTGTAGTCAACCTCTCCTTCAATGTCTGGAAGGCCTGCTCACATGAATCGTCCCAAATAAATGGGACTCCTTCTACGTCAGTCGTGTCAGAGGACGAACAATGCGTGAAAATCCGCTGACAAAGCGTCTGTAATAGCCCGCTAATCCGAGGAAGCTCCGAATCTGCGTGACAGTCTTGGGCTGCTCCCAAGACATGACTGCATCTATCTTCGCAATATCAACTGCAATGCCTGCTCCAGAAATGATATGCCCGAGAAATGAGACCTGGGATAACTAGAACTCACACTTGCTCAACTTGGCATACAACTTGTGCTCCCGCAATGTGTCCAAAACAATCCGTAAATCATTCGCATGATCCCATTCATTTCGTGAATAGATAAGCACATCATCGATGAATACCACTACAAACTTGTCCAAGTATGGACGGAAGATACGGTTCATCATGTCCATGAAAGCCGCAGGTGCATTGGTGAGCCCAAACGGCATCACCACAAACTTGTAGTGTCCATAGCGAGTCCTGAAGGCTGTCTTCGGAATGTTCGACTCGCGAATCCTTAGCTGATGGTAGCCTGAGCGAAGATCGATCTTCGAGAAAACCGAAGATCCCTGGAGCTGGTCGAACAAATCATCGATGCACGGCAAAGGATAACGGTTTTTCACCGTTCTCTTGTTCAGCTGCCTGTAATCGATGCACAGTCTCATGGATCCATCCTTCTTCTTGACAAATAGAACCGGAGCACCCCAAGGTGAAGTGCTCGGTCTCACGAATCCCAAATCAACTAACTCCTGCAACTGCACCTTCAGCTCCCTCAACTCGGCTGGTGCCATGCGATATGGTGCCATAGAGATCGGCTGTGTATCTGGCAGCAATGTGATCTCGAACTCGATCTCTCTCTCATGAGGTAGTCCTGGTAGCTCATCAGGAAAGACATCTGGATATTCTGATACTACTTGGATGTCCTGAGTCATCGGCTCCTGATCGGATATCTCCCGAACAAATGCAAGGTATGAATCACAACCCTGACCGACAAGTCGCTGGGCTCGCAACACTGAAATATACTCCATGGTGGAGTCATGCAAAGTACCCTCAAAAGTGAACTCGGGTAGATCAGGAATCTTGAAGACAACCGTCTTCCTAAAGCAATCAACAAGTGCATGATGAGTGGATAACCAATCCATGCCCAAAATCTAGTCGAACTCATCCAGCTGCAGAAGTAGACAATCTGCGATCATCTCGTGATCGCCAATCAGTACGGGCAAGTGCCTGACTATCAGTGAAATAATGAATAACTGGCCACCTGGCCCTCGGATGTGATACGAAGAAGAGAGAGTCTTTGCGACTCTGCCTAAAGAAACAAGCAACCTCGAATCAAGGAAAGAGTGTGTCGCGCCGGAATCGAATAAAACATGGGAAGGTCGGCCCAAGACTGAGACCATACCTTTCACCACAGTAGCCGTTGAACGTGCCTGCTCCTCAGTAACGGCATGTAACTGTCCCTGCCTGGCTGATGCAGCACTAGATCCTGCCACACTCTGCGTCTGTCTCTGCTGCTGTCGCCTAAAATTGGAGTTCCTACCACGGAAACTCCCTGAACGCTGTGTCTGAGGCTGTGACTGTGAAGGCTGTGGCTGAGGCTCGCCAGAAGCCTGTGGGCACTGTGCTCGGTAATGTCCCCATTCGTGACATCGATAGCATCTGACTGGCCTGGTAGGTGGAGTAGCTGTGCCTGTGCTCCGAGGTCCGGCTGGTGGTCGGTCTACTCGCTGCGACCCAGATGGTCGAGCGGACTCTGTGCCACGTCCGGCGAGTGCTCCTCCAAGAGTAGTCGATGGAGAAGAGCGAGCACTGCCTGTGAAGGACGAACCTATGGGTCGGAATCGTCTGTCTGACCTCTGCTGTTGAAACGATCGACGTATCGGTCCAAAATATCGCCGCGGTCTAGGTGCTGCTCCAGACGAGCTCCCGAAACGTCTCCCCCTGATGTCCTCGAACTTCTCCGCAGCATCGGTAGCCTCGGAGATAGAAGTGATGTGTAGTCCTGCCAGCTTCTCCTGCACCTCCTCTCGCATGCCGCCAATGAACTTTTCCAGATTCTCCTCTGGAAATGCGCCAGTCGCTCGTGTATGTCGTGACAGCTCTGTGTATCTGATAAAGTAATCCCTGGCTGTCATCTGTCCCTGACGAAGCTCTGCAAACAGTCGGCGCTGGGACTCCTTCCACTTCACAGAAAAGAAGTGGGCTCTAAACCTAGTCTCGAAATCGTTCCATGTAGGCTCTCGGCCTAACTCAGACACTACGGCCTCCCACTATCGCTCGGCGAAGTCTGTCAGTGAATATTCTATGAAAGATAGCCACGTGTTTCGTGGCGCATGAATCGCCCTGAGTACCTTCATCACTCTCTTCAGCCACTGCTCAGCATCATCTGGTGGAGCCGTGCCCTCGAACAGGGGTATGTTGGCCCGCTGATAAGAAGTGAAGACCGACTGGTGCCTGTGAATGGCTGAATACTCGTGTGCATCCTCGCCAGCAAAGTCAACAGGGTCCTGCTCCCTGTCTAAGTCTGCATCCTCCTCAGCTCTATGCTCTGGTGCCTCCTCAAGTGGATCATCGGGATGAGGCTACTCCACCTCAACGGACTGGTGCTGGTCCTGTCGTGTTCCATCCTGTGATGGATGGTACGTGAAATCTGATAGATCCTCAAACCTCATCTCTATGTCCGTCTGCCTGTCAGCAATCTCGGCTGCTGGGCCAATATCTGCTCCTGCTGGCCTCTCATAGCAGCCTGCTGCTGATGATGATCAATAAGTGCGCTTAGTATGCGTGCCAGCTGATCAGAAGTATCCTGACCTGGTCGAGATGCCATGGCTCTGCATGAGGACCATAATTAGTCATAAGGATGCCCTAGACAGATATTTATCATAAATGCTTTTCTCTTCTTGGGATATAAGATGAAAATAAATGAACTTGGTGACATCTGTGGTTATTGGATATAAATGTCACATTTCCCTTCTCGAACTCACGACAAGTCGGAAGACTGTCGCTATTCGAGAACTTAATGCGATCGGAATTGAAATACTACGAATGTGCGTATCGGGGTACCACTGCTCTGATACTAAATTGTGAACCCCTCAGGATCCGGGTACCCATTAATCACATATTCGCACTATTATTCACATGAGATCGCATGAAGTTACAGAAAAGCAGGAAATTTTTTTTTCGCGGCTAATTATCCACATGACATTCACATCCACAACATAACCACAAAGTAAAAGAGATACAAATGGCACCAAAATTCCTTTTTATTAATATTCATATCCATTTACAACTTGCACAAGCATCTTCCATATTACAACATATATCCCAAGTGATACAAAAGAGATAGCATTTACATCACCATCTGAACAAAAACTGAGACAAGTAATTCATACCGTCTAGTGTATACTCTGTCTCCAGGAAGCATGTATAGCTACTGAGCGGCTACTGAACTGCAGGCTGTTTGCCTGCCAAACACATTAGGAAAGAAGAGGCGTCAGCCATTGCTGGTACCTCCCAAAAACTTATAAAAATAACTAGACATTTAATATGTGCAAAAGCAGGCAAGTAGAAAGGTGGTACCTTTAAAATCTACATCTACTTGCATAAGTAAAAAAAAGGTTTCAGGTTGTTTGTAATGCATTTCTAATGATTTCCCCAGAACCCAACATTTTCCCACATATGACACATTTATTTTGTAGTTGAATATTTATGAGTATAAGAGTATAAACATATATATTATTTTCTAGCAATCTTAACTTTTGATCATAACCTCTCCAAATCTTTACTTCAATTGATTCAGATATAACTCCAGATGATATAAATATAGATATGGATGATTTAGATATAGAATCGCCAAGTCTGTTGGCGAGGTAAACTCAAGCGGTGAAGAAGCCTACAAATGGCTCTTCCGTCTCGCCTTCTAATTGGAAGCGCGGTCCAATAGAGGGATAGGTCTACTCCCAAACTACGCCACTGAGACGGGTGAGAGAGACTTTCTAGAAAAGTCGCTCTAGAAACCTGCTCGACTAGTACGGGCGAACGAGCTCGTACGTAAAAACTGAAAACCAAGGATCCCCCGCCTGGGTATCCTAAAAGACAGGGTCAGCGGAACTGGTCTAAAGTCTGGATCCGAACGAGGCGTAAAACACTGCGAGCTCGCGAAAAAAACCCCGAAAAGGGACTGGGATCCTAGACCCGCGCATTAAGCGGCCACTACCCTAACTGGGCTTCCTTTCCTCCGCCCAGGTGAGAATCACCGCACTCTCGCACGGTCAAGCGTAAAAGCCACCATGACCGGGACTATAATTATAAGTCATCACTGGTTACAAAGATTTGCGTAACTATACATTTCTTCTCAGTTCTTTTTGTGATTGACTGTACAGATCTAAGTTTTTTAGTCAACGATCTTTTTGATAACATTAATTCATTCTCAATTGTACTTATTTGACTACTTCATCTGTCTTAATTTCTTTTATAAGATTATAAAGATTAGAAGTAGATCCTTGAATTTAGATGTAAGTTCCATTAGATACAATTTCTCCATTTTTTTGTGGCTAAATAGGCTATCTTAAATTAAGTCTAATTCCCATACTAAACACATAATAATTTATAACTATTTTTCCAAAATAGAACGAGGGATACACAAGATTACAATCCAACTGTAGAGAATTGTAGAGAATTATCAAGATACCTTATCATGGATGTAAATCTATATATCTTATAACCCTTTAATGATTTGAATATATTTAATGACATCAACAACACACATTAATCACTTCTTTTATAAATAGGTCTACCAACTTATCGTTACGATTCATTTCTTATTTCAAGTGACCTTAAGAGTTTACAGATAACTTAAGAATACACTAGTTAGAGACGAAATCATCAATCTGTTTTTCTAAATTATAGACGATGAGCCTTTAGGCTCTAAAAAGGATAACTTGCATAGCTCTGCTCATTCATACTTCTGGGTTTGGCTTGGAAGGAACTCTCTAGTAAATTACTAAATGAGAAAGCTTTACCAGTATATATCATTATCCATCTAACATTTCTTTGTCAATGGTCATGAACATGTAAAGGTGCATTTAGACATATGGTACATTGTTGTGTACAAACAAATTTGCTCACTGGCAGAATCTAAAATAATAAAAGACAATTGTAGGTAGAGCATGTCTTAAGGCTCTACCTTTGTTATATAGAGTTTCCAGGAGACACTCTCAACATAATAATTTTTCTTTAAATTTCGATACCCAGAATTTGGACAACCTAAATGTCCTTGACCAGCATGGCCTATTAGATAAGAAATCACTCAGACGTGAAAATTCAACAATAAGGCATAGGCAATTTGTTGAAGAGGTGTAATGTGTAATCTTATTCAATGTTAATCAATGTGAAATCTTGTTTAGCTATAAGGCATAGGTAACCTAATAATTGATTCAATTATGTAATCTTGTAAATGACTGGCAACTAAAAAAAATCTGGAGAGACAACTGGTTACCAATATCATATAATATATTTTCTTTTTTTTTCTTGGTCTTGTTTCCTTCTTCGTATTATGATGTATATAAAATATTAAAGACAAGGGCTTTTGAATAAAACATAATTAGGAATCTGAAGTCATTCCTACAAGTCTACAGCCGAAGCTAGAAGTAGGAATTTTGACAAAGTAGACTCAAAGAGAATTTAAAAGTTCATGCATAGAATTCATAACTTCTGTAATGGCATATAAGACAGCAAAAAGAAATTTTTGCATGCATGAATTGTAGCAAGGAGGATGAGAGGAGATTGCACATGTATGGCAGCAAAGAATGGCCGAGGAATGTACCTTTTAAAATCTCTCAAACTTGGTGCTTCAAAAGCATGTAGCTTCTTAGGAGAGAAGCATAATCATCAGTTTCCAGGGAGATCTTCGGCTGAAACCTTGGAAGGAATGAAGTGCGTTGGAATTATGTTAAAATAGGGAGTGGAATACGGCTGGGTTTGGTTCTTTATATAAGAGAGAAGAGGGGCTTAAAAAGAAGACATGTGGAAATGCTTACAAGCCAAGTGGGGGTCTTTAAAAATGCCAAATGGAAGAAATGGGGCAAGTGGAGGAGAGATAGCAAATTATTATTTATTTATTTATTTTTTTTTGAAGAAAATTATGGCCGGCCGTTTCCTGTTACTTTAACAGAAATAATTAAATAAACTATTAATTATATTTATTTATTTTATAACCAATTTCTCTTTATGGTGCACACATCAAAATTGACCGCACATGCGCCACGGGCTACGGATTTCGACGCGAAGTATCTCGATTTGATCGTTTTTCAACGACGATCAAAATGAGTATAATATTGATATCCTTTCGGTCGGGTTTTGAATACCCGAAATTTTTGGATACGGTTTTTGTTTAAGGTTAAATTTTGTGGTTTAAAAATATCAAACGATCTCCGATTGACGAAAGGTTGATTCCGTTGGTCTTGTTTCGTCAAATCGGATCTAATGATAGTCTCGGTTCGTTTCGCGGTTTCCGAATTAGCGTCGCGGCTTTTCGCGGCGCGCATTACGAAGCGACCGATTTTTAGTCGATTTTTGCCCGAACGACTTTTGATTCATGGTTACTTGGTCGTTTTAGGTTGTTTAGTATTGACCGACAACATTATTGGGTTCATTGGACCCAAAATCAGACGAGTTCGGGTTTGTTAGGATGTGGATGTTACAGGCACATCCTTTACTTTCTGGATGGACAATTGGTCGGGCGAGGGACTGTTGTCTAGTCGTTTCCCACGCCTTTTTGCTTTAGCTGCTGATCGTGCAGTGCGGGTTGCGGATTGCTGGGATAACGGTAATTGGATGCCTGCTTTCCGGATGAATTTTTCTGACCAGCGTTTGGAGGACTTCTTTCTGCTTTTGGACTCTTTAGACAGGTGGGTGTCCTTCTGATGGTTGTGACCACTGGGTGTGGAAATACAACTCTTTCTCGGTTAAGAAGGCTTACAACGCAACTTGTAGACCGCTCCCTAGTATAACAGACGATCTGATCCGGGACTGCGACCTTATCTACGATCTGGGTCTTCCAGAGAGGATTGGATTCTTCTTGTGGCTTTTTAGGAGATGCACCAGATTGTTTGCGGTGACGTCCGATAGATGCCCCTTTTGCGAGAATGGAATTGAATTGTTTGAGCATCTCCTTTTCTTTTGCCCGATTTCGTCGCTGATGTGGGGGGAGGTTGGACTCAGCTGGGTCAATGGTCACAGCCTGGAGTTGTTCTGGAGTTCGATGCTTAGCGCGGGGAGGCGTCGTAAGGAGGAACTGCTTAGACCCATTGCTTTGTTGTGGGCTATTTGGCTTGCTAGAAATGATGGACTTTTTTCCTCCCAACAATTCTATTGTGAGAATGTCTGTGTTCACTCCAAAATTCTTTTGGAGTCCTGGCTCCTGTAACGTCATGTAACGTCCTGTACTATTTCCTTTTATTTATTTTTAATTGATTGGGGTGGATACCATCACTTGTTTTCCCTTTTTTGGCTTAAAAAAGGGGTCGGACATTCTTTATTGCTTTCCAGTTTCTATAATTTGTTACTGGTAGTGCACGCCTTTATTTCTTTATTACACATAGAAACAGTGGGAATAAAGGTTTCTCGAGAGGTTCAGCATCACAGTCTATGATAGTACTCCAATACCATATCGAAAGTGGGGGCAATTCCTATTTGTAACTGTATGTGTTAGAGATAGAAAGCGGAAGCGGAATCATAGAATAAAGAAGAATAACATGAAGAACACAAGGTTTAACGTGGAACCCTACTCCGTGAGGAGCGGGATGAAACCACGGGAGAAGCCCTCTACGGGGCGTGTTTGTCTATTGACTTTCTCAATGGATACAGGAGGTCTGGGGCTCCTTATATAGCCTCTCCAGAGCCTCCAAGTCCCACCACTGGACAATGTGGGACTAAACACATGATGGGGTAAATGGATCTCCTCTAGGATCCATTTACCTTGCTACAACACAATGGGCGCACTACCTAATACTCTAACACTCCCCCTCAAGCTAGAGCATGCAATGCTCAGCTTGGACAAACAGAAAGAAACTCAACTCAACGCTACATGACACTACGGACAATATCAACCCAACGCGCACATTGCTGCAGTCGAGGACGTTGCTTCTCATGCCGTGCAGGTGAGGAGGACGAATGGGCTGGAGTGTGAGTCAACTGAAGACTCGGAATCTGACCATCGAGTATGAACTTGCGCCTCAAGTCTCCTCGTCGGAGAACTGGGTCTCTCCCATCTGGCTCAGAGAATGGTGCACTGCTCTGGTGTACCTATGATACCACATGAAAACCCTTGCCCTCAAGGAAATGGTCCTCTGCTCTGGAGTCCTTATGGCTCACATGAAAACTCTGGCCGAACAACAACAAGAATGATGGGGACCTCGAACAAATGATGGCAACATATGCTCATCTGAAAATGATCGCACACTCGTGCGTGTCTGAGACTGGACTCGGAACACTGATCGTCGAGTCTGAAACCGAACCGTAGAGTCTGATCATCTGTCTTGTCTGGAGACTGATATCTGAATCTGGATTCTGGATCTACACCTGTGACTCTACATATATACTCCCCCTTTCTCCCATACTTGTCGGAAAAACAACATCGACCAAGTTGGGAGAAGACAAGGTAAATAGGGGATAAACAACAAGAATGATTCTCAAAACATTCCTTGCGGCTTTTTCAATTTTTTTGTATGCCGTCAATTTTTTTTAAATGCATGCGGCTCCCTTTTTTTTATTGCACGCGCCTTTCTTTTTTTTTTCTTTCTCTTTTTTTAAACACAAGCCGTTCAACCTTTTTTTTTGTATACAGCTTTTCAAAATTTTTTTTCTTGATAAACTTTGCGTACGGCTTTTTCCTCGTGTACGCGCCTCTTTTATTTCTTTTTTTTTTCATTCTTCAGCCCACTTGGGCCCAAATCTCTCCCACCTTTTTTTTTCAACAAACCTCGGCCATCAAAGGGCATACAATAGCAGCCCAACAGTTTTTTTTATTTTAAAATAGCCGTAGAAGGGTAAAGGGGTATCGGAACCCCTGTATTCCCCGCTCTTAGGGTTTCTTAACCCTCATCGTTGAAGCAAGTCGCCGCCGCCAAAGGGGGAGATGCGTCGATCTGGAGTCGCGCGGCTTGGAGATGTGTCCCCCGATGGGGTTTCCCGCCTAGGAGAGAAGATGGCGCGCGAGGAGGAGGCGATCTTGGAGGTGCGATGCCGCTCGGCGATCTTGAAGGCCTTACGCGCGCGGAGGTTGGAGAGTTCGCGAAGCATGCCTGCGGAAGGACAAGAACGCGCGGGTGGGTCGCCTGCGCGCGCGGAAAGGAACCCGGGAGGGGTCGCTTCGGTCTGCGCACCTGGAGCGTGCCAAGGTGGTGCTAGATGCTGGAGGCACGCACGTTTTTCCGTGGAGTCTCTGTCTAGAGAACGTTCGCGCGCCGCCTGTGCCGCCTGGAGTTCCTGGGGAGGCGCGCGCTATGAGAGAAGATGCCGCTTGATGTCGCGTCGATAAGGAGAGCGTCTGAGAGAATCGATCGCGCGCGCCGCCTGGAAGAAGAAATGGGTTCTCTTCATCTCCTGCCGTGCGAGAAGATCGCGTGGGAGGTTGACGGCAAGGGCCCGCTGCCTGGGGCCTCAAACAAAAACTAAACTTGCTCTTGAACAAATAACCATAATGAATCTGCACTGCACAGTACGCGCCTGCTGGATCTAGAGTGCTGCTCCTTGCCTGGAGAGCCTTTGCTTGGATTTTAGGGTTTCATCAGAGAAACCCTAAATGCAACCTGCCTTGTACTGATTGTGATGATCAGAGATTGAACCGTAGAACAAAAAATCGAGTCTGGAATATCTATGGTCTCCATGACGATAAACAATCTTCAAAACTAACAATCAAAGAATGAATCTACTCCTTCAATCTTCGAGAAATTAGGGTTCCAACAAGAACCCTAGAACTAAATCTCGATTCTCAAAGAAAAGAATACAATAAAAATCCTCGAGAATCGAACCCGCTCTGATACCATGTTAGAGATAGAAAGCGGAAGCGGAATCATAGAATAAAGAAGAATAAACATGAAGAACACAAGGTTTAACGTGGAACCCTACTCCGTGAGGAGCGGGATGAAACCACGGGAGAAGCCCTCTACGGGGCGTGTTTGTCTATTGACTTTCTCAATGGATACAGGAGGTCTGGGGCTCCTTATATAGCCTCTCCAGAGCCTCCAAGTCCCACCACTGGACGATGTGGGACTAAACACAGGATGGGGTAAATGGATCTCCTCCAGGATCCATTTACCCTGCTACAACACAATGGGCGCACTACCTAATACTCCAACAGTATGACAGTCAATGGTTTCTCATATAGAGAGGATTGATGGAAAAAGTAAAAAAAGAACTAACAGTTAAAAGACAATGAAGTCTCTCTAAAGTGGATTATAAGCTGGGATTTTTATAAATTAGAAATTGTATAGTGGTCAGTGTATGTTGTAATTGCATTATTTTTTTAAAGGCATTTTTATTGCATATCTACAGATTGTCTTTTTTTCCCCTCACGTGGAGATCATGGCTTATTTTATTCTACTTGTGGGTATTTCTGCTAGAAAATTTGGTAGCATGATGAATTATCCTAATCCGAGTTCTCTTTCAACAGGAGGACAATCTTCGTAGGTGCTCTCCCTCCCCAGATTCCCAAATTGAAGACAGCGGAAGTGAGGAGTCAACTGATGATGGGAACTTGGATATTAAAGATAATAGATATCATGATGCTGAAAATGATGCAGATCCAGAACTTGATGACGATGCTGCACGAGTGCTTAGCGGAAAACTGAGTGAAAGTAGTGGCTATGCTGGCAGTGGCCTCTACGACTACAAGGTACTGTTTTCCCTTTAGATAACCGTCAAAATTACAAAACTTTCAAGTTCAATATCTTTTTGTCCCGGTTTAAGACTACAGCTCTTTAAATTTTTTTATGTAAATCCTCTGAAAAATTTTGCTGTGCAAGTTTCTTCTTGAAAATACTGTGACTGGTTAATATCTGGAATGGTTTTGAATAGGAATTAGTTCCGACTGTTGATGACCTGCCGAGACCATCTCCTTGGAGAACCGTACTTATTGGGATTCTTATCAAAGAATAGTATGTTTTAAGACTCCGAGTGTAATATCTATGTAATCATGATAATTGTTGAGTACCATGCAAGTCAGGGAGTTTTTTCAACATTAGGATGCATAGTTAATGTTGTATCCGAAAGGTAGCCAAAGAGATGCTAGGCGAGTCAAAAGGAGGAGCTCCGGGTCAAAAGGAGGCTTGGTGGTGGAGTGAAGGGGTGCAAGAGAAGCTAAAAATTAAAAGAGCTTGCTTTAAAGCTATGTCTAAGGATAGAACAGAGGAAACTGTCACAGACTATAAAATAGCAAAGAAGGAAGCAAAGAAGGCTGTAAGCGAAGCTAAGTCAAAAGCTTATGAGGTTTTGTATAAAAATCTCAACTCTAAGGAGGGCCAGAAGGATATATTCAGGTTGGCCAAAGCAAGAGAAAGAAAGACCAAAGACCTTTCTCAAGTGAGATGCATTAAGGACGAGGAAGGTCACGTGCTTGTTACTCAGAAGGATATAGAGACTAGATGGGAGCAGTACTTCCATAAACTTTTCATTGGAGAAAGAAATAGAGAGATCACTTTGGGTGATCTAGCTAGCAGTGAAAGTTACTTGAATCGTGCATGCTATAGACGAATACAAAGAAAAGAAGTAGAGGAGGCTTTGAAGGTTATGAGACCTGGGAAAGGTGTTGGACCGGATGACATCCCTGTAGAAGTATGGAAAGTTTTAGGTGAGCGTGGTTTGAGTTGGCTTACGAATCTATTCAATGTTATTTGGCGAAGCAAGAAAATGCCTGAAGATTGGAGGAGTATCGTTGTGCCTCTTTATAAGAACAAAGGAGACATTCAAAATTGTTCAAATTACAGAGGTATCAAGCTGATGAGTCACACTATGAAAATTTGGGAACGTGTGATCGAAAGAAGGTTGAGGCAAGTTTCCCAAGTAAAAGAAAATCAATTCGGATTCATGCCAGGTCGCTCAACTATTGAAGCCATCCATTTGCTGAGGAGAACAATGGAGAGCTATAGAGCTAAAAGGAAGAATCTTCATATGATCTTTATTGATTTGGAGAAGGCTTATGATTCCGTCCCACGAGAGATACTGTGGAGAGTTTTGGAGAAGAGACAAGTACCTGTCCTATATAATCTCATAGAGGATATGTATGATAGGGCTTTATCTTGTGTAAGGACCCCGACGGGGAAGACTGACTATTTTGATATCAACATTGGTTTACATCAAGGTTCAGCTTTAAGTCCATTTCTTTTTACTTTGATTATGGACGAGTTGACAAGTCACATTCAGGATGAGTTACCTTGGTGTATGTTATTTGCTGATGATATTGTGCTTATTGACGAGACTAAAGATGGAGTAAATGAGAAGCTTGAGGTTTGGAGACATGCATTAGAGACTAAAGGTTTTCGTATAAGTAGGGCTAAGACGGAATATATGGAATGCACCTTTGATGGAAGCAATGGTGAAGGAATCGAGGTTAAGATTGGTGACGATAACATTCAGAAGAGAGATTCTTTTAGATATCTGGGATCTATTTTGCAACATGATGGGGAAATTGATGGAGATATTACTAATAGAATAAATGCAGGCTAGCTAAAGTGGAGTGGAGCCTCCGCTGTTCTCTGTGATAAGAAAATTCCTTTAAAAATTAAAGGAAAGTTTTACAAAGCAGCCGTGAGACATGCTATGCTTTATGGTTCTGAATGTTGGCCTGTGAACCATAGACGTGTGCAGAGAATGGCTGTAGCAGAAATGAAAATGCTAAGATGGATGTGTGGACATACACGTAAAGATCGGATTCGGAATGATGCAATCAGAAAGAAAGTTGGTGTAGCTCCGATCGAGGATAAGATGCGAGAAAACCGCTTAAGATGGTTTGGTCATTTGCAAAGAAGGTCAACTGTTGCACCGGTTAGGAGATGCGAGTGTTGGGATGTTGAGCCGGCTAAGAGAGGGCGAGGACGACCCAAGAAGTGTTGGAAAGAGACTATACGAAGGGATCTTAGTTTTTTGGATATAAGTCTGAGATTGACCCAAGATAGATCTGAATGGAGGCGAAAAATCCATGTAGCCGACCCTACTTAATTGTGGGAAAAGGCTTTGTTGTTGTTGATGTTGTAGGATGCATAGTTAATGGTTAATCTCAGAGCTGCAATAAATTGTAAAGATGATCATTTAAAAAAAATCAATTGTAAAGATGAAACTCCTGTATTTATTAGGATTTTTTATAGTGCCCCTCTTATCTTCTACTGTTGTGCCCCTACCTTCTTGCAGTTTTATCACTTATACTTCTTAGGTTGTCTTCCGTCCAGACGAACGTTAACTTTTGTACACAAGGCTAATTAAATAGAAAACCAAGGTAGAAATGTATTTTTAAATCACCTTTTTTATTTTCTTCCCTCTTCATCCTCCTCTGCGGACCCATCATCACCTCCTCCTCTCCATTCCTGCCGCCTTGATCCCCTTGTGCACTGTAGCCCCTCAACTCCGAGTCTCTGACCCCCTCCTCTGCCCCCACCTCTTCCCCCAGCTGCCTACCCCCTCCTTCCCCTAACCTCATGCACACCCTCCCCACAGCATACTTCCTCCTCCCCTGACACCGACCTTGGGTAAATTTAGTTCGAGGGCTCATTTTGATTGGTAAATGCAAATTATATTACGTCGGGAACTACATGAACAAGAAAAAGTCTAATCAAGCAATTAAAATCCGTAAATATCCCTCTGCAATGATTATGAGTTGCAATTCATTTCATTATTTTTAAAAAAGTCATCATGTCTATGATATCACCGACATTGACATTCTGAACTCCAAACCAAAACATGCAAAGTTCCCGACAGTTCCCAAAATCAACACCTTCGATGGCGGGAAACAACTAATGGAGTTCTTTTTTCTACCATATGTGATCGATACTCGTCAGGATTGGAAAATCTGATGAAGACACATAAGAAAAGAGGAAGCATTAGTGTGATGCTCACCATGTATTGCTTGCGTCTGGATTAGAAATCAGAGAGCACGAGGATGTAGTGTGCTGGATAGATCGGACACGACTGGTTGGATGGTGGAGGATTTGGTATTGGAATCAGATGTGAAGGTGGAGGATTGGATGGAGATGATGAGTGTCCTGAAGATTAGGGCAACGAAGAGGATGATCAGTGATCGTTTACCCGAGCTCTTCGTCATCGCTAATCTCATTAAGAGAGAGAGAGACGGAGTAGAGGGAGTAGGGAGCAGCTAAGAGCAAGGACGCCTTCTGCCGTCGCTTCTCTGAGCTCATCATGGTCATCAAAGACATTGCTACTGATCGCGTCGTCGCCACAAAGACCATCCTCGTTGAGCTCGGGGGAGGGTTGGGTACTGTGGGTGGATGGTGAGGATGGTGAAGAGTTCGGGGGAAGGGCTTGGGTACGGTGGAGGGGAGGATGAGGATGTGGAAGGGAAATGGCATGTATACAAATGTAACAAGATGTTAACCAAAATGTAACAAGATATTAACCCAACCTTGTGTTGTGTCAACCATGATTTGGTTCATTTAACAGACAACCAAACTAAGGGAAGGGCACAAGTGATAGTGGTGCAAGTAGGTAGGGGCACATCTGATAAATGCAAAAAGGAGGTCCACGACTGATATTACATAAGATAAGAGAGGCATGTCTGTAACAAACCCTAAATATTATGTTAGATTTTTTAAGGGATAAGGGTGAACATCCAAGATGATGTGCACCCCTCCATTTTTAGTTTTAATTATAATCAACATTTATAACTGACAAAATTCAGAAAGAGTCTTCATGTGCTTTTAAACATTCTTCACATACAAACACTAATGGTGGAAGTACAATACTTTGTTCCTGGCCGACCACAATGCCCAAGTGATAGTAGCCACCAATCCCTTTTCATACTTGTCCTTTAAGACCTCCAGTTCGTGATTGTTAGAAAATAAGAATGCAGAAGCTATCAGAGAAAAACAATAAGAATGATAAGAAGACATGATTTAACGTGGAACCCTACTCCCTAAGAAGCGGGATGAAACCACGAGAGCGCCACAAAGGGCTGATGTGTCTTTTGACTTTCTCACTGGATACAGGGGGTCTGGCTCTTCTTATATAGCCTCCACAGACCCTCCAAGTCCCACCACTTGTAGATGTGGGACTAAACATTGGATGTGGTAAATGGATCTTGGAGTGATCCATTTAACCATCTACAATATAAGTGACACATACTCTAACACTCCCCCTCAAGTTAGAGCATGTAATGCTCAGCTTGGACAAATAGAAAGAAATCTCAACTCGCAATACAAGACTCTAAAGATAATATCAACTCAACGCGCACAACTGTCGGATGCTGCCGAGGACGTTGCTTCTTATGCTGTGCAGGTGGGGATGAACAAACATGCTGGAGTGTGAGTTAAACCGACTGCCCTCATCGGAGAGCATGTGCTTTGTACTGCGCCTGCCAGAGTCACTGCAACTGAAAATGTGTCTCCACTTGGAGAACTCTGGCCCGTCACATCGTGTGGATACCTACTCCATCTCTGAAAGGGTCGAACTGAAAAAGTCGTGGAGACAATCCTCGTCGGAGTCCACGGTCGTTGGAGAATAGAGTCTGAAAAAGTTTCCTCATCGGAGAACTGGGTCTCTCTCATACTGGCTTAGAGAATGTGATATCTACTATAGAGTCCCTATGAAACCACATGAAAACCGTAGTCCACATGGCATAGGGAATGAGATCTCTACTGTGGAGTCCCTATGGATCACATGAAAACTCTGACCAAAATAACAAAAGTTGGGGACCATACAAATAAAGATAGCACACATGTGCGCCTGAAAAGGAATCTCTTTGGCGAACTTGGAGAAAATAAGTCTCTCAAATATGGAGTGCCTCGAACTTGGACTCTGAACCAATATGTAGAGTCTAAAATTGAACTGTAGAGTCTGAACATCTGGCTGGTTTGGAATATTGACCAAAATCTGGTTGGCCTGGAATATGATATCTAACCTGTGACTCTACATAATACTCTTCCTTTATCCCATACTTGTCGGAAAACAATGGCATCGACAAAGTTGGGAGAAGACAAGAAATGTGGAGAAAACATGAATAAGCCGATCTCATTTTTTTAATGACTTTTCTTCTCAATTTTTTTGAATTATTTTTTCGGCTATTCCCTCTCTTTTTTTATATAGCCGACTCATTTTTTTATCGCTTATGCTTTTTTTTGTATGCACCTCTTTCAAAATCTCTCTTTTTTTTTCTTTTTTTCCCGAGCTTCATTTTTTTAATCATCGGCCCACTTGGGCCCTTTCTCATTTTTTTAATAACGCTGGGCCCCTCCACATTTTATTTAAGGGGCCATCGGGCCCTTTTCTTCAAACGTTGGAAATTAGGGTTCCCCGATTGGGAACCCCACACATGAAGAAGTCCCCACCTGATCGGGGGTTCTACTCGTCGCCATCGCCGTTTGGCTTCTTTAGGAGGGGCTATGCTTGGAAAAGGTGACTGGCGTATATGGATGAAGCGGAGGACACGGGCGATGCGCTGCTTGGAGGGGCTTCGGTGGCTGGCGACGCCACCAAGCTGTTTGTTGGGGGGGCTGCACTACAGCAGCCCGAAGCGAGGCTCTGCCTGGAGCTTGGAGGATGAGCTTCGCCTGGAGAAGGGGCTAGCAAGGAGCGTAGAAGGGCGGGTCCGTATGGAGCAGCGAAGGAGTCGGGGCTCCTCACTGACTAGATAAGGCTGCTGCTGGCGGGTTCGCATGGACGCATTGACTGGAGAAGTTGAGGAGCGATGAAGCATCACCACCGTCGCTTGGGAGGACTGGAAGAGGGGCTGAGCCGCCTGGAGGTGCCTCTGCCATCGAGGGGGGTCCACAACTGGAAGAGGGGCCGCCTGCTGCCTTTGCCGATTGAGAGAGGCGACGATGCCAAGAGGCACCCTAAATCTTGAAGAGGGGCTGCTTGCCGCATATATCGGCAGAACTGGGTTTGGCCTGAAGAGCAGCCCTGTACCGCTTGAAGATGGACCCTTCGTGAACAATTAGGGTTTCAGAAAACCCTAGATGCCTGGAACTGGAGAATAACAAAATCTCGAATAGAACATTAAAATAAATCTTTTTTGAAATCCATAATTAAGGGGGATACACTCGATGGTGCACGCCCCAAGCCTTTATTGAAGAGTAAAAGAAGAAAAAAGAGAGGAAAGGGGAGGTTACAACCAGACGCCGTTACCAAGTCCCATTACAACACCCAATCCTCCAGCAAACGCTTACCAAAGAACCACACGTTCTCCTTATAGAATCTTTGTTCCGAGAAAAGCCAATCATTCCTACCCCTCCAGATCGCCCACAGAACAACCATTGGGTGAAGAATCTCCATCTTCGGCCTACCCTTGTTTGACCGAAGCGTGTCCCAGAAGGAGTGGAAACCGTCCGTGCAGCACCAGTCTAAGCCAACCCCCTGCCACAATTGAATCACCACAGGGCACAAGAAGAAGAGGTGTTCCACGGATTCAATCGAATCATTGCGAAGCAAGCATCTGTCCGAGATGGAGCGCAACAGCCTCGCACACCGGTCCCTTGTCATCATCCTCTGCCTCCTAAACATCTAAAGAAAGAAACCAATTCTCTCCGAAAGCCTGAGAGCCCAAAGAAAAGCACAATCCCGGCTAAGCATCTCCGAAAGCGACGACGGCGGCCGAAAAATAGCCCCGAAGGCCTTCTTGACCGAGAAAGGGCCCCCCTCCAAGCCCACTGGTCATGATCCCCCGAAGGTCGTCCCACCTCCCTAACAACATCGAGCAAAATCAAGAATTCCTCCAACCTCTGGTCCGAAAAGTTCGCCACGAAGGTGGGGCACCAATTACCATCAACCCAACAGTATGCAATCAAACAAAATTTGTCATCAGCCAAGGCATACAACCAAGGGAAGCGCGAGCAAAGGCCCCTCGGTCCAGTCGTCCGTCCAAAAGGAGAAAGAATCCCCCCCACCAAGTGCCGGCCTAAAAAGCGCAATATTCTTCAGGAAGACCTCCACAACCCCTCTCCAAAATCGCGTAGGCGAGGCAATATGGGGGACCTGCGACGACAGCGTCCCCCCACCCCATAGATCCGCCGAATCACATCACAACAGAGATCCTCCCCCGACCCCCAGATCCTACTAGCCCACTTAAGGAGCAAAGTGTCGTTCATTTGGTCCAGCGACTTCACCCCCAACTCTCCCTGATCCTTCCTGCAAGTAATATCCTCCCACCCAACCAGGTGGATCCCTCTCGACCCACCCTTCTGCTTTCCCCATAAAAAGGCACGCATCCTCTTCTCAATCCGGGCTCTGATCCCCTTAGGCATTCGCCGATTAGATAAAAAATAAATCGGGATGGACGCAATGACTGCCTTTAAAAGAACCGACCGGCGCCCTCTCGACAAGATCGCGGACTTCCTCCCCGCCAACCTCTCCTCCACCTTCTCTGCCACCATCAGCCAGTCTCGCGTCCGCGTTCTGCCCAAAGATAAGGGCATCCCTAAGTAATCCATCGGTAATGAAGAGCACGCCGAACCCAACGCCAAAGCACACGCATCAGCCCCCAAATCCGCAAGGTTGAAAGGAACAAACTTTGACTTGCTATCGTTCTTAATCATTCCCGACAATTCACCAAAAATCTCCAGGGCCACGACCATGCCCCTAGCCTCCTCCGGTCCCCCCTCAATGAAAAAAAGCGTATCATCGGCGTATTGAAGTACCGGGACCAGCACACCCTCCCTGGAAAACCCCCTCGACAAGCCACTGTTGACCTCCCGAGTGGCAATATCAGATAGGACATCCGCCGCAAGGATAAAAACCATGGGAGCAAGAGGGCACCCCTGGCGCAAACCCCTCCTGGGCTGAATCAAACCCCCCTCCGGACGGCCATTAACCATGACCAAGAAGGATGCAATGGTGACACACCTCCTCATCCAAGAAATCCACACCTCCGGGAACCCCTTCCTCCTAAGCACAGACCATAGAAACCTCCAATCCAGGCTATCGTAAGCCTTCGCAAAGTCCACCTTCCACAGGATGCCACTAGTTCCCCTCCTCTGCCACTCCGCAATGATCTCAGACGCAAGCGTAAGACAATCCGCACTTTGCCTTCCAGGAATGAAAGCCGACTGCGATGGCGAGATAACAGTGCCAAGAATGCCGCTCAGACGGGAAGCGAGAACCTTAGCAGTAATGAGTCAACAATAAATCCACGAGAATCGAACCCACTCTGATATCATGTTAGAAAATAAGAATGCGGAAGCGTATCGGAGAAAAATAATAAGAACAATTAGAATGCGGGATTTAACGTGGAACCCTACTCCCTAAGGAGCAGGATGAAACCAAGGGAGAACGTCACAAAGGGCTGATATGTTTATTGACTTTCTCATCAGATATAGGGGGTCTGGGGCTTCTTATATAACCTCCACATACCCTTCATGTCCCACTACTAGTAGATGTGGGACTAAACATTGGATGTGATAAATGGATCCTGGAGTGATTTATTTAACCAACTACAATATAAGTGACACATACTTTAACGGTGATCAAAGATCATTGAAACTCATCGATGTTGGAGCAGTGTTCATGAAAGCAGCCTGTGCGATCGCATATGCCTATTCGGCCTCCTTAGAGCACCGATTATATGAAGCCTCCCTTTATGCGCCATTTGCGCATATGCGGCTGTGCAACCACGTATGCGCTCCGTGTGCCTGCTTAAGGTCCAATTGGGTAATCGGATCCAGATCTTAAGATCCAGATATGATAGGACTTGAAAGAAGCCTGATTTCCTACTCTTGTTTGAGAAAATATATGCGATGATTTTTATATTAATGAGTTCTGAGGTCTATTTATTTTTATTTATTATCGAGGTCTCAATTTCAATTGCTTTCAATTTTTATTTCGGGATCTGTTTAGTTTGATCTGAATAGTTCTGAATTTCAACTTGTCTTCCGGCTCGGAGTCTGTTAGGATGTGCTCCTTATTATGGCACTGTATCAGGGTACGGAACTGCATGGACCATAGTTCATAGTTGGTCCCGTCCATCTTCACTATTGGGGCCGGGCCTTTGAAGGCACCTGAAGATGTAAATACGTTACCCTTGTTCTCTGACACGATTGAAGAAGAGCCACATATTGACGAAGGTAAACAATATAGTCGGTCTACAGTATCATATGAGGGATAGGTTGTATGTGTAGACTCATACAACCATCCCTAATCCTCGTCAAGCGGCGGAACTAGTCACCCACAGGCACAGCGGGATATCCCAGAGGCGGTGGCTGCGTCAACTAACCCGCGGGAGGTCGCAGGGATGCTTGGGATCCGCTGGACGCAAGGTCGGGGGCTGCCGGTGGCGCTGGACGCCGCAACACCATGCGAGGGGGCGGCTGGTGCCGCACGGGGGCGTCAGGGGCCGCTCAGGATGGCGGCTGGGGCCGCGCGGGAGAGCGACGATACCCCTGGGGCGGCGGGGCCTGCTGGTGCGAGGCGTGGAGGCTCGCTGGGGTGAGGCATGAAGGCCTGTTAGGGGCAGGAGTGTGCCGCTGGGGCGGGAGGGCGCCGCTGGGGCGCTAGGGGCAGGATGGCGCCGCTGAGGCAAGGCCCGTTGGGGCAGGAGGGCGCCGCTAGGGCGCTATGGGTGGGATGGCACCGCCGGGGCGAGGCGGGGAGGCCCACTCGGGCGGCGGGGCCTGTAGCAGGCGACGGCAGCGCCGGGGGGAGGGGGGTGGGTGTTCTAGGGTTAGGGTTTTGGGTGGGATACCGGGACCCCGGTCTAGGACTGTTGCTCCGATACCATGATTGGAGAATGGAATAACTTGCATTAGACGTACCCGAGGGCCCTCTTATATAGGAGAATAGCCCTTGGGTTAATTACATGATAAGTACTCAGGGAAATTGAAATTACATAAAAGAGACATAACGCTATATTTATCTTAACAAAAACAAAAACCAATAAGCCGTCACAAGGCCATATATGCTAAGAAGGGTATCTGATGGAGTATGCTTTGCTTCATCATGCATTTATTTCCAGACAGATGCGATTAAATGGTTGAATTTTTGGATCTCAAAGTAGCTCATCTAGTTTTCCGTTACTCCTGTGGTTGGTAAGGGTTGATTTCATCGCTATTCCCTTTTCTAATGATCGTATACGCGATCATGGGGAATGGATATGGGATCTGATGATTCTTTAATTTTGGTTGGGGAACTACAACCACAAGTATTTGATGCCTCGAGTTGTCGATATACTTGGAGAAACTCTGGATTTTGCTCTTGTTTGGAATAATTTTTGGATTTTTCTCTTGTTTGTTTCAACATGGATTTAAGCAAACATTTGGATTTCGCTGGGGTATTCCCCTCTAGCGACGCGTTGTATCCACCAAATGCAATGAGAAGTTTTTTTTTGAGAATGTAAAGGGCGAGTCCCTAAGTTGGGGCTCACCTCAAGCTTTCATTAAAGCACGAGATAGATGTTACAAGGTACGATGATTGAAAAAACAAGTGAACACCATAGCCTTTTAAGATCTGTTTGCTAGCGATATTCTAAAATGACTTAATACATTCTCAGGATAGAAGCATTGCCCCTTGAAGATGTTTTCGTTCCGTGTACACCATATTGACCAAAGGAGTAGGTACACTGTGGAGACATCCTCTCGAGAATTGCCGCCAATCACTCTAATTGTTGTCCTAAAGTCCTCTGCGCTATTCACATTTAGCCATCGAATTCCAGCCTCCTCCCATATTTGAGCCGAAATCTTGCATCCAAAGAACAGATGTTCCAAGTCATCTTCTTCATTACATCTCGAGCATAAGATATCATCCGTATTGAGAATGCACGCATGCCTTTTCTTTGTCATAATGCATCCATGCCTTGTCAGCCAAAAGGTAAAATTTGTTTTTTGTTGGATCTTTGATTTCCAAAAATTGTTAAGTCTCCCGATCATGTTTTGTCTGGTTTTCAATAACTCCATGCGCTAGGAGATTGTAAGCCTTCTTAACCGTGAACTTATCGCTTGTCCATATTGTTGACGCATATAAGATAATTGTATCTCTTTGTTATTTTATTTTCTTGTTATTCTCTTTATGTAATTTACCCATAGGCTACTCTCCTATATAAGAGAGCCTAGGGCTATGGAATAGGACATCTCATTCACGTTTCCCAACATGGTATCAGAGCGACGGTCCTAGACTGGAGTTCTCGAAACCCTAACCCTAACCCACCCCACCCGCCGGCCTCTCTTCTCTCTCTCTCTCTACTCGGCGCCGCCCACCTCAGCCGATCGGCGGTCTTCTCCGACCTGCGGTGCCCCTGCGCGCCTCGCGCATAGCGCATCTCGCGCCTAGCGCGCCTCTCTGCGCGCCTCTGTGCGCCTCGCGCGCCTCGCGCACCTCTGCGCATCTCCTCTGCGCGACTGTGCGCGACTGTGCCTCTCAGCGCATCTGCGCCTCGCACCTCTGCGCGCCGCTACGCGCACTGCTGCACATCCAGTTGCGCCAACGTGCCTGATCGTCTGTGCGACAGCGTGCGCCAGTGCACGCGATAGCGCCTGCGCCAGCCCCGACGCCTGCCTGAGCTTCTGTGCACCTCCAGTTGCGTGCGCGCGTGCTCCTTGCACGTGCCTACGTGCCCTAAGCCCCAAACCCTAGGGCACACACACATCTTGATCTACATGGGGTTAGTTGCTTGACGTCTACACATGCAACTAATCCCGTCTATGTCATTGTAGACAAAGATTATCTTCTCTCAGTCGCTCCAGTTTTCCATCTCCAGTATGTCAGAAAGCAAGGCAGATATCCCATCAATTGGCGCATTTCGTGGTCCAGCGCCCATTGTCAAGATGGATGGTACGAACTATGAACTGTGGGCAATGCAGTTCATGAGTATGATGAAGTCTACAGGTAAGAAGCACATTCTTACCGAGCCCGAGCCTGCAGAGAAGACTGGAGTCCATGCCTCATGGGAGGCCGATGATGCATATGCCAAGGTGTGGCTATCTGGCACATTGGCTATTGAAATCGCCAATGACATTCTACATCAACCTACAGCCAAAGACATGTGGGATATCCTGGCAACGACATATTCTCAGGCAAAGAACGAGACGAAGATCCTGCAACTACAACATGATATATTCACAATAAAGCAGAACGGCCGTCCTTTACATTCTCTCTATACATCATTGAGAGGGATGTTCGAGAAGCTCTATAGCTTCATGCCTCTTACCGCCACGCCAGAACAACAGAAGACATACAGGAATGCGACGATGGTGGGTGTATTTCTCGCTGCACTTGATCCAGAGTATGAGGCAGCACGTTCACAGATTTTGGCGGACTCGACTATTCCTCCCATGGAGGAAGCTTTTCACAGATTGAGTAGGATCACAGTGCCTTCAGCAGCTGCGAGTCAGAATCCCTCAGCTATGGCGGCCAACAGAGGCCGCGGTTTTCATCACCAGGGCCGTGGACGTACTCCTCGTGGAAGGGGTGGCCGCACTAGGCCAACATGCTCATATTGTCACCGAGTCGGACATACTGAAGACACATGCTACTCGAAGCATGGATTCCCTGCATCTGCACGAGCCGCTGAGCAGATAGAGCCCCCGTCTGCTGCTACACTGGATCAACGATTTGATGATCTAGTTGCCCGCCTCAGGGGCATTATCCCACCATCTGGTCCAGCACCGACTACAGAGAGTCATACTGATGCTGCTACTTCTGCCTCTGCCTCTACTAGTACTTCAGGTAGTACACTTGCACTCCACAGTAGTAGATCTGATACATTGCCATGGATCATGGACTCGGGCGCTACACATCATCTATGTGGCGACCCAGAGTCTACTTACATGATACACTCAGATTCTCCAGGACGGACAATAGTGATTGCCAATGGCACGCACTCCCCTATCACGGGTCAGGGGGAGATTAGATTGACATCTTCTATGCAGCTCAAGAATGTCCTACATGCACCGCATTTTTCTATGAATCTGTTGTCAATTAGTCAGATTACGAAGGATCTCCAGTGTCGAGCTATTTTTGATCCATCTTCTTTGATTTTTCAGGACATCCGTACGGACAACGTGATTGGTCATGGCTATGAGCAAGGAGGCCTTTATCGTCTGAACCAGACCCCATTTGCCGGAACCACATCTTCTCCTGCTGGACAAGTATCTCCTCACCTGTGGCATCTGCGTTTTGGTCATTTACCGCTGCAGAAGTTGCGTCTAGTTCTACCCTATGGTCTCTCTCACACACCTATCCAGTGTGAGGCATGTCAGTTGGGAAAGCATCACAGGTCGTCTTTTCCCAGTAGTCAACGTCGGAGTAGTAACTCCAAGTTTGAGTTGTTTCATGTCGATGTCTGGGGTCCGAGTCGTGTTCCTGATCATCAGGGACACATGTTTTATATTGTATTTGTGGATGATTTCTCTAGAGCGTCATGGGTCTTTGTAATGAAAAATAAATCTGAAGCAGGAAATATTATTATCCACTTTCTAAATGAAATTCAAAATGTTTTTTCAATGTCTATCAAGATTGTGAGAAGTGATAATGCCTTAGAGTTGTGCACCAACATTCTAGCCAATTACTACTCCTCAAAAGGAATTATTCACCAAACATCTATGTGCTCATACGTCTCAACAGAATGGGGTTGCTGAAAGAAAACACCGTCACCTTCTTGATGTCACAAGGTCACTTCTTATTCAGAGTCATGTTCCGTACTCCTACTGGGGTGATGCAGTCCTTACTGCATGTTACCTTATCAACCGTATGCCTTCGTCTGTCTTGAATGAACAAATTCCTTTTTCACTCATTTACCCTGACAAGGATTTTGTTAATTCTTACCCCTCGAGTGTTTGGGTCAGTCGCGTTTGTCCATCAGTTGTCGCCTGGTAATGACAAGCTCTCTCCTAGGGCTGTCAAGTGCGTCTTTGTGGGGTACTCCAGAACTCAAAAGGGGTACAAGTGTTTTGATCCTGTGCGTCGGCGGTATATGATCAGTGCAGATGTTACATTTTTTGAATCTGTTATGTATTTTTCAGAATCCGGAAACATGCAGCCACCACCTATATCTCCTGATGCCGTATTCATGGAACCACCATCACCACTACCACAAACAACACCACCGACACCACCACCGCCACCACCACCGCTACCACCACCACCATCACTAGTATCCCCGCTACCATTCCATTACACCCGCTGGCCTCCTCCAGCTCATGGTCCTGACCCGTCAACTAGCTCGCCTATGGTATGTAATGAAAATATTAATGTTGATGGATCTGACGACATTTCTGAGCAGGATGCATTACATGAGCATGGTGATAACACAGATGATCTGGATGTTCCAATCGCTCTACGCAAGCCGAAGAGAAGCTGTGCCAAATACCCATTATCAACGGTTGTGTCTCTTGAGAGGCTATCTGGAGACTTCAGGACGTTTGCATTGGCACTCTCAGCTACAGACATTCCACGGAATCACCATGATGCTTTGCAGGATGCTAGATGGAGGCTAGCAATGGAAGAAGAGATGGCGGCACTTCAGTCTAGAGGAACCTGGAGTTTGGTTCCTATACCTCCAGATGTTAGCCCGGTGAGTTGCAAATGGTGTTTACAGTTAAGCACAATGCAAATGGTTCCATTGACAGGTACAAGGCACGCCTAGTTGCACGGGGCTTCACACAGACATATGGGGTAGATTACCTTGACACGTTCTCCCCTGTGGCACGTCATTCCACTCTACGGATCCTGTTATCAGTTGCAGTTGCTAGAGACTGGCCACTCTATCAACTGGACGTGAAGAATGCATTTCTGTATGGAGACTTGCAGGAGAAGTCTATATGCAACAACCACCTGGTTTTGCTGTTGAGGGGGAGTGTTCCAAGGTTTGCAGATTACATAAGGCCATCTATGGCCTTAAGCAGAGCCCCAGAGCATGGTTTCAGAAGCTTTCAGACCTCTTTGAGAAACAAGGATATAAACAGCTCCAATGCTGATCACTCCTTGTTTGTACAGAAGACGGCGAGAGGTATCATTGTAATCATGGTTTATGTTGATGATATCTTGATTACAGGTGATGATGACCAGGGCATTAAGCAGACAAAGGAAAGGCTGGGGACCGAGTTTGTCACCAAGGACTTGGGAGTCCTTAGATATTTTCTGGGGCTGGAGTTTGCTTGAAATCCATATGGATTAGTCATGTCACAGAGGAAGTATGTTACAGATCTACTGAGTGAGACAAGTATGCTAGGGTGTCGACCTGCTACGACACCAATGGATCCTAGCATGAAGCTGTATGATGATGACACAGAAGAGGTGGATAAGAGAAGGTACAGAGAACTGGTAGGCAAACTACTGTATGTCACGATCACTAGACCTGATATATCATTTGCAGTGAGTCGTGTGAACCAGTTCATGGAGCAACCACGTCAGGCCCATATGGATGCAATACACATGATTCTGAGATATTTAAATCATCTCCAGGTGCAGGCTTGCTATTTAAGAAAGGAAAGGAGATCTCTATCACAGCATGTGCGGATGCAGACTATGCAGGATGCCCCAAGGACAGGAAGTCAACATCATGATTTGCAGTCTATGTTGGAGATGCTATAGTTTCGTGGAAGAGCAAGAAGCAGACAGTAGTAGCTAGATCCAGTGCTGAATCTGAATACAGGGCTATGGCCCAGGCTAGCACAGAAATGATGTGGGTGAAATCCTTACTTGCAGATCTATGTCTTAATATACCTCTTCCTATGATGTTGGAATGTGACAATCAGGCCGCCTTGTTCATTGCAAATAACCCAGCCTTTCATGAGAGGACCAAGCACATTGAGGTCGACTGTCACTACATACGTGACATGATTCAGAAGGGGTTCATTGCTACATCTCACGTCACATCAGAGAATCAGACTGCTGATATTTTCACCAAGGCATTATTTAGAGGCCCATTCCAGAAGTGTGCGTCCAAGCTGAGCATGATTGATATCTATGCTCCATCTTGAGGGGGAGTGTTGACGCATATAAGATAATTGTATCTCTTTGTTATTTTATTTTCTTGTTATTCTCTTTATGTAATTTACCCATAGGCTACTCTCCTATATAAGAGAGCCTAGGGCTATGGAATAGGACATCTCATTCACGTTTCCCAACACATATGAAATAGGCCCGGCCCGTACTTGGGGCATCTACATCCACCAAAGTTGCACGCAAGCACAAATAGTTCTTGAATCGTTGTTCAGATAGAGACGTCGAGAAACCGGGGCTCCACACACCATTCGAGAAAAAAATCCGCCACCGCACCCGTTTTGTTCGTAGATAGTGGAAATAGCTGTGGAAAGCGGATTCTCATCTCCCCGAGGCCAGTCCAGTCTTCCATCCAGAATTTAAAAGTTTCACCATTGTCAAGCATAGGATGGAGCATCTCCTTCAGGTTGGGCATGGCATCTCTTTGCCCCAGCCACAAGAAAGAGGGGAAACGAATGGCAGCCGTTGCATCGTTGTCCGGATATAGTTCAAAATTTGCACGATTCTTATATGAGGAATGGATGCGATTAAATAAGTTAGTTCCGCTGCACTGCCGCTTAGATGCAGTCGAAAATTTGCAAATATTCTTGCGTGATGGATGCATGCAAGTAAAAAAGTTAGTCCGAAAGAGGTTGTAATAGAAGTTACGGATAGGTAATTGCAATATTGCTACTTTGACTGGAAAATCGGTGGAGATAGTAGATACAATGGAAAAAAAGGAAGATTTAGATACTATGTCTCCAGGAAACAAAATGGATTTTAGAGAAAGTAAGAGAAAAAGAGGAGAAAATATTTAAATTATGGTATTCATGTAAAGAGAAGGGTAAAAATGGTGTTGGAGTGGTTATTCATAACGATTTGAAGGATAGTGTGGTTGGGGGTGCAAAGATTTAAATAGGATTATTATGTTATAAAATTAGTTCTTGAAGTAGAAATTCTAAATATCATATCAGTTTATGCACCACAAATTGGTTTAGAGGAAAGAATTTAACACGCTTCTTAGGGTAATTTGGATAAGATTATGCAAGGAATCCTACAAAGAGAGATGAGTTGCCTAGATGGATATCTTAAAGGATATGTGGGAAATGATGCTTGAGGGTATGCTAGTGTTCATGGGGGGCCATGGCTTTGGGTATAGAAACGAAGAGGAAAAGTCATTTTTGATTTTGTAACAATTTATGACCTTTTCATAGTGTAGAAAGTTGTGGAATGAAAAGATGTATTCATCATAGTCCTAGAGCTCTCTTATATAGGAGAAAAGCTCTAAGGGAAAATTACACTAAGTAGACTGGAGAAATAGAAAAATAAAAATAAGGACAAAGAGATATAAATATTTCAATACCCCCCTTAAGATGGAGCATATATATCTATCATGCTCAGCTTGGAACAACAGTAGTGAAAAGGGCTCCTTGCAAGAGCTTTGATAAACATGTCTACAATCTGATCGCCTGAAGCAACATGAGTAGTGGAAATAAATCCCTTTTGGATCAAATCACATGTGTAATGACAATCTACTTCAATGTGCTTTATTCTCTCATAAAAGGCTGGATTATTAGCTACGAGCAGAGTTGCTTGATTATCACATTTGGGGTGCATAGGAAGGGGCACCTCAATAGTTAGGTTATTCAGGTCGGACTTGACCCACATCATTTCCGTGCTCCCTTGAGCCATGACCCTATATTCCGATTCAGCGCTGGATCGAGCAACAACAGTCTGTTTCTTACTCTTCCATGAAGCCAATGAGCTACCAACAAATACATTGAAGCATAAAGTGGACTTCCTGTCCTTGGGGCAACCAACATAGTCTGCATCTACACATCCAGTACCTGTGAGAGACGTATCCCTTCTGAATAGAAGGCTTGCACCTGGAGAAGACTTCAAGTATCTCAAGATCATGCAAACTGTATCCATGTGAGCCTGTCTGGGTTGCTCCATAAACTGGTTGACTCTGCTCACAACAAATGATATATCAGACATGGTCATAGTAACATATAACATCTTCACTACTAGCTCTCTGTACCGTCTCTTGTCTACCTTCTCAGAATCATCATCATAGAGCCTAGCATTGGGATCAATTGGTGTAGTGACAGGTCTGCATCCTGTCATGCCTGTCTCAGATAGAAGATCAATAACATACTTCTTTTGTGTCATAACCATACCCTGCTGATTTCGTGCAAACTCCAAGCCAAGGAAGTAACGTAGCTTGCCAAGGTCTGTGGTCATAAACTACCGTCCAAGGAAATCCTTAGCTGCATGAATGCCCTATTCATCGCTGTCAGTAACAATGATGTCATCAACATATACCAAAACAACAACGGTACCTCTCTGAGTTCTCTTAACAAAAAGAGAATGATCTGCAGTATATCTGACAAACCTCTTCTGTTCAATCAACTTTGAGAGCTTCTGAAACTAAGCCCTCAGACTTTGCTTCAGGTCATATATGACCTTGTGAAGTTGGCACACCATACGAGACTCCCCTTCAGCAACAAACCCTGGTGGATGCTGCATGTAAACTTCCTCCTGTAGATCTCCATACAAGAATGCATTCTTGATATCTAATTGGAAAAGCGGCCAGTCACGCACCACAACAACAAAAGTAAGAATCCGTAGCGTAGAGTGACGCGTAACGAGAGAAAAAGTATCCTGGTAGTCCACTCCATAGGTTTGTGTGAACCCACAAGCAACCAATCTGGCCTTTTATCCGTCCAAAGTACCATCAGCTCGGTGTTTCATAGTAAACACCCGCTTGCTGCCAACAACAAACACACCTGGAGGAGCCTGTACAACACTCCACATACTACGAGATTGTAAAGCTGCCATCTCCTCCTCCATCGTCAGACACCACTGACTACTCTGCAACGCATCCTGATAGGACCGTGGCATCTCCACAGTGGACAGCCCCACAACAAACCTCTGAAAATCCTTTGAGAGTCGTGCCGGAGAAACATGGGAAGCAAGAGGATGCATAGTGCATGCACGCCTCTGCTTCCGAAGAGCAATCAACACATTCAGGTTCTCATCATCCACAATGGGTGCATCCTCCACGACATCCCGCACCTCAAGCTGCACATGCAAATCACCAGTGCCATCAAAAGAACTCAAATGCTCAGAACATACCTTGGGCATGCTGGATGAAGTAGGCACATGAGTACGAGGCTGATGCTGGTAAACCTGCGAAAAGAAAGTAGACATGACTTGAGTAGGTGATGGTGGTGTAGGTAGTGGTGGTGGTAGTGGTGGAGATGGCGGAGACGAAATCAGAGGTAGAGGCATATAGACCTCTTCCCTATTCTCAAAAGGAATAAGCTTGTCACCTGTAGGAGAGAAATACATAATGGACACAAAAAAGGTGACATCTGCACTAACATAGTACCTTCGTAGAACATGATCGAAGCAATGATATCCCTTTTGAGGTCTTGGAATACCCAACAAACAATTGACAGCTCTAGGTGAGAGCTTGTCAAGACCTGGAGACATCTGATGAAGAAAGCCACTGATCCGAAAACACGAGTGAGAAAAGATCCATCTCGGGAAACACAATCAAGAACGCCTTCTTTTCCCCCAGAACCGACGAAGGCATACAATTCACCAGGTAACAAGCAGTTAGAACAACGTCCCCTAGTACGACTGCGGAGCACGACTCTGAATCAAAAGTGTCCAGTAAACATCCAAAAGATGGCGGTGATTTCTTTCAGCCACCCCATTCTATTGAGAAGTATATGCACAAGATGTCTGATGCACAATACCATAGGATCTAAGGAATCGGGAAAGATGAGTACTGCAGAATTCTAGTGCATTATCTGAATGTATAAACTTGACATTTGCTGAAAAGACATTCCTTATTTCATTAATAAAAGACTGAATAACAAGACCAGCATCAGACTTGTTCTTAAGAAGAAAGACCCACGACAATCTTGAAAACTCATCAACTGCAACAAGATAAAACCTATTCCCTTGATGGTCTGGGACACGACTGGGATCCCAAATATCGAAATGAATTAACTCAAACAGACTATGACTACTTCGACCCTGACGACTTTGGAATGTGGACCGATGATGCTTCCCAAGCTGGCAAGCCTCGCACTGAAAGGTAGAACGAGGAGAAATCTGTGGAAGAATGTGATAACTTTTGTAGGGGAAGATGACCAGACCGAAGATGCCACACATAGGGTGAAACCGACCCAGTGCGAAGAGAATATGCTCCAACATAAGGAGATTGTACTAGTATGTAGATACCTCCTTGCTCACGGCCAGATCCAATCACCCTGCAAATAAGAATGTCTTGAAACTCAAGAGTCAAGAGTAGAAGGATCATATATGGCACGACAATGTAAATTCTTGGTGATTTGACTAATTGATAGTAAATTCATAGAAATTCAGGAACATAAAGAATATTCTGAAGCCGCATTGAGGGAGTTAACTCCACCTCCCTTGATTAGTAATGGGAGAGTGTGCCCCTTCTACTATCACAATTGACGTCTTGACTGAATCAGACTGTAAGTACTAAACTGTCCTCTATCACCATAGAAATGATGAGAAACTCCTGAATCCATCATCCATTTTGACAAATCTAACCCTGTAACAGCTAGTAAAAGCATAAGCTAGACCTGAAGTGGATGCTGATGCTGAGGCAACTACCTTTGAGGAACATGAAGGAGAGCTGGTTGACCCAGGTAGGCATAATCTCCCTGAGTCGTGCCACTAGTTCATCAAATCTCTGATCTGAAGCAGGTAATGCACTCCTAACTTGCAGAGTCTGCTCTGCAACTCGGGCTCAAGCAGGAAAACCATGCTTAGATTCACAATTTCCTCATAATGGCCTAACCTATGGCAGTAGGTACACGGAAGGCAGGGTCGACCACCCCTCCTCTACCACGATACGGTGTAGGGCTTCCTCTACCACAAGATGCAGCCACTACTGAAGATCTCTAAGACTGTGTGGTACCACCAGAGGGTATAAAAAGCCTACTCAATCTGCGATATGCCTCTTTCATTGGAGGTATGGTGGCATCAGTAAGAATCTGGGCTCGAGCAGCGTCGTACTCAGGATCAAGAGCTGCTAGAAAGACCCCAATCGTCACAGAGTCTCTGTATGCCTTGAGTTGCTCTGGCGCAACAGTCAAGGGAATGTAACATGTAGCCTCTCAAACATACCTCTTAAAAAGGTGTAGAGTGTATGGAGGAGGCGATCATTCTGCTTCGATGTGAAGATATCGTGCTGGAGCTACAATATCTTCGACTCATTCTTCACTGGAGAGTATGTAATGGCGAGGATGTCCCACATAGCCTTTGCAGTAGGCTGACTCAATATATCATTTGCTATCTCTGTTGACACAGTCCCTGATAGCCATACACATGCTTATGCATCATCTGCCTCCCATGCGGCATTTATCCCAGTCTTGTCAATTGGCTCCTCTGACGTGAGGATGCACTTTTTGCCATTACACTGCATTAAACTCATGAACTGCATGACCCACAGTTCATAGTTTGTTCCATCCATCTTGACGATGGGTCCTGGACCTTTGAAGACACCCAGAGAAGAAACATCAGCTTTGTTGTCTGACATGATGACAACAATCTCCAAGACTGTGTCTGCGACAAGAAGGACATGTTCCTACACTGACATATGGGAAGATGGTTGTAGACTCATACCACAACCTCTTCCAAACTTTGAAGGCTCCTTTGGGTAACTGGGGTGTTTTATATAATCACATCACACCCTAAGAATCCAAGAACGAGCCTAACTAGGGATGGTAACATCGACGACACGTGAAGATGAAGGGTAGCAGTGCATGGCAGTGTACGGACAGGCTGCGGCAACTCGCAACCCTCGTAAGGTGCGAACAACGTGCGGGGGCTACAGATCGGGTATCGCGCAATGGCACGGGCGGCACACGCATAAAGCACGTATGACGTGGTGGCGACGACGCGTATGGATCGGGCGACGCACGACTGGTTGCTACGGATCAGATCAGGTGACATGCGTGAAGCACAAATATGCGCTAGGGTTTTAGTGGAGGCAAGGTTCTAGGGCACATGCTCCGGTCTAGGACCGTCGCTTTGATACCATGTGAAAAGTTGTGAAATGAAAAGATGTATTCATCGTAGTCCTAGAGCTCTCTTGTATAGGAGAAAGGCTCTAAGGAAAAATTACATAAAGTAGCCTGGAGAAATAGAAAAATATAAATAAAGACAAAGAGATATAAGTATCTCAACACATAGCAAACCCTCTCTTCAAGTAGAGGGATGAACATTTATTTACTTGTAAGAGTGGCCCAACTAAAACACAGATAAATTACTTTGCGATGAGGAGAAGAGATCGATTTTGTGCAATGATCATAAAGTAATCCCATGAGAGAGCCTGACATCTCAACATCGCTTGCTAGTCATGGATGTACAATTAAATGGTTGGTAAAGAAAAGGATGGTTTCCAAGATCATTAGAACATAATGGTGGAATATTGAAGCAAACAAACTTCAAGGAGAAGGTTTTAGAAGACTTATCTTGGGATTATAATGGAAGTGTGAATGAGACAGGGAGGTGGTAGCATCTTGTATATAAATGGTAGCCAAAGAGATGCTATAGGAATCTAAGGGTGGAGTCCTAGGCCAAACGGAGGATTGATGGTGGAGCGTAGGAGTGCATGAGAAGCACTATTGCAATATTCGGTCGAATGGATCAAAGGTTAAATATTCTTATTTTGTGGGGTGACCGAATAGAATATTGTTATTATGTCGATATTCGGTCCAACCCGAATATTCGGGTATTCAGCCGAATATTCTGCTGAATATTGCAACTGATTGATGATTTTACATATTTTTTATATTGTTAAAGATTCTCATTTATCCCTGTATCAGCACAAATGTTAAATCTCCATATATATAACTTTTTAATTGGTACTTTTATCTTGGTCTCTTTTTGATTGATGGCCATATATGTATAAAGATATAAAATATGTTAAACGTAATTTATATATTTACAATAATAAAAATGCATACTTCTGATTATTCTTCCGAATACCGAATATTCTTTATTCAGTGACCCCTCCGACTGAATACCGAATACCGACTTTTGCAACACTGAAGACAAGCTTAAAATTAAAAGAGCATTCTTTACAGCTATGTATAAGGATATAATAGACGCAACTGCTACAAAATACAAGATAGCGAAGAAGGAAGCAAAGAAGATTGTAAGCAGAGCTAAGTCAAAGGCTTATAATGTTTTGTACAAAAAGCTTGACTCTAAGGAGTGCCAGAAGGATATATTCAGATTGACCTAAGCAAGAGAAAGAAGACCAACGATTTTTCTCAAGTGAGATGCAATAAAGATGAGTAAGGACATGTGCTTGTTACACTAAAAAGATATAGAGACTAGATGGAAGCAATATTTCCATAAGCTTTTCATTAGGGAAGGGAACAAAGAGATCACTTTAGGAGGTCTAGCTAGTAGTGAAAGGTACCTGAATCGTTCAAGCTATAGGCGAATACAAAGGATGGAAGTAGAGGAGGCATTGAAGGCTATGAAACCTGGGAAAGGTGTAGGACTTTATGACATTCTTATAACAATATGGAGAATTCTAGGTGAATACGGTTTGACTTGGCTCACAGATTTATTCAATTTATTTGATGAATCAAGAAAATGCCTGAAGAATGGAGGAAAAGCATTGTGGTGCCTCTTTATATAAATAAAGGAGACATTCGAAATTGTTCAAAAATTCAAATTACAAAGGTTTCAAACTAATGAGTCACACTATGAAAATTTAGGAACGTGTGATTGAAAGAAGGTTGAGGCAAGGTTCCAAAGTAACAAAAAAATAATTCAGATTCATACCAGGTCGCTCAAATATTGAAGATATCAACTTGTTGTAGAAAATAATGGAGATTTATAGAGCTAAAAGGAAGAACGTTCATATGATTTTTGTTGATTTGGAGAAGGCTTATGATTCATTCCCGATATATATTGTAGAGAATTTTGGTGAAGAGACAAGTACATGTCTTATACATTATCCTTATAAAAGATACGTATGATGGGGCTTCATCTTGTGTATGGATCTAGTTTGAGAAGACTGACTATTTTGACATCAGCATCAATGTGCACCAAGGTTTAGCTTTGAGTCGATTCCTTTTTACTTTGATTATGGACGAGTTGACTAGTCACATTTAGGATGAGATACCTTGGTGTATACTGTTCGCCAATGATATTGTGTTGGTTGATGAAACTAGAGATGGAGTAAGTGTGAAGCTTGAGGTTTGGAGGTATGCCCTGGAGACTGAAGGATTTCATATAAGCATGGCTAATATTGAATATATGGAGTGTACATTTGATGGAAGTAATGGTGAAGGAATCGGGATGCGGATTGGAGACAATAGCATTTCGAAGAAAGATTCTTTTAGATACTTGGGATCTATTTTGCAACATGATGGGGAAATTAATGGAGATGTTACTTGTAGAATAAATGCAGATTGGTTAAAGTGGAGAGGAGCCTCTACTATCTATGTGATAAGAAAGTTCCTTTGAAAATAAAAGAAAAATATTACAAAGCAGCCACGAGACCTTCTATGTTTTATGGATCTGAATGTTGTACTGTAAACCATAGACATGTGCAGAATGACAATATCATAATGAAAATACTAAGGTGGATGTGTAGTCATGCATGAAAAGATCAGATTCGGAATGAGTGATTAGAAGGAAGGTTTGGTATTGCTTCAATAGATGACAATATTGGAGTATTTGGTTGTGCGTCTCTTATGTTGTAGATGGGTAAATGGATACTTGAGGGATCCATTTATCCCATTCATGTGTTTAGTCCCACATCCATGTGTAGATGAGAGAAAACCGCTTAATATGATTTGGCCACTTGCAAGGAGATCGGCTGATACACCAGTAAGAAGATGCGAGATTTGGGATATTGAGTTGGCTAAGAGATGTCGATGAAGCCTCAAGAAGTGTTCGAATGAGACTACCTAAGGGATCTTAGTTATTTGGATCTAAGATCAAGAATGGCCCAAGATAGACCTGAATGGAGGCAAAGAATCCATATAGCCATCCCTACTTTATTTGGGAAAATTATTTGTTGTTGTTGGATCCCGTTTTGGTATCAATGGAGTTGATTGGGCCGTTTCCGCTTGAATGGGTCAGAATCCTTCCGAGGTCTCGCTTGGATCTTACTCCTCTTTGTTGAGTTTCTAGTTAGGATTTACTTTCAACATTTGTTTTAAATTTGAGTGTTCATAATTTCCGGATGATGCTTTCAAGTAATTAGTGTATGAGTACTGCACCTTATTCTGTTGTGAGTGATTTACCACTTCTCATGTTGTTTTAAAGATAGATGCACTCTGATGATTTTTTTAGAGAAAGGAGGGCGAGGTTTCAAGTCAATACCTACTACAAATTTTCATTTAACCGAATAAAAAGAAGTTACAGATTGGCATATCGTAGACGGTGCAAAACTTTGCTATGCTTAAATATATTTTTGTAATAGAAAGACTATCTGTGAAAGATGAGCTTGTTTCTAGTCAACTAAAGAGCCCATATGTGAGCAAAAGAGGCCGAAGGGTCCTCCTGAGGATTTCCGCAATATGTTCTGATTGGAGTCCAAAAGGAATTTGCGTTGTTTGTCCCGAGCCAATGGATGCCATCATGTTCCCAAAACCTTGTCGAGTGTGTGCAACCAAAGAAAAGATGATCCACGTTATCCACGCTGTCGTCACATCTCGCACAAATCATATCTCCGGTCCTAAACAATTTGTCCCTGTATTTCTTCATGAGAAGGCGGCCATGTAGCAGAAGCCACAGAAATACCTTGACCTGGTGCGGGATCCTCGCCTTCCAAATCAACTTGTCTTCCTGCCTTAGATTGTTCTGTATCTTGTCTTGCGATTCAACGAATATTCTATAAGCTTTCTTGATGGAGAATGCCCATCTGACCATATTCAATGATCCCTACCATTCATAGGACCACCCATATCCGCCAGCTCATTCTGAGCTTGTTCAGAGAAATCTGTAGTAAAGGAGGGTGCCCAAGTGCCGTGCGACCAGGCATCAACCACAATAACATATCTATCTCTTGTTAGTGCTTAAAGGTGGGGAAAGTGGCCAGCAAAGGTGCTTTCATCAATCCATCCATCCAGCTAGAAAAAGAACGTCTCACCATCTCCCACCACCGGAATCATTCTGGATATACCCTGCTAGAGCGACGAGGGTATTCGTGTCGGAGAAGCCACCATAAGGATACCAATCCTGTAGATTTTTCTCACCACACGACATACCACGTCTTCACTATTGCCTCACAATCGGACAATCCACTTATCTAGAAATGATTTGTTCATGACTTCTAGTCAGAGAACCCCAGGACTCCCGTTCTTATACCTGTTAACAGTATCCCACGCAACTAGATGCACGCCATTTTTCTCTTGCCTAGCATCGGACAAAAAAGAATGTCTCATCATCGACTCAAGTAGTGTTCGCACACCCATTGGGAGTAGTCTAGTGGAGCACTCCTACAATTGTTGATTGAATACAAAATGGAGTTAAAATCTAGTTGTGATCTGAGGAGACACGGGGTTTAAAAAGTGGTTTCAAGGCTTGACCTTAACGAGGATTATCAGGATCTCTCGAGGTCCAAACTTGATGAGCAAGTGGTTAGACAAAAGTGATCTTGGAGGAGACATGAAGTGGGGGATTTAGTGGAGGTAGAAGTCTAGCTTGAAGCGGCATAAGGTGGGAGATGGGACTGCGAGATTCTTTTACACAGTGGCTAGTGCCAGAAGGCTGTGGAATTATATTCATTTGCTCTTGGTTGATGGTTACATGATACAATAGGACGAGGAGATGGGGCGTGTCCTTGTGGATCATTTTCTGGAATCTATGCAAAATGGTCGGAAATGGTTGGAAGAGATGGCTTACTACTGGTGCTTCCTGGTTCCAACAGGGGCATGTGAAATAACCAACTCCTTTGTAGGTTTGACCAGACTTTTATTTAATTCACGATACACTCATGATTTAAATGATTAATCTAAAATTCTAGCAGATATGTTTGGATTAAATGAACATTGCATAAATAATTGAGACTAAAGATCCTTAGATTTTATATTTAAATTGTTAACTTGAACATTCAATATTATGATCAACATCGAAGCATTCCAAAAGTTTGTTTTCTTGTTCGGCTTTGATATTGTTTACATGTTATCTGCTTCTTTAACATGCACCAGGTGTTCGGTGCGGATGATTCAGATATGGAGTCCCCTAGAGAGAATCGGGTTTCCATGCCTAAAACTATGGTCGGGGTGCATGGAGAATCTGATGTTCAATATATTGATCGACTTGCTATAAATAAACTCAATGAGAAGCAAGTATATGAGAAGGCTGTTACAAACACTTCCGCTGTTGTTGAATCTCCTCTATCCATGGGAGAGATTCTATCTTCAATGGATTCTGGAATGTCGTTCCATCCTCCCAAAGGTAACATGTGTTCTGACAGATCTCCAAGTAGGCAGAATGGCCAGTCAGCAAACTCAAAACGCTCAAGTTTTTGGGGGAGGACCAGCGTAAGTTTTTTTTTTATGAAATGATGAAATGACTAGGATGTTATTAGTAGTTTCAATATTGTGATAAAACTGTGAACATTGGTTAAATGATAGGTTATTGTTAGTTCTTTATGCCGTTGTTTTATATTCTTCTTGTCTTCTTGATCACATTGGTTTCTTTCTCTCCAATCTCTTTAATCCATGTACATTAACATGCTATAAATATTGTATATTTTTGAAAAAAAATACATTTTGCAAAGAAAATACACCTTGGGCCTTTGCAAAAGGAGATGTCATGGCGTATTACAAAGGAGTCCAGACTAAAAATAGAAAGGGAAGCCTGTTGTCTTCTTAAGCTTGAGCATATATATTGTGCATGCTCAACTTGGTTACAGTAGTTTCGAATTGATGATGAGGAAATACCCTTGTCAAAAAATGTGATGTCCTCGGATCCGGGTACCCGTTTACACGACACTCGCAACGTTAGATTCACTATAGATCGCATTAGTTCAACTGAAATTGAGGGGAAATTTTTTGCGTTTTGCGATGACATTCGCAACCAATGTAACAACCACAAAACCAACAAGAAGTACCGCCAAATTTGCATTTGCAATAATTTCCATATAGTTTACATATAACAAAAAGAATATTATATCATGTACATGGATCCCAAAATATAGAAAAGAAGAAAAAATATTATAGATTATCAACTATACAAAAACTACAAATGTTTACCGTCTGGCATAACAGGAGAAACTCAAGTTCATCTGCCAGCTACTGCAATGCATGCATTTTGCCTGCCAAGCATGAAAGGAACAAAAGAATGCCAACGGTTTTACGTACATCCCGACATATTAAAAATAATACCATGTAATCTAGTGTTTCAAAAAGATAGCAAGTAGAAAGGCATTGATATTTAAATTTAACAAACTACTTGCGTGAAAAATGATTTTGAAACTGCTCTGTATGTATGCCCATGATCACCCATCATCCCCTAACCTTCCATATATAACATATATATATATATATTAGTTAATGATCCATGTATAGGTTATTATCTTTTTATCACTAAAAGATAAGGTTGATGGATCTTAGTATTGATGATGATGAATCTTTGATCTGGTCTTTAATTGTGTATCATTTCTCAAGTCTAGTGGATAGTCTGTGATCTTGGTCTGAGGGTGACCTCACACTATGACTCTAAGGTGTGAGAAATACCTTAGTGTTGGGGTGCCTCCGTAGGCATGCAGTGGGTGTGATACATCCTAACTAAGTTCCCAACACGTCCACTAGCTTATCTTATCACTCGTAATAGTAGCTCTAAGATCCGATGAGTTGTCGATGATTGGGAATTAATGATAAATGATGATTCCGTGCTAAACTCAACTATTAGCCAAACTCAACTGTGATTGATCTCAACACTAAACGAACTCAATTGTAATTGATCTCATCTCTTAGCTAAACTCAGCTGTAATTGATCTCAACAATAGCCAAACTCAATTATTTGGGATATACTCACAGGTAGGATGGAGCATTGGGCTGGGCCAACCAGACCCGATCCTTACCTAACCCACAACCCAGGCCTAACTCGAACCCGATGTATAAATGGCCGAGCCCGAGTCTCGAATTCACCTAAAGTTCAATCTTGGGACGGACCAGACTAAACCTGCGGCAACCTGGATTGGCCCAACCTGGCCCACCTTACGAATTTGCATGGCCCCAGGGACGTAGATGGAGCACCGATAATGCACGTGCTCTTGCAGTATTGTATCCAAGCGAGAGGTCAACTTTGGGCCCGTGTATCGATGTGAAAAAGATGACCCCTCATAAGGACATAAAGTTGTATAGAGCGAACCAAGAACTTTGTAAATCTGTAGAGAAACACAACTAGAATATGAAATTAAAAACAATGCACCACCTTGATGTCGGTTGTAGCTGTAGCAGAAGCAGATGCATGTGCTACGTTGTATTCTCACACTAAATTCGCTAGTCTAAATCATCTGACCACATAACTAAAAATCATCTAAAGGTGACATCGAGAACTTCAATCAAGGCAAAAAAGCATGATTCCTTGGAGAAACGTAGCTCCAATCAAGACCTGAAGATACATGTTCATCATGAATGAATTGTACAACATCTTTTGCACATGCCCTACTTTGCACGATAAATATGAAGCTGGTTTCGAAGGACATTCAAATTTGTCAGCCCAATTGAGATGTTGCATGCTAGCATTTGTATTTATAGAAGTGGAGGGTTGGGAAGTGATGAACATGAGGTGTGCTGCAGACTACATTTTGGAGATTGAGAAATTTTGTTGAAGATTGAACAACTGACCAACTTGCACCACAATGGTCACCAATTTTGAGGCCAATCGAGCTCGACCCGAACTCGAGCTCGGACCTGTGGACCTAGGTTCAGGCTTGGGTCCTCGATTTGCAAAAAAAATGCAGGCGTTGACCCGTCCCACGATCTGAGGAGAATTGCCAGACCCAAGTCAAGTGTTCTTCAATTGGGCCGTGTCGAGCCCAATGCTCCACCCAACTCATGGGTAGGGTAATTAGATGTGGCCTTAAGCAAGGGGATCTCTTTAGACTGGTCCAGTCTTCTTATGCTTGCTGATTTTCATTCCCACTGGTTTAGTCTCTCCATACACGTGATATCTTCGGTTCGATCATCTTTCTTTGCAGAAGCTATGTAGAGTCCTGCAGATTCCTGCTCATTTTGCTTTTCAGTGTGAACCTACGAGAAGCATCACCGTTCCAGTTTTTCTGGTTGTCAAAGTCGTAGCAGTAGTTCTTTATTTGAGTTAGTTCATTTTATATTGGGGGTCTCAATCGTGTTCTTGATCACAAGAGGCATATGTTCTATCTAGTTGATGTTAATGATTATTCTAGATTTTCTTGGGATTTTCTTCTGAAAAACAAGTCCGAAACTGGTTCTATTATTCAAAATTTCATTATTGAAATAAATGCTATTTTTCTGATGCGGTTAAGTATGTTCGCTATGACAATGCCTTGGAGTTTTGTACCATCCAACTTTCTAATTTCTTAAGGTCCCTTGGCTTCATACATCATACATCATGTGCTTATACTTCTCAGCAGAACATTGTTGTTGAGCGCAAACATCGTCACCTTCTCAACGTTACTATGACTTTTGTTATCCAGAGTCATGATCCCCACTCTTTCTAAAGCATTGATGTCCTCACTTTTTGCTACCTGGTCAATCGTATGTCATCCTCCAAGTTAGGAGAAAAGGTTCTTTTTTCGATTGCATTTCCCAATAAGGAAATTTTCTCTCTAATACCTCATGTCTTTAACTTTGGGGCTTTTGTTTCATTACCTGACTCCTGGCCCTGACATGCTCTCACCTAGAGCTGTCAAGTACGTCTTTATTGGCTACTCTCGGACCCAGAAAGGGTACCGATGCTTACATCCTTTAAGACGAAAGTACTATGTCAGTGCTGATATCTCCTTTGATTTTGTTATGTTTTCTCCCACATGTAGTAGTATGCCTTCATTTGTGGATGGTAAGGAGGTTTACATTCTACCTTTTTCGCCTCCACCTCCCACCATACCTCCTCCTTCTGTAACTCAGACTTTGCTGTTACTACACTTGCATGCCGAATATTGTACCACCTATTCCTGTGCTTTTCCCATCATCTAATACTCATGTATTTCTGAGCAGTTGGTTTTTGCTGATGGCACTGTTGATTTGTCTATACAACATGGGACTTTAAAGGTTGAGCATACAGAAGAAAACTGTATAAGAGATGGATTCTGAAGGATCTTGATTGACCCATTGCTCTTCGGAAGAGGAGCGCACTTGTGCTACGTACTCTCTTGCAACCCATGTTTCCCTTGGGCATTTTTTAGAGAATTTCAGGAAGTTTGTGGTAGGACTGCCTGATGTTGCGATCTCACACATATCATGAGTTTATGCGAGACAGTCAGTGGCATCTTGATATGAAGGACATGGCTGCACTTTAGTCTTGTGGCACATGGAACTTAGTTACTGCCTTAACAAGGGTGTCTGTGGTTGGCTGCAAATAGGTCTTTACAATGATGTAGTGACCAGATGGCTATGTTGATCGCTACAAGGCTAGGCTTGTGGCAGGTGAATTCACGCAAACATATGGTCAGATATATGAGGTCGATTACTAGGACACGTTTTTCCCTTGTGGCTTGCTATTCTACTCTTCGTATCCTCTTCTCAATTACTGTGGTATGGGACTTGTCACTTTCTCTACTTGATGTCAGGAATGCTCTCCTGTTTGATGATCTGCAGGAGGAAGTCTATATGCAGGAGCAACCAGGGTTTGCTGCTGAGGGGGGAGTGTCACAATATATGCAGACTTCATAGGCTATTTATGATCTTTAGCAGAGTCCAAGAGGATGGTTCTAGAAGCTCTCATACTTGATATAGTAGCATGGCTTCCTGAGATTGACTGCAGATCACTCGCTCTTTGTACTCAGGATACAATGAGGTAATGTTGTCATTGTGATTTATGTTGATGCTATTATTATTGTTACAAGATATTACTTTCGGGGTATCTACGAGGCTAAGGAGATTTGTCATCAATGAACTTGGTGAACTATGATACTTTCTTGAGCTTGAGTTTTCCAGGAACTAAAGAGGTCTTGTGATGACATAGAAGAAGTACGTTAAATGTCTCCTAGAGGCATGGATCACCGACTGCAAACTTGCCACTACTCTCGTGAATCCCGACGTAAAGCTCTATGACGATGATACAAATGAGGTGGACAAGAGGCAATACATGGAGCTTGTTGGGAAGATCCTCTATATGGCCATTACGAGGACATTTATCTCCTTTAGAGTGAGCAAATTCAACCAGTTTATGGAGCATCTAAGACATGTGCACCTGGATGTTGTTCACATGATCCTATGGTATCTGATGTCTTCTCCGTGTATTAGGATTGTTTTTTAGCAGAGGGACTTCTTTTGGCATTACGACCTATGTAGATGCTGCCTATGCAGGATGCCCTAAAGTTAGATTCTACCTATGCTTTTGGGATTTTCATAGTTCTTTGGTTTCGTGGAAAAACAAGAAGCAGAATTTGGTTGTTAGATCTAGCGTGGAGTCAGAATATAGAGCTTTGATGTCGGGGAGCACTGAGTTGGTGTGTGTCAGATCCGTTTCTAACAGCTTAGGTACTGACGTGCTTCTTCCCATGCAGTTGCTTTGTGACAACCACGTGCTCCTTTCATTGCTAACAATCCATTTTTCTATATGAGGACCAAACACATTGATATATATTACCATTGCACACAAGATATGATGCATAAGTTCATACGTCAGGCCAGGGGAATAAACAACAAATGTTTTCACCAATGCCTTAGCCAGGGGGCCGACCCGAAGATGTTGTTCCAAGCTAAGCATGATTTATATCTATGCTCCATCTTGCGGGGGAGTGATGAGGATTATTTTGTATTTTTCTATTTTTATGTCTTCTGTAATTTGTCCTCTACGTTTTCTCCTCTTGTACCTATGGCCCCCTAAATAACCAGGTGATTTTAATTTTTTATTTAATATGTATGAGGATTTTTCAAGTAACCTAATCCATCTTTTATAGTTGAAAGTCTTTTTCTCAATCCTTGCATTTTTTAAACCAAAAGTAAATTATTTTAATCTCTTTATCTTTTCCTCACACCATTTCTCTTCTGCAAGCGTAAGATCCTTATCTTCCTTCAAGTCATTGTATCCACTACCTAGTCTAACTGTATTAGCTTGCATGTGGGAGAACCAATATTCAAAATCGTATATGGCGGCTTCTTTTCGTACATCAAGATGTGGGGATCCTGTCTTAGAAAACTACACTTAGATATCGATGTAGTGGGAGCGGCTTCTTTACTCATGATCCTCCCATTCGAGGGACCTTTCCGACTTTACATTGTACCAAACAACAACCTAATGGTCTTTGATGCCTTCACTACATTCGTGCAACACAACACACTGTTTGTCAGGATCCCTCAATAAGCTCTTAACACATACGATAATCCATGTTAAAAGGATTTGAACAATTTTACATTGCCTGATAGCTATCTAATGCCACCCTCCTCCTTTACTTAGACTTGGAATCGACAATTGATAGGCAATACCTTACTACAACGAAGTTTATCAATGGGAACTACATGATTGCTTCTCTATTGGTCTGCCAATTAGTATTATTCTCGTATAAACACGCTTAACTTAGGAGTTCTATTAGATTTTATGCATCGATTCTTAATGATCAGTGCCCATCCTAGTACAATTAACTTGGAGTAAGAAAATGTTTTGTCAAGAACACCTTTTTTAACATAACTACACCCTCTTTACTATTATTAGTAACTTCTTGTATAGACTGTCATCGGTAACACACTTTCTAAGTGTTTTCTCAGTCCCTCTCTTTTGGTTGCAGGGAAGGAAAAAGTTATCTATGGAGTCAGCAGACTCTTCTGGTGAAGAAGAGTAAGTGTTGATGGTCCTGGTTTTGTTGCTGCATATTTTTCAATCAATTAATTTCAACCATTTAGTTTTCACATTTTATTAGATGAGCACAACCTTTTCCTAGACCTGTTTATCTTCTGCGAGACTTCTTTCCACTGAGCATATTGACACCATTGAATATTGTTCGTGGTTGGAAAAATATTACTGGCATTATTATAGGCTATCAAAATGTTCAGGATTTAGTTGTACGTGGTGAATTTTATATCTCATCTTGCATTTTCTGGGAAATTCTGATGGTAGAAATTATAATGCGGTGACATGAAGTTTTTGAGTTAATTACCACATCAAATGAGCCAATGTTAATTGTTGAAGTATATGAGAGGTGTTGTAACCCCACAGGGGGTAATTTAGTATTTTAAATTTCATGTGTACTGTCCTTAACCCTAGCCTCTTCTTATATATTACAGAGTACTAGGTTCGGTTATCAATATATTAATCTTTATCATTCTGATTGTTAGAGTCAATGATACTCATCTGTGTTATTCCATAGAGCCCTCGGGTCTCTTATGTAGAGAGAAAACCCTTGGGTAAATTACATAGATGTACATGAGATAAATAGGAAATACGTAACAGTACATCATGACATAACGTTAACCTCTACACTCCCCCTCAAGATGGAGCATAGATATCAATCATGCTCAGCTTGGAAGAACATCTCTGGAAAGGTCCTCTGAGCAATGACTTGGTAAATATATCAGCAGTCTGGTCCTCTGAACTGACGTGTGAGGTGGAAATCAAGCCCTTCTGGATCATGTCTCTAGTATAGTGACAATCTACCTCGATGTGCTTTGTTCTTTCATGAAAAGCTGGATTATTGGCAATGAACAATGCTGCCTGGTTGTCACATTGAAGATTCATGGGCAAGGAGACATTTACATTCAAATCTTCTAAGACTGCTCGAACCCACATCATTTCTGCGCTTGCTTGTGCCATGGCTCTGTATTCGGATTCAGCACTGGATCTCGCCACAACAGTCTATTTCTTGCTTTTCCAAGAAACCAAAGAGCTTCCTATGAAGATAGCAAATCCAGAAGTAGATTTACAATCCTTTGTACATCCTGCATAGTCTGCATCTGCACAAGCTGAAATAGACAGATCTGTATCTTTTCTAAATAGCAACCCTGTGTCTGGGGAAGACTTCAGATATCTCAATATCATATACAAGGCATCCATATGAACTTGCCTAGGCTGCTCCATAAATTGACTCACCCGGTTTACTACAAAGGCAATATCCGGTCGAGTTATGGTAATGTATAGAAGCTTACCCACCAACTCTCTGTATCTTCTTTTGTCCACCTCTTCGGTATCATTGTCGTACAGCTTCATGCTTGGGTCCATAAGCGTGCTCGACGGTCTGCATCCAACCATTCATGTTTCAACTAGCAAGTCTGTGACATATTTTCTTTGAGTCATTACCATTCCTTGTGCATTTCTTGCAAACTCTATCCCCAGAAAATATCGTATCGTGCCTAGATCCTTCGTAATAAACTGACTTCCCAACAGAGATTTGGTCATCTCAATTCCCTGAGCATCATCTCCTGTAACCAGAATGTCATCAACATATACCATGACGACAACCGTACCTATAGGAGTCTTCTGGATGAACAATGAATGGTCCGCATTTGATCTCTTAAACCCCTGTCGTTCAATCAGCTGGGAAAGCTTCTGGAACCATGCCTGTGGACTCTGTTTAAGGCCGTAGATAGCCTTATGAAGTCTGCACACCATCTGAGTCTCCCCCTCAGCAGCAAACCCCGGTGGCTGCTGCATGTAGACTTCCTCCTGTAGATCACCATACAAGAATGCAATTTTGACATCAAGTTGAAAAATGGTCCAGTCACGTACCACAGCAACAGATAGGAGGATGCGAAGAGTGGAGTGTCGAGCCACTGGTGAAAATGTATCCAAATAATCTACCCCATAGGTTTGGGTAAATCCACGTGCGACAAGTCTGGCCTTGTATCTGTCGAGACGCCCATCCGCGTGATATTTAACTGTAAACACCCACTTGCTACTCACCACAGATGCACCTGGAGGAATGGGAACTAGAGACCAAGTCCTGCGAGACTGTAAGGCACGCATATCCTCTTCCATAGCTAGACGCCAGCAATCAATCTTCATGGCTTCTTGATAGGTTTGTGGAATCTCAACCGACGAGATAGCTGCTGCAAATCTCTGGAAATCACCAGTGAGACGATGAAATGACACTTGAGACGCAAGAGGATATGATGCACATTGTCTTTTCCGCTTCCTATGAGCAATAGGACGATCAAGATCATCTATCACTGTGTTGACTGGTGGATCCTCCTCCTGTAGTAAAGGCTCCTGCACCGGTGCATTATCTAACCCATCATTAGTGATAACATTAGAACATACCTGAGGCGTGCTGGATGGTTGACGTGTAGCTTGAGCGGGCCCTGACTACCTTGTGTAGAACTTAGGGAATGGTACAATGGGAGGTGGTGGTGGTGGTGGTGTAGTGGACTCGGATTGACCCAGGCTTGGAGGTGGGGGCACATAGACATTAGTATCCGTGGGTGTTGAGGAAACCAATCTGTCACCTGCAGGGGAGAAGTACATAACTGGTTCGAAAAATGTAACATTAGCAGTCACATAGTACTTGTCATGAATGGGGTCATAGCAACGATATCCTTTCTGTGTCCTCGAGTAGCCCACAAAAACACACTTGACAGCTCTAGGAGAGAGCTTGTCAAGTCCTGGAGACAAGCAGTGAACAAAAGCGACTGTCCCAAAGACACGAGGTGTAAGTGAAAACAAGTCCTTGTCAGGAAAGAGAACATAGATAGGAGCCTTTTCCCCAAGAACAGTAGAGGGCATGCGATTGACCAGATAGCATGCTGTAAGTATAGCATCCCCTCAAAAGGCTAAGGAGGCACAACTCTGAATAAGTAATGTGCGAGCAATATCAAGAAAGTGTCGATGTTTCCGTTCTGCAACACCATTTTGTTGAGATTTGTATGCACATGTGGTTTGGTGGATAATGCCCTTAGAGGAAAGAAATTGAGCAAGAGAACGAGTGCAGAACTCCAATGCATTATCAGTACGCACATACTTAATAGTAGACGAAAAAACATTTTACACTTCATTGATAAGATTTTTGGATAACACTTCCTGCTTCTAATTTATTTTTTAGAAGAAAAGTCCAAGACACTCGAGAGAAATCATCAACCACAACAAGATAAAACCTGTGCCCCTGTCGATCTGGGACACGACTCGGACCCCAAATATCTATATGAAATAACTCAAATGGGGAGCGACTGCTCCGACCCTGACGACTAGGGGAGCTAGATCGATGGTGCTTCCCTAACTGACACGCTTCACAACGAAATGACGAATTCGGAGAGATCTGAGGCAGGAGGTAACACATTTTCTGTAGCGGCAAGTGACCAAAGCGAAGATGCCATGTATATGGAGAAGCGGAACCCTGAGAGTGTAGTGATACGCCAGCGTAGGAGTTCCGTACTAGACGATAGAGGCCATTGTGCTCAGAACCACAACCAAACACCCTGCCCGTTAGTATGTCCTGAAAAATGACAGAAGATGGATCAAATATAGCACGATAGTGCAAATCTTTTGTAATCTGACTAATTGATAATAAATTCATGGAGAACTCTGGTGCATGTAGAACATTCTGTAAGTGCATGGAGGGCAACAAAACAGTCTCCCCCTGACCGACAATAGGGGAATGAGTGCCGTCAGTTATGAGTACGGAGCGACCAGACTGTATAGCTCTATAGGACCGCAGGTTATCTCTATCACAGCAGAGATGATGGGTGGCTCCAGAGTCAACAATCCAACCTGAGAGATCATGGTTATGATAGGAGGCAGAAGTACTACCTGAGGTACTGGCAGTAGCAGATGTACTAGCTGACGCAGAAGCCGCAACGTCGGATGTATCAACACCCTCTGATGATGACTGTGGCATAATATCACGAAGCCGTGCCACTAGCTCCTCGAACCTGTGATCTGGAGTAGATACTGGTGGACCCTGAACATGATCAACGACACGTGCAAAAGGAGGGAATCCGTGCTTGGAATAGCATGTATCCTCAGAATGACCAGTACGACGACAGAATGAGCACGCCGAACGCACACGACCTCCACGTCCACGGCCACCACTTCCTCTGCCACGAAATGAAGACGAACTATCTCGTCCTCTGGAGACCGCCATTGCCGAAGGAGGTGGAGTCGCTGCACTGGAGGGAACTGATATACGACTGAGCCTCCTGTAGACTTCTTCCATCGGAGGAATAGTGGCATCGGCGAGGATCTGAGAGCGGGCTGCCTCGTACTCTGGGTCAAGGGCAGCAAGTAATACGCCTACCATAGTGGCATTGCGGAACGTCTTCTGCTGTTCGGGGGTGGCTGTGAGCGGGATGGTGCTATATAATTTCTCGAATATTCCACGAAGGGACGTGTACAGAGAATGAAGAGGCCGCCCGTTTTGCTTCGTTGTAAAAATATCATGCTGCAACTGTAGCATCTTTGTCTCGTTCCGCACTTGAGAATATGTAGTAGCAAGAATATCCCACATCGCCTTGGTGGTGGGTTGATGAAGGATGTCGTTGGCTATCTCCATCGTGAGCGTTCCTGACAGCCAAACCTTGGCATAAGCATCATCAGCCTCCCATGAGGCATATATCCCCGTCTTTTCTGCCGGCTCATCCTCGGTAAGAATATGCTTCTTACCACATGACTTCATAAGACTCAGGAACTGCATAGCCCATAGTTCTTAGTTCGTCCCATCCATTTTGACAATTGGTGCTGAACCTTTAAAGGCACCTATGGAGGGCATATCAATCTTTTGATCTGACATGATGCCGGAGAAGAAAACCTTGGGATGATAGACAGATGATCGTTTGACTACAGAGACTGGATCAGATTCAAGTGCATATGTAGACGTTATGCACTTGAACCCATAGGCGAAGAAGTGCCGACCGAGAAAAAGAAGCGCAAGGAAGAGTTACGGCAGCCCCAACGGTAGAGGAGCTCGGCTGGAGAGGGCCTCGGCGGAAGAGGATCTCGCGGCTGGGAGGTGCCCTCTGGTGGGCGGCAGCGGGTGGGATGAACGATGGCTGGAGGGGGGTGCCGTGGTGGAGAGGCGACGGCTGGGGCTGGGTGCCGCGGTGGAGAGGCGGCGGCTGGGAGCGGCTGGGGGCCTCGGGTGGAGAGGCGGCGCCGGGGGGGGGTGGTGGAAACCAAAAACCCTAGATTAGGGTTTTGGCTCTGATACCATGTTAGAGTCAATGATACTCTTCTGTGTTATTCCATAGAGCCCTCGGGTCTCTTATATAGAGAGAAAACCCTTGGATAAATTACATAGACGTACATGAGATAAATAGGAAATACGTAATAGTACATCATGACATAACGTAAACCTCTACACTGACAATATTAATATTCAATATTATGTGTGTATGTGTGGTGTTTGCTGAGCTTCCTAATTTTTATTTTGTGCGTGCATCTTAGATTAGCATGATATCTGTATGCGTCATGTCTGGGAGTGGTTTACTGATTACTATTTTGGTTGAAAGAGGGGTATGTGTGTGTGCATGCAGGGGTACAGATGCATGCAACACATTTTTACTCATTACTATTTTGGTTGAAAGAGAGTTCTTTAAAGAACCAAGTGCGATCATAAAAAACGTCACTGATTCACACACCTCAAAGGCTCAAATCAAAATATTATTGTAGACTAGACTTATCCAACCCAAGATTTAACCGACCCATCTGAAGCTAATGCAGTTTAACGGTCTTTGTTCTGATGAGTACATTTTTTTTTCTGAACACAACATGAGAACGGATTATAACATTGTTTTTTTTTGAAAATTCGTATTTTGCTGACCTGGATTTTAGATATTGACGGTAAAGGAAATGTCTTGGTTCTGCAATTTAGGTGAGAGCACTTTTCATTGGCAATATTGAAAGGTGAGATGAGGGTGGTTGGGGTAAGAGAGCAGGATAGTAGCTGCAAGGTATACATCAAGCAGGATGAAATTACAGGAGAACATCTGGATTTAACGTGGAACCTTACTCCATATGGAGCGAGATGAATCCACATAAGAAGGTCGCTTAAGGGCCCGACCTGTATATTGAATTCTCTTTCTCAACTGTTACTATTAGAAAATACAATGCGGAAGCGAATATCAGAGAGAAAAATGAAAACATTGAGGAACAACATGATTTTGTGGAACCCTACTCCCTAAGGAGCATGATGAAACCATGAGAGAACGCCTCAAGGGTTGATCGTTCATTGAACTTTCTCATTTGATACGGGGGGGGGGGGGGGAGGGGGGGGGGTCTGGGGCGTCTTATATAACCTCCATAGACCCTCCAAAGCCCACCATTTGTAGATGTGAGACTAAACATTAGGATGTGGTAAATGGATCTTGGAGAGATCCATTTACTCATCTACATATAAGTGGTGCATACTCGAACACTCCCCCTCAAGCTGGAGCATGCAATGCCCAGCTTGTACAAACAGAAAGAAATCTCAAACTTACAATACAAGACACTACATATAATATCAATTCAATGGGCACAACTGTCATTTGCTCTCGAGGACATTGCATCTCATGCTATGCATGTGAGGAGGAGCAAATGGGTTGGAGTGTGAGTCAAACTGAATCTCTTCGTCGGAGAGCATGTGCTTTGTACTGCACCTGTCAGAGTTATTGCAACTGGAAATTATTCCCCTCGTCGAAGTACTCTGGCCCACCCCAACATACTGACAACTGCTCCATCTTTGAAAGGGCCGAACTGAAAAAGCCGTGGAGACATCCTCGTCAGAGTTGGAGTCTGAAAAAGTCTCCTCGTCGGAGAACTGTGTCTCTCCCATACTGGCTTAGAGAATGTGATATCTACTCTGGAGTTCCTATGAAACCACATGAAAACCCTAGCCCACATGGCATAGGGAATGGGATCTCTACTCTGGAATCCCTATGGATCACATGAAAACTTTGACCAAATAACAAAAGTTCGGGACCACATAAAAAAGATCGCTCACATGTACACCTGAAAAGGAGTTTCTCTCTGGAGAACTCGAAGAAAATAGGTCACTCAAATATGGAGTGCCTCAAACTTGGACTCTAAACCGATCCACAGAGTCTGAAATTGAACTGTAGAGTCTGAAAATCTTGCTGGTATGGAATCTGACATCTGAATCTGGAATAGGCCTGTAACTCTACACAATACTCCCCCTTTCTCCCATACTTGTCGGAAAACAATGGCATCGACAAAGTTGGGAGAATACAAGAGAACATGGGAAAAATAAAACATCACATATGCCATCACAATTTCTCGGCTTTTCTTCTCAATCAACTTTTTTTCCAAATCATTTTTCTTCTTCGGCTATTTCATTCTTTTTAATAGCCTTCACATCCCCCCTTTTTTAAATAAGTCGTTCATCAATTTTTTCGACTTTTCATTTTTTTCTTTGCGTACGATTTTTTTTGTATGCGCCTCTCTTTTTTTCAAAACAAATACCTTTCCCCTTTTTTAATTGGCCCAACTTTGGGAAGGGAGCAACAATTTTTTTTACGTGTAGCAGAGGAACCCTTCCCCCATTTTTTTTATAAAGGGCCATCGAGCCCCTTTCTCCAATGCAAGACGATAGGGTCGAAGGGAACCCATCTCTCGAAGCCACCCCCGATGGGGTTTTCTCCTACCGCTGCCTGCAGGAGGTTTGGTCCTCTCGTCGCCTCCACCTGCTAGAGAAGGCCTCCGCATGGTAATGCCGCACCTCCATATGCGGCTGGAGGATGGCAACGCAACCCATGAGTAGTAGGGCAACGGATGTGGGTGAGTTCGATCTTGCGCTGCCTATAGATCTGGGAGGAGCTCCGCCTCCCCGATGATCGGCACGATCACCTGGAGGTATTCGCGCTGGCGCATGATCGAGGGGCAGCACTGGAGTCGAAGGGGGTGCGTTGTCGTCGCCTTGAGATTCTAGGAACATGGATATGCATCGTTGCGTGGACTGTGGGGGGGCACTGCGCGAGAGATGTACCTCCCCCCTTTTTTTCTCAGATTTGGAGGAGGATCATGTGACATGAACATGGATTTTACCACCGGTAGAAGATGGACCTCATCGCATGGGGCTTGCCGACCAGTTTGGGTCTTGATCTGGAGAGGATCTAGCTCATCGCTGGTGGTTTTTGGAAGATGCCCAACTGGATTGAACAGAGGAAAACCAGGGCTTTTTACGACATGCTGGAGAGATCTGACTGGAGATGCCGAACAGAACATGGTTCCAGGAACCGTGGAACCCCAAATTAGGGTTTCAATAGAAACCCTAAAACTTGATCAAACCTTGCAAAATCTGAAGATGATTAAAATGTCAATGCAATATTAGGATTTCAAAGGACACCTTATAACTCCTCTTGATTTTGAACAAGTCTTTGAACAATATAAATAATCTTCCAGAATGAATTCTCGAATCTCGGACATAAATAAAGAGCATAAAAAATATTCTTGAGAATCTAACCCGCTCTAATACCATATTATATAATATAATGCCGAAGCGAATATCAGATAGAAGAATAAAAACATTGAGGAACAACATGATTTTGCGTGGAACCCTACTCACTAAGGAGCGGGATAAAACCACGGGGGAATGCCTCAAATGGCTTATCATTCATTGAACTTTCTCATCTAATACAGGGGCGATTTGAGACTTCTTATATAGTGTGAACCCCTCAGGATCCGGGTACCCGTTAATCACACACTCGCACTATTATTCACATGAGATCGCATGAAGTTACATAAAAGCAGGGAAAATTTTTCGCGCGGCTAATTATCCACATGACATTCACATCCACAACATAACCACAAAGTAAAAGATATACAAATGGCACCAAAATTCCTTTTTTTTTATATTCATATCCATTTACAACTTGCACAAGCATCTTCCATATTACAACATATATCCCAAGTGATACAAAAGAGATAGCATTTACGTCATCATCTAAACAAAAACTGAGACAAATATTTCATACCGTCTAGTGTATACTCTGTCTCCAGGAAGCATGTTTAGCTACTGAGCTGCTACTAAACTGCAGGTTGTTTGCCTGCCAAACACGTTAGGAAAGAAGAGGCGTCGGCCATTGCTGGTACCTACCAAAAACTTATATAATAACTAGACATTTAGTATGTGCAAAAGCAAGCAAGTAGAAATGTAGTACAAGTAAAATCTACATCTACTTGCGTAAGTAAAAAGGGGTTTCAAGTTGTTGTAATGCATTTCTAATGATTTCTCCAGAACCCAACATTTTCCCATATAACTCCAAACCTTAACTTCAATAGATTCAGATATAACTCCAGATGATGTAGATATAGATATGGATGATCTAGATGTAGAATCGCCAAGTCTGTTGGCGAAGTAAACTCAAGCGGTGAAGAAGCCTACAAATGGCTCTTCCGTCTCGCCCTCTAATTGGAAGCGCGGTCCAATAGAGGGATAGGTCTACTCCCCAACTACGCCACTGAGACGGGTGAGAGAGACTCCTTAGAAAAGTCGCTCTAGAAAACTGCCCGACTAGTAAGGGCGGACGAGCTCGTACGTAAAACTGAAAACCAAGGATCCCCCGCCTGGGTATCCTAAAAGACAGGGTCAGCGGAACTGGTCTAAAGTCAGGATCCCAACGAGGCGTAAAAACACTGCGAGCTCGCGTAAAAACCGTGAAAAGACTGGGATCCTAGACCCACGCATTAAGCGGCCGCTGCCCTAACTGGGCTTCCTTTCCTCCGCCCAGTTGAGGGTCACCGCGCCCTCGCACAGTCAAGTGTAGAGTCACCATGACTGGCCAAGAATTGATTTTCATACTCATTCACTGACACATTCACTTCCTTGACTATTCATTTTGTCTTCAATCATTTCTATGGTCAACTTAACAGATCTGAGTATGTTATTAACAATAATAGTGATTCATACTAAGAATTAATTGACGAGTTAAATGGTCTTACTGATCACAGAAATTTATAATTTAATTCATATATATGAATTTACTAATTTCCTATTAGAAGAATGGTCAATCAAGAAGAGATCAAGTGCTTAGTCTGATGAAGATAACCTCAAGGTTATTTTAATTTGCGTATATAAAATGCCAACAAAACGAATATATGTAATTATGTTTTGAGACTAAAATCATATGGGAGGCCTCAGATTATAATAGCAGATAAACTTATCAATACAATAGTAATACAAACAAATTATTTCTGTTGTTCATATTTTGAAAATTCGCATTGGGTCTCAGACAATGGTTTTCAAATGTTATCTGTTTTGGATTTTGATTTTAATAAACTTAATCAAATTTACCCTCATTGCACAACCATCCGGTGTTCTCATCCAAACCACCACTGTTACAGTAGTAGTATTATGGTTACAAACAGGGGCCAGCTACTATACGAAATGTCGCAGTGAAATGACCAAAAGTTGTGAAGATACAACTGTATGTCCAATTTTTCTTATTCTGTTATATATATGTGTGTGTACATAGTATGGAGACAGAAATAGCAATAGGTCAGGCATTTTTTTTCAAGAGATACACATCTTATTATCTAATATGATTAATCACTATCATATATTAATTTTAAGCTTATATTGGTAAGTCGTGACTTCACATAAAGTTATGAACAATTGTACCTCTAATCCAAGCTTAACCTCTAGAAATAAATCCCCCATGTTTATTATTATTTGAACTTGAATCTAAAAATAACTTACAGACAGACAAAAGCAGATAAATTTTCATATATATATATATATATATATATATAACATAAACCTGGTAGCAAACAGAACACAGAAACAGAGAAGTTATTATATAGGAATAGTGCATTTTCACGGTTCACTTATTTATAGGAACTCTTCGTAATAAATCCAGTTTGCCAAAAATGCATATATATATATATATCTTTAAGTCAATAACAAAACCTACCACATGGACCTCTATCCTATATATATATAATGATATGAGGTTCCTACTGGTGCATAATATAATTTGCTAGAGCATTCTATTCACACTGTATAACCCAACATCAAATCTGACCCCTATCTTGCAAAGAGAGAGAACATCCTATGGGTTAATAAGAAGTAAATTTTTTTATCTGAACTAAAATAATTGTTAGGTTATAAATATAACTACATGCAATTGGTATAACTTGAAAGAGAATCCATATTTAAGATCCAAACATAACTTGAAGTTTAAAATTCATCAGCCGAAAATGTATTTCACAAGGAAAAGAACATCAAGAATGTGAATCAACATGTATGACAGCAAATGGAGGACTATGGAGTGTACCTAATTGGACCAAAATGGCATGCAATAGCTTTGATTTGCAGAAGAACAGCAGTTGGATGAGGAAGGAGGCTTCAATCCCAGTTCCAGCTGCAGTCCAGAAAGGGGAAGAACAATGGGTTTTGGTTCGCTAAGGCTGGAGAAATAGAAAGTTTTGAAGAGAAGGCTGCTCTCTATATATAGAGAGTGAGGGCTCAAATGCTTGCCAAGTTGTGGAGGAAAATGTTAAGTGGAAAGAGGGTAAAGGCCATGTGTGGAGGGAATAAAGAGATATAGCCGACTGATGTCTGCTACCAGAATTAAATATTTTAATATTATTTTTTAACCAAAACTCTCATTATTTGAGATACTAAAAATTGACCGTAACGCGCATCGGACCTCGGATTTCGACCCGCGATATCTTGATTTGATCGTCTTTCAATGACGATTAAAATGAGTATAATATTGATATACTTCCGGTCGAGTTTTGAATACCCGAAATTTTCGGATACGGTTTTTGTTTAAGGTTAAATTTTATGATTTAAAAATATCAAACGACCTCCGATTGACGAACGGTCGATTCCGTTGGTCTTGTATCGTCGAATAGGATCTAATGATGGTCTCGATTCATTTTGCGGTTTCTGAATTTGCGTCGCGGCTTTTTCACGGCGCGCGCTACGATGCCACCGATTTTCGGTCGATTTCGCCCGAACGACTTTTGATTTACGATCAATGGATCGTTTTAGGTTGTTTGACATTGACAAACAACTTTATTGAATTAATCGGACTCTAATCGGTCGGGTTCGGGTTTAGCGGATTCCGGATGTTACAAATATAAAAACCTCAAAGGGAGTCTCGTCCTCGAGACTCGAGTTAAGGTTATTAGGTGTCTTGTTTGATTTCTTATGGTCATAAAAACCTCAAAGGGTTTGGAACCCATAAAAACCTCAAAGAGAAAACAAGCCATCTATTTATCATGTATCTAACTACAAAAAGCTTGTTTTGATGCTTACATCAGAAAAGTTGCGGGTGTCGTGCCCGCATGTCGGCTTCGGTCTCCCACGTCGCTTCTTCGATGCTGTGACAGTGCCACAAAATCTTGACCAATGGAATCTCTTTGCTGCGAAGCTTCTTCACAGCACGATCAAGTATCTGGATTGGCTTCTCTTTATAAGTCAGATTCGGCTCTACATCAAGATTCTCGTAACTGATGACGTGTCGAGGATCGTGGACATACTTCCTTAGGTTGGATATATGGAAGACATCATGGATAGCTGATAGATGTGGAGGAAGGGCTACTCGGTAGGCCACCTTCCCCACTCTTGCAAGAATCTCAAATGGACCCACATATCGCGGCGCCAGCTTGCCACAAACACCAAATCTCTGTACCCCCTTCATGGGAGATACTCGCAAAAATACCCAATCTCCGACCTGTATTTACAGGAGTTTTATTAGTATATGAGATTAAGTTAAATTTGTAATAAAGGAAAGAGAAGAAGATTGGATACCTGAAATTCCAAATCTCTTCTCCGACGGTCTGCATAGCTCTTCTGGCGGCTCTGTGCCGTCAGAAGCCTCCGTCTCACAAGATCAACAGCTTTCGCGGTCTCCTCCAAGAGGTCTACGGAATACAAAGCATGATCACCTACCTCACGCCAACTGAGAGGTGTGAGGCATCTCCGCCCGTATAGGGCTTCGAATGGTGCCATGCCAATACTGGAGTGATAGCTGTTGTTGTACGTGAACTCCACTAACGGCAGATGGTCCTTCCAGGACCCTTTCCACTCCAAAGTGCATGCACGAAGTAGATCCTCAAGCGTCTGAATGGTGCGCTCACTTTGCCCGTCGGTCTGTGGATGATATGCAGAACTCATCTTCAGCTCTGTCTGTAGTGCTGACATGAACTGATGCCAATAATGAGATGTAAATCTCGAATCTCTGTCAGACACCACCTCACGTGGTATACCATGCAGCCTGATAATGTTCTGCACATAGAGCTTGGCCAACCTGGATGGAGTGTAAGTCGTGTTGACAGGTATGAAATGAGCTGACTTGGTCAACCTATCAACAACGACCCATATAGAATCATGGCCACCTGGTGTCTTTGGCAGACCTGTGACAAAATCCATAGAAATGCTCTCCCACTTCCACTCGGGAATGGGGAGAGACTGCAGTAATCCTGGCGGTCTCCTGTGCTCAGCCTTGACCATCTGACAGGTCATGCATCTGCTAACATGTAGCGCCACATCGCGCTTCATTCCATCCCACAAGAAATGTCGACGCAAATCATGGTACATCTTCGTGCTACCTGGAAGGATAGATAACCGTGAACTGTGTGCCTCGTCCAAAATGTCTATGCGAAGCTGCTCGTCATTGGGTACAACGACCCGTCCTGCCTTCCATAAAATAGACTCTTTCATGACAAAATCATCAAATTCATCCTTGATGGCGCGCATGTATCTATCTCGGATCCAAGTATCTGTCTTCTGTCCATCTACAATACGATCCCAAAGACTGCTGTATCGTGGAGGCACAGTGGTAAAAATGGATGTGCTCTCCTGAGGATGGCAATCTGTCAAAGCTGCAAGCGTATCCCACGTGTATAGCCAGTTCGCCGTACCATCAGCATGCGCTCTCCTGCTAAGTGCATCAGCCACCACGTTTCCCTTACCGGGATGGTAAGAGATCGTGCAATCATAATCCTTCAGCAGCTCGAGCCATCTGCGCTGTCTCATGTTCAACTCCTTCTGATCAAAGATGTACTTTAGGCTCTTGTGATCTGTGAAAATCTCGAAGTTCACCCCATATAGATAGTGGCGCCAGATCTTCAAGGCGAAGACAACTGCCGCCAACTCTAAGTCATGTGTGGGGTAGTTCCTGTAGCATCCGGTTTCCAATCAAACCCGAAGTCGTCCGATTTTGGGTCTAATGAACCCAAAAACGTTGTCGGTCAATACTAAACAACTTAAAACGATCAATTAATCGTGAATCAAAAGTTGTTCGGGAGAAATCGACCAAAAATCGGTCAATCCGTAACGCGCGCCGTGAAAAGCCGCGACGCAAATTCGGAAACCGCGAAACAAACCGAGACCGTCATTAGATCCGATTCGACGATACAAGACCAACGGAATCGACCGTTCGTCAATCGGAAGCCGTTTGATATTTTAAAATCGTAAAATTTAACCTCAAACCGAAATCCGTATCCGAAAATTTCGGGTATTCAAAACTCGACCGGAAGTATATCAACATTATACTCATTTTGACCGTCATTTTGAGACGATCGAAAAGAGATATTGCGCGTCAAAATCCGAGACTCGAGGCGCGTATACGGTTCGTTTTAAGTTTGTCAAATAATAAGAGAAAAAAAAATTATAAAAAAATAAATTATTACAGGAGCCGATTACTGCTTGTCTGCTTCCAAGACAGGACAACTGGAATTCCATACTTCTCCACTTGGCCATTTCCCTTTTCCTTGTGGCAGCACCTTAGATTGCCTCCTTCCTTATAAATATCATCATAAGACCAACCATCTTTTTCTCTACTTATCTCCAACGTAGGAAGCCATACCCCTTTTTCTTCTCCATATTTCTTGCCGAAGCCTCCTGCCACTTCTGACCAGCAGCATGGAAGCTGCCGATTTCTTCTTCTCTTGAAGCTCTTAATGCATCCTCCTCCTTCCAACTGTTATTACTGCAAGTTGGTTGTTACAAGCAACCATAGGTATTGCTGCCCAAACCTCTTAATTGAGATAATGTAAGGACAATTGGTACATGTTACAGCCCCTGCAGCTCTTGATTTCCACTGTTGCTTCAAATAGCAGCTGGAGAAACCACTATCAAGGCACCATTGCATGCAATTAATTCTCCCAATTGAAGAATCTAAATAGGTACCTCCTTCCTCATCCTATTGCTGCTATGCATGTAAATTATACATGATCTTTTATACAATCCTTCACCTCTTTTGCTGCCATTCATGAAGTTATCCTCATTCTTTTCTCCTCTTTCAATTTTTTTGAAATTTCAGTGGCTATGCATGTAAACATTTCCATTTCATACATATTGTTTGCAATTAAGACATGTATGATCTCACTCGGATGGCTACACTTCTCAAAATTTTGCATCTATTCAATTATTCTTGAAATAGAATTATTAAAACCTCAAATTCTGGAAATCAGATTACAAGAAACTGATTTGAGTGGCATAATAATCTTGAGTTGGTAGGGTATATATCTAAAACAGTTGAGACATTAATTGTGGGGTTCATAACCTTTATTTTCTATAGGATTTTAAGGACTATCATAAGGGATTATATTCCACAAATATAAAGAAAGCAGTGTTGATTTTTTTTTTTTAAAAAAATCAATCAATCAGTCTGAGATTTACCATAGGATACCTAGGTAAATGTTTGAGATTCTGAATAAGTATTGATGAAATTACAACTTTAGATATTTGTGTTTAATTGCCATTCAATTAGAATCTAAATAAATTCCTAAGGAGGGCTAACATTCAGGCATGCTACACATAATTTCTAACCCGATAATGAAGATATCAAATTTTATTATAGTATTCTTCCTGTAAAATCCAGTAGATGTCAACCATATTATATTCTTCACATAACTATGGGTTTTTATTGACCAATATGTATAAAGGAACTATATATTCATATCTTTACTTGCACATTGAATTCCATCTCAAAGGTCTGAGTCTAAGTTTAAAAAAAAAATAATTGATAAGGTTTGATCTACAGAACATTTAATTGCCATTATGTACCTAAATTTCGATCAGCCTGTTTGTTCATTATTTAGATTAATAAATTCCTTCCATATTATTTTCATTATGTCATTCTTTTATGGAATCATGGATAATACCTGATTCTGCATTATTCAAAATAGAGATTAATCATTAACAGACGGATAATCTGTCTTTGCAATCATACCAAATTTTTATAAGCTGAGGTGACCCAAATTAGTTTCAATAAGAACTCTGGTATGCTCTTCTACACATCTAAACTCAACTAATATCACTATGATTAAATTCTACATTACTACCAAGGATTTCCAAAACATAAACATGCTAGAAAGTATATATCTCTTGTTTTATTACTCTCTTTTACCAAGGATCAAAGGAGGATTTCCAAAACTTAAACATATGAGAAATACGTATAGTATATGGTTGTAATAAATTATATAGTACCAAGTAATAGATGTTCAAAAGTGACAAAGTTGGGGTTAGATGCTGGCAGCAAGTTATCTTTCATCAAGTATTTGGAGTTTAGAACTTGAAATCATTTCTAAGTAATTTGGTGTCATCTTAATAGTCGACATAGGTGAAGAATCTGAAGAAGGATGATCTTGTATATGGTTTATAACTTATCCTAGCCATGAGAATCTTGGGAATCGGTGATACTAATATTATAAGTGCCGGTCATGGTGACTTCTACACCTGATCGTGCGAGGGCGCGGTGACTCTCACCTGGGCGGAAGAATAGGAAGCCCAGTTAGGGCAGCGGCCGCTTAATGCGCGGGTCTAGGATCCCAGTCTTTTACACGGTTTTTACGCGAGCTCGCAGTGTTTTTACGCCTCGTTGGGTTCCTGACTTTAGACCAGTTCCGCTGACCCTGTTTTAGGATACCCAGGCGGGGGATCCTTGGTTTTCAGTTTTTCGTACGAGCTCGTCCGCCCGTACTAGTCGGGCAGTTTTCTAGAGCGACTTTTCTAGGGAGTCTCTCTCACCCGTCTCAGTGGCGTAGTTGGGGAGTAGACCTATCCCTCTATTGGACCGCGCTTCCAATTAGAGGGCGAGACGGAAGAGCCATTTGCAGGCTTCTTCACCGCTTGAGTTTCTTCGCCAAACAGACTTGGCGATTCTATATCTAGATCATCCATATCTACATCTACAACATCTGGAGCTATATCTGAAACATTGAAGTTAGAATTTGAGAAGTTATGATCAAAAGACCATTTTCTCTACCTAAGAATTTAAATAAATTAATAGATCTCTACAATCTCAACTTTTCTATTTTTCACTCGCCAACTTGATCTCTAAGGAAATTGATATATGCATTCACACTCATACACTCATGATTACGCAATTGCTATATAAATATGACATATGGGAAATGCCGGGTTCTGGGGGAAACATTAGAAACGCATTACAAACAAACCCTTTTTACTTACGCAAGTAGATGTAGATTTTACTTATACCACCTTTCTACTTGCTTACTTTTGTACATATTAAATGTCCAGTTATTTCTATAAGTTTTTAGGAGGTACCAGCAATGGCTGACGCCTCTTCTTTCCTATTTTGTGTGTGGCAGGCAAACAGCCTGCAGCTCAGTAGCTATATGCTTCCAGGAGACAGAGTATATACGAGACGGTATGAATTCCTTGTCTCAGTTTTTGTTCAAATAGTGGTGTAAATGCTATTTCTTTTGTATCACACTTTGGGATATATGATGTAATGGAAGATCCTTGTATACGTTGTAAACTGATATGAATATTAATGAAAAGAATTTTGGTGCCATATTGTCTCTTTTATCTTGTGGTTGTGAATGTGAATGTCGAATGTCACTTGCAAATATATTCATTGCGAAAAATTTTCCCTACTTTTCTACAACTTCTGCGATCAATGTGAATGAATTATTGCGAATTTTGTCGTAAACGGGTACTCGGATCCTGAGGGGTTTATATCTACCGCCTATGCAGCCAAAGGAAGAAGCCAATCCGCTCCGGAAGTCCGAGAGCCCAAAGAAAAGCACAATCCCTGCTAAGCATCTCCGAGAGCGACGACAGTGGCCGAGAGATAGCCTCAAAGGCCTTCTTGACCGAGAAAGGACCCCCCCTCCAAGACCAGTGGTCCCGTCCCCTCGAAGGGCTCCCCACCTTCCTCAACGGCTTCTAGCAAAACCAAGAACTCCTCCAGTTTCCGGTCTGAAAAATTTACTGAGAAGGTGGGAGACCAATTGCCATCAACCCAGCAATCTGCAACCGAGCAGAATTTGTCATCAGCCAAGGCGTACAACCGGGGGAAGCGCAAGCATAGGCCCCCGTCCAATCATCCGTCCAAAGGAAAAAGAATCTCCCCCACCGAGAACCGTCCTAAAGAGCGCAAGATTCTTCAAGAAGACCTCCACAACTCCCCTCCAAAACCTCGTAGGTGCGACAATACGGGGGACCTGCGAAGGTAACGTCCCCCCCACACCATAGATCCGCCGAATCACATCACAACAAAGATCCTCCCTCGACCCCCATATCCTACCAACCCACTTAAGGAGCAAAGCATCATTCATTTGCTCCAACGACTTCACCCCCAACCCTCCCTGATCTTTCTTGCAAGTAAGGTCCTCCCACCCTACCAGGTGGACCCCTCTGGACCCACCCATCTGCTTTCCCCACAGAAAACACGCATCCTTTTCTCAATCCGGGCTCTGATCCCCTTAGGCATTCGACGATTAGATAAAAAATAGATCGGGATGGACGCAATGACCGCATTTAACAGAACCAGCCTGCCTCCTCTCGACAAGATCGCACACTTCCACCCCGCCAACCTTTCCTCCACCCTCTCTGCCACCCTCAGTCATTCTCTCGTTCGCGTTTTGCCCAAGGCCCAAATAATCCATCGGTAGAGAAGAGCACGCCGAACACAACGCCATTTCACACGCATCGACCTCCACATCCGTAAGGTTGAAAGGGACAAACTTTGATTTGCTATCATTCTTAACCATTACCCGACAACTCACCAAAAATCTCCAGGGCCATAGCCATGCCCCTAGCCTCCTCCGCCCCCAATGAAAAAAAGCGTATCATCGACGAATTGCAGGACAGGGACCAGCACACCCTCCCTGGAAAACCCTTCGACAGGCCCCTGTTGACCACCCGAGTGGCAATATCAGAAAGGACATCCGCCGCAAGGATAAAAAGCGTGGGTGCAAGAGGGCACCCCTGGCGCACCCCCCTCCTTGGCTGAATCAGACCCCCCTCCGGACGACTATTAACCATGACCGAAAACGAGGCAGTGGTGACACATCTCCTCATCCAAGAAATCCAAACCTCCGGAAAACCCTTTCTCCTATGCACCGACCAAAGAAATCTCCAATCTAGGCTTATCGTAGGCCTTTGCAAAGTCCACCTTCCACAAGATGCCACAGGTGCCCCTCCTCTTCCATTCCGCAATGATCTCAGACGCAAGTGTAAGGCAGTCCGCAATTTGCCTCTCAGGGACGAAAGCCGACTGCGACGATGAGACAATAGAGCCAAGGACGCCGGCCAGCCGGGAAGCGAGAACCTTTGCGGCAATAAGATCTAGTGCATTTGACACCACAATTGGTCGATAATCATCAATGGAAACCGGCGCCGTTGTCTTCGGCAACAAAATGATGAGAGCACGATTGATCTTATCAAACCCAGCGTTTCCCCAACAAAATTCGGAGACCACCTCCAACACCTCCAGCCCCCACCAGGTCCTAAAAATCCTTGTAGAATGACACCGGGAAGCCATCAGGGCCCGGAGCGGCGTCGGTGTTCCAATTCCACACAACATCCTTAATCTCTTCAAGGGTTACATCACGAACTAGCACGTCGAGGCAGGAGTCTGCCACCACGCGGGTGTCGGGGCCCAGCCACCTCCATACCCTCGGAATGGTTCGAGATGACACGTTCCTGAAGTGGCCCGCGATAGCCTCTCCTTGTTCCCCTCCACTCGAGCCTCATCAATGCAAATGGATAGCAGCGCGTTGAACCTGCGCCTCCCGCTAGCAACACAGTGGAAGTAGGAGGTATTCGCATCCCCCTCCCGGAGCTACGAACTTCTCGACTGCTGTTCCCACTCCGTGACGCGTTTTTATCCTCCAGCGCAACTTTCGATTGAGCAGCAGCACGGTCAGCCAACTCACCCACCGTGAGATCCCTTTGATCTTCCACAGAATCGAGATATCGAATGGTCTCCTTGGCCTCCTACCTTGTAGCACGCCTTGCAGCCCTCGTCTCTCGCTTGAATTCCGAAAGTCTAGCCCGCAACGAAGACAACCTTTGGACGAAACGAGCCACCGCGGAGCCCGACACAAGCAAGCCCGACCTGTTAGATTTAATCTAGGTCTTCCAGTATGCAGGATGTACATGTATTAGGAATACCTGAGGGTGATGTGATCATAAACGATTGTATAACCACGACGCTTCCATTCCTAGGGAGTGTTGAAACGGGTCTGAATTTTAGTGACTCCTCTCATAGAGAAGTGATCTAATCTTAGTCCAAATGTTGGACTTTGATCTGAATGTGATTCTGATACAATAAGAAGATTAGATCTATGGCTTTGATTTTAATCAAACATCTATGAGAGGTCCGCAAGATCTGGATTTGAGATGTGATCTCAATATCCAAGTCACTATACGTGGAACAATACAATCACCCTGTCCTTATCTTCAAGTATCCGCAGAGAAAGCACATTATCCTTGAAAGAGTTCATGGATAAATTCATTGTTGATATATGTATCCAAGCATCGAGACAATTGATAAATAAATGTGATTTAATTATCATGGATAATATGAATTTGATTCATATTATAAGGAGAGTTATCTGAGATAATTAAATGTGATTTAATTATCAAAGATATGAATAGTGTGAATGTGATTCATATTTTTTGGCACATGAGAATATAGATCCAAGATGATTAAATACAATTTAATTACCATGGGTATGAGTAATATGGATAGCACTATCCATATTAATCATATATATTATAAATGTGATTTATAATATATTAGAGAGAGCATATTGTGATTTATATTTGTTAATTAATTATTGGTGTGAATTGGATCACATTAGATGATTAATCAAAATATGATTTACATTTTGTTTTGGGATGTGAATTTGATTCACATTTTTCCAATGGCATTATCACAATATTTCACAAGATAAATTATGAATTATTTTTGTGAAATAATTTACAACAATTGTTTTTGTAAATCCTGGAGATATCATGAGATAATGAGATCTCACGAGATGTTGGTAGCCGTCCCCCATTTTTAGAGGATATGGTTTATCTCCTCATTATCTCCAAGGATAATTAATTGATTTGATTTGAATTTAAATATATTGATTTAGCGATATATATTAAATTAAACTAAATTTATTGTTGTTGTATTTTCTTTACAACAAGATCATAGCCATTGAAAGAAAACAAATCAATCTCAACCTATGATTGTGTGTTGTCCATGGATTGGGATCCATGGACTCCCAAAACCTTATATAAGAAGAGACACCCCTTGCTCTTCGAGAGACACGATTAATGAATGCTCTCTCTCTCTCTCTCTCTCTCTTTTTCTCCACACGCCAAGCCTCTCTCTCTTTCTCTCTTATAATGGCCGGCCAACCACGGAGCTGTTGTAAGAGTCGTGATCGACACATCATCGTCGTTATGCTGCCGGATCATCTACTTATGGATCTTCATCTCCTCCGGTGCGTCTCTCTCGTGAAAAAGATGTTGGATCTTGTGTGACGAGATCAGGAAATCCGCCGCTTGGATTATCAACATGGATTGTAAGGAGCACACGTCTCATTAATGCGCTCGTAAGTGTCTCCTCCATCGGATCAGACTTGAGACAGGAGGTTTCTTCGTTTAGAGACTCGATCGCAACCACGCTTCAAGAGGTAAACCTTATACCTAATTGTGGTTTAGATGAAACGATCCGAGAAATGTTCTTGGATCATGTGGTTTCATCCTATTAAAAATTTTAAATTCCGCTGCATCGAGCAATTAGTATGATTAGTCGCTCCGATCGCTCGTTTCCGTGATACGCTTAAGGATTCTTCCCATTTCCTTCAGCCATGACCTATTCCAATGCTTATGCGGAGTGTCCTAATGACAAAAAGTCCACCACAGGTTACTGTACTTATCTTGGTGGTAATCTAGTCAGTTGGAGAAGCAAGAAGAAAACGGTAGTAGCCACATCAAGCGCATGGTCTGAATAATGGGCCATGGCCCAAGCTACCACTGAGTTGATGTAGATCGAGCCAGTCCTCAGGGATGTACACTTACTAGATCCAAGTCCTATGATAATGCGATGTGACAACACTGCAACAATGTTCATTGCAAACAATCATACCTTTCACGAACGCACCAAACATGTGGAGGTCGACTGCCAACTATACCAGGGATATGATTCAACAGGGACACATCAAAATGGAGCCAGTTACCTCTGAAGACCAGACGACTGATGTTTTCACCAAACCTCTCTCCCGATCCCTATTCACTAGATGCATCTCCAAGCTGAGCATGCTGGACATCTATACTCCGGCTTGAGGGGGAGTATTAGAGTATAGTTGAGAGTATAGTTGTTTTGTTTCTCGTTTGTAAGAGTGTGTGTGTAAATGTTTCAGTAACTCAATTCTCCTCCATAAAACGGAGAACCTCTCTAATACACATTTTCCTCCCAAATTTCATTCTCTGATTTTGACAATAGTAAGAGTTGCTCCTTTCCTGAATAGCAATCCTACACTTAGAGATAACTTTAGGTTCCTCTAGATCATATATACTGCATCCATGTTTGCCTGTCGGTGATGCTCCATGAACTGACTAACCCGACTAACAACAAAGGAGATATCTGGCCTAGTGATAGTAACCATGGTTTTAAAAAACGCGCCTCGAGGCGCCGAGACGTAAGCCTCGAGGCGGTTTTCCAAGAAAACCGCCTCGAGGTTATAGACTCAGTCTGGATATCTGAGGCGTAAGCCTCAGAGACCCGAGGCGGTATCGAGGCGGTGAGGCGGTCCCGAGGCGCCGCCTCAGTCTGTTGTGCATTTTCTTAGGTAAATAAATAAAAAAACTATATAAAGTTGTACTTTTATAATAATATTAAAGTTATAAAGCATATCTTAATTACAAACATACAAGTCACAATTGTAATATTGTGTTATAGTATCATCATATGTTATTCCCAAAACATAACATTTCATAAATATACAATTATACATTTATATTACAATCACTGTTGCATCAAAGAAATCATGCAAGTGTACAATGATTGTTTCTAACTAGTATGAACGAATTTTATGTCAACAATTGATATTCTATTGCTTATATCTCTACAACGAGTATAATATATGTTTAAGAAACTGTATATTTGTATATTTTTGTAAGAATATTAGAAATTCACATATTTACAATATTAATATTACTTAATCACAAATTAAAATTAGCATATATGGTTAATATGGTATTCTTTGTACATTTATTAAATTTAAAATATTCAAATTTAGGATCTATGATCATATATTTTGTCAATATTTGAAGTTTACGGTTTTATGATAATATAATTATGCTTAATAATAATTTTGACATGTATTTTCTCTATAAATCGAGGTTTACGCCTCGACCGCCTCAAGGCTTACATCTTGCCTCAATAATTGAAAACCGCCTCGATCCGCCTCACGTTTTTTAAAACCTTGATAGTAACGTAGATAAGCTTTCCCACCGATTCTCCTGTATCCTCCCATGTCTACCTCATATGTATTATCATCGTATAGCCTCATGCTAGTATCCATAGGAGTAGTAGCAAGTCGACACCCAATCATGCCTGTCTCAACTAGCATGTCTATAACATACTTCTTTTGGGTCATCGCAAGACACTGCTGATTCCATGCAAACTCTAACCTCAAGAAATACCGTTGGGTGCCAAGATCCTTGGTAACAAACCGTCGGCCCATAAATTCCTTTGTTTTCTTTATCCCCTGCGCATCATCTCCTCTGACAAGTATGTCATCAACATAGACCATGATAACAACCGTACCTCTGGGGTTCTCTGTTCAAACAATTAATGATATACATTTGATCTCCTGAATATTTGCTTCTCAATTAGATCCGTGAGCTTCTGAACCATGCCCTTGGACTTTGCTTAGGGTCATATATTGCCTTGTGAAGTCTACAAACTTGCTGATACTCCCTCTCAACAACAAACCTCGGAGGTTGCTGCATGCAGACTTCTTCTTGGAGATCACCATACAAGAATGCATTTTTAATATCAAGCTGAATAAAGGCCAATAACGTACCACTGCAACTGAAAGAAGATCTCGTAAAGTGGAGTGGCGAGCAATAAGAGAGAATGTGTCTAGATAATCCACCCCATAAGTCTAAGTAAATCCTCGTGCAACCAATTTGGCCTTGTAATGATCAAGACTCCCATCTACATGGTGTTTCACTGTAAATACCTATTTGCAACTGACAATAGATGTCCCATTGGGAGCAGGGACCAAACTTCAGGTACCATCTCTTCTTCCATGGCCAGACGCCACCTATTGTCTCTTACGACCTTCTGGTAATTTCGTGGGATCTCCACGATAGATAGAGCAACAATGAATCTCCCGAATTCCCCTGACAAGCGATCAAAGGAAACCTGGGAAGAAAAAGTATATGAGGTACATGTAAGTTTCTGCTTCAGAAGTGCAATAGGTACATCCAGGTCATTGTGAATCTCTTCAATCTGTATGCCAGCCTCCTGCAAAGGTTTATGCTTAGACACATCTCCAAACCCATCTTTAGAAACATTGTATTCAGAACAAACCTGAGGCATGCTGGATGACGAGCGATGACAATGAGCAACCAACGAGTATAGTATCGTGACAATGGTAGAGCTGATACTATGGGAGGTGGCAGTACATGAGGTGGTGATGGAGGTGGAGTAGGAGATAAATGTGGAACAACATGTACATGTGAAGATGGTGATGGGCTCATAGGAGGAGGTGGCATGTAGACCTTATCATCTGAATCTGATGAAGTCAACCTAGCACATGTAGGAGAAAAATACATCACCGACTCAAAGAATGTGACATCAACGTGAACATAATATTCTTTGTGCAATAGTTCATATCATCTATAACCCTTTTGCGTCCTGGAGTACGCAACACAAACACATTTGACAACTCTGGTAGAGAGCTTGTCAAGACCTAGAGACAGCTGATAGGCGAAGGCAACGGAACCAAAAACATGAGTGAGTGAGAATAACTCCTCTAGAAAATCTAATGAGAAATTTATTTCTCACCCAATACAGACGAGGGCTTGCAATTCACAAGATAACAAGTTGTAAGAACCGCATCACCTCGGAACGAATGTGGGACACGACTTTGAATAAGATGAGTGCGAGTAACATCAAGTAAATGATGATGCTTTCTTTCTGCAACACCATTTTATTGAGAAATGTAGGCACATGATGTTTAATGAACAATACCATGTGATGAAAAGAATTGTGAGAGTACACGAGTACAAAATTTCAATGCATTATCAGTTCTCACAAATTTGATAGAAGAAGAAAAAACATTCTGCACTTCATTGATAAAAGTTGTAATCAAATTTCCAGCCTCAGATTTGTTCTTCATTAAAAAGACCCATGACAAACGAGAAAAATCATCAACAACAACTAGGTAAAACCCGTGTCTCTGGTGATCAGGAACCTGAATTGGACTCCAAATGTCAATATGAAATAACTAAAAGGGGGAGCTACTGCTCCGACTCTGATGACTAAGAAAAGCATACCGATGGTGCTTTCCCAACTAACATGAGGATGAACGATGTGAGATCTGAGGGAGAACCTGACACATCTTCTGAAGGGGGAGGTGACCAAAGCGCATGTGCCACATGAACGGAGAAACTGGTCATGTAGAATGAGAGGATCTGCCAGCATATGGAGTTCGAAGTAGTCGATAGAGGCCTCACTACTTACGACTACAACAATCACCCTGCCCATAAGGTTGTCCTGAAATCCAGGAGATGATAGTTCAAAAATAGCCCGACAATGCATATCCTTCATTATTTGACTAATATATAATAAATTTATACAAAAGTCAGGTGCATGCAATACATTCTGCTGATGCATCGAAGGCGTCAAACTGATCTCCCCCTATACTGTGATTGGGGAATGAGTCCCATCGACTATGACAACAGTTCTCCTTAGAGGAACTTGCCTGTCAGCTGCAAGCTGATCTCTGTCTCCACACAAGTGATGTGTCACCCTAAAGTCCATAATCCATTCTGTAATATTAGATCCATGACAAGTAGTAAGAGCATAACTGCTACCTGAGGTAGTAGCAGTCGCAGAGGTACTAACCCAAACAAAAGAAACAAATTTGAGTAGCCTTCTGGAGTAGACGAGGAAGCAATGAGACTAGCAAGAGTTATAATGTCCCTCAATCAGGCTACTAGGTCATCGAATCTCTAATCCGAAGGAGTTGTAGGAGAGTCAAATCGTTTCGCTACACGAATCGATGCAGGAAAATCATGCTTGGAGTAGCATGTATCTTCTGTATGCCCAGAGTGATGACAATAAGTACATGGTTGAGGAATATGACCTCTTCTACCACGAGGTCTACATCCACGAAATTGAGAAGAGCCTCCTCTACTGCGGGAAGGTGTCTGAGTAGAAGCAGGTGACGAGGAAGTGGTCCTGTTAAGCCTGCGGAAAGCTTCCTCTATGGGAGGAATAGTAACTTCCTTCAGTATCTGTGAACGAGTCGCCTCATACTCTAGGTCAAGCGCTGCTAGGAATACACCAACCATAGTGGCATTCTTGTATGTCTTATGCTGCTCAGGAATAGAGATGTAAGCTTTATAAAATTGTAGAGCTTCTCGAACATTCCATTCATGTACGTGTATAGAGAATGAAGAGGCCATCCGTTTTGCTTGACTGTAAATATGTCGTGTTGTAGCTACAGGATTTTTGTCTCATTTCTCTCTTGGGAATAGGTGACTGCGAGGATATCCCACATCGCCTTGACGATGGGCTGATGTAACACATTATTGTTGATCTTTAACGTCAATGTACCACGTAACCAGACCTGTGTATAAGCATCATATGTCTCCCACAAGGCGTTGACTCTAGTTTTCTTAGCCGACTCTTCCTCGGTAAGAATGTTTCTTACCCATAGACTTCATGAGGTTCATGAATTGCATGGCATAAAACTCATAATTCGTCTCGCCCATCTTGACAGTTGATGCTGGACCTATGAAGTGCCTATAGCGAGGATATCGACTTTGTTCTCTGACATATTGCCGGATGAAGAAAACTAGGTTTGTATACTAAAAGTACATCTACACAGACCTAGGATTTGGTTGCATGTGTAGACTTGGGATACAATCAAATTCATGAACAAGAAACATATCGCGATGTAGGTGACGGATGGAGGCCGCAAAGGGGTTTGCTGGCGGCAGCGGGAGAGATCCCAGCGGCAATGCATGCAAGAAAGGGGTGCCCTCGACGGTGGTAGCACGCGCAAGAGGGGGGTCCTCGGTGGTGGCGTGTACGGATAAGAAAGAGAGCATGCGGCAGTGGGTGGCAACACCCGAGAGAGAGAGAGAGAGGCAGCGGTGGTGGCACGGGAGAGGAGAAGGGCTGACGAGTGGGGTTTAGGATTTTCTCGGGTACGAGAGCTCCGATCTAGGACCGTTGCTCTGATACCATGTTGGGAAACGAATGATAGTTATTTTTTCCATGGAACCCTAGGGCTTCTTGTATAGAGAAGAGACCTATGTGTAAATTACATAAGATAGACAAAAATAAAGTATGATAAAACAAAACAGAAACATAAATAGATCTCTACAAATGTCAATCATGCTCAGTTTGGAACAACACCTATGAAATGACCATCCGACTAGAGCCCTGGTGAAAATATATGCTGCCTGTTCCCTTGAGCTGACGTGGGAAGTACTGATAAAGCCCTTCTGAATCACGTCAAGAGTGTAGTGGCAATCTACCTCAATGTGCTTGGTCCTCTAATGGAAGGAATGGTTTTTGGTAATGAGAAGAAAAGCCTGGTTGTCACAATGTAGATGCCTGAGAAGTGGTACGTCGAAAGCTATGCCATTCAAAACATATTTAACCCACATCATCTTAGTGCTTCCCTGCTACATGGCTCTGCACGCTGACTTTGCACTAGATCTGGCCACCACAATCTACTTCGTGCTCTTCCGTGACACCAAGGAGCTCCCCGAACAATGCAAGGCCCGAGGTAGATTTCCTCTCCTTTGGACATCTTACATAATCTGTACCTGCACTTGATGTAATGGCAAGGGATGTTCTTTTGCTAAAGACAAATCTTGTACATTGAGAGGTCTTCAGATATCTCAGAATCATGTAAACATCATCCATATGCACATGTCTCGACTGCTCGATAAATCGGCTAGCTTTGCTCACGCCTAAAAGTGGAACCCATTCGCTGCTAACTCTTCAACCCTCGAGTTTCCGCTACAATGGGTATGGGTGAGAGCCATCACCGCATAGGATTTCTGCTGTCTTCCTCGAGCCGGTATCTCTACGGCCTAATCGACAGAGGAAGTCATCACATGAGGGGTGGGGAGGGGTTGGGGTTCCCATATCTGTAGGGAGTAGCCACCATCGAATTAGAGAGATACCATGATAGAGATGATGTTGGAAAGGAGAGGCCACAGTGATCATGAATGATGCGAAGATGATTGCTGAGATTACTTACAATAGAGGTCACTACTTTTTTTATTGTTGTGAGAACTCATTTCACTGGTTTGTTTGATCTTTTTCTCACGGTGCCTTTTATGTTCTTGAAGAAACATGGCTCCAATATGAACCCAGGCGACATCCAACCAAGGGACCGAATTTACTCCCTAGTTAAAAATTCTTTTCACGAAGCATCATCAAAGTCTCATGTCTTTCTATGTCATGGAATTGCTGGGAGCACCGAATATTTTCATGGCATGGTACAGCCTTCCGATGCCTTCAGTGTTTAGGGTTTTCGAGATGGAACCTATTATTGTTTTGGGAAGCACCATAATGTGAATTTGGAGCCAACTTCATCGATGTGGCTTGCATTCCACCTTTTTCATTGACTCCTGCTCATGGTTCCACATATGGTACAACCTATCGATTCTACGTAACGTTGCAACAAAGCTTCCATGCATAAACTTCAGGAGTAAAATTGCTACGTAGATTACAAGATAATGAATAAAAATTACAACTAAAGTAAAATGGAATCTCGATGATTGAACCAATCAAGAATCAACTTGATTTGATACCATGCAAAAATATAATGCAGAAACAACTGATCAAACCAAATAAGAACACTAGGGATTAAACTGGAACCGTACTCCCTATGGAGTGTGTTGAAACCACGAGAGAACACCTAAAAAGGCTGATTCTTCTACTTAGTTTTATCAGTGAGTACATGGAGTGTGGAGCTTTTATATAGCTCCACCAATGTGGCAAGTCCCGCCACTCCACGATGTTGGACTAAACAACTGCACACATGTATGGCTCACACACAATTCTCTCAAGGATAAAATGAAAATACTACCGGTGATACCATGGAATAGTACTCTTTTTTCTTTAAGTGTGAATTTCCAAGGTTTACAAATAAAATCAATGCAAATCCTTGCCCAGTCACAATCACATTGGAATCATCTACCATAACCATTTGTTGCAAGTTTATACTAGGGAAAAATTCATCTCTTATTATGATGACTTGATAGTCACAATCACATTGGAATCATCTACCATGACCATTTGTTGCAAGTTTATACTAGGGAAAAATTCATCTCTTATTATGATGACTTGACTGGCTCTAGTACACATAATCCAATAATCCTTACCTGAGTTGAAATTACCGTAACGTGTTTTTCAGATACATGGTTGGTATTTGAAGTTTTTTCATTTTGGGCAAGATTTTGGAGAAAATGTCATGCATCTTGGGGATTGCAAGTCTTGAAGACTAACCTCAATATTTCATTCGTTGTGAATCACTTCTTAGTATGGAGATCCCAATAGATATCAACGTCGTGTCTACTTTGCGTGGATGGGTGGGTAGACTATTTTCTTTTGCGCTATGTGTGATTACGCTCCAACCAGAGCCACAACTAACTGGAATAAAGCATTCCAAGCTTAATTATCCGTATCTATCTTGGGTCATTTTCGGATTTAGATCCAAATAGCTAATATCACCTTCGGATGGTCTCATTCCAACAATTCTTGAGCCCTTCTCGATCTCTCTTAGCTAGCTCAACATCCCAAATCTCACATCTTCTAATTGGTGCATCAGTCGACCTTGTTTGCAAATGGCCAAACCATCTTAAGTGGCTTTCACCCATCTTATTTTCTATCAGAGCTATACCAACTTTCCTTCTGATCGTAACATTCCGAATCCAATCTTTTTGTGTATGACCACACATCTACCTTAGCATTTCCATTTATGCTATTGTCATTCGTTGCACATGCCTATGGTTCACAGGCCAACATTCAGATCTATAGAGTATAACATGTCTCCCGACTGCTTTGTAATACTTTCATTTGATTTAAAAGGATTTTTTTATCATGTAGAATAATAGACGCTCATCTCCACTTTAGCCAACCTGCATTTATTATATGAGTAATATCTCCATCGATTTCCCCATTACATTGCAAAATAGATCCCTAGTATTTAAAAGAATCCTTCTTCTAAATATCAGGTGAATTAGAGAGTCACATATGTCTGTTGGCATTCCAACCTTCCCCTTTCATGACCTATCCGAAAGAGAATCCAATATCTCTTGGTCGTTATGGTCTCCAACCTTCACAAAACATCTTTATTATGAAGAAGGAAACACCACTTAAATGGTCTAGTGGTAGTGCAGTATACCCACCACCCAAATTACCAGGGTCCAAATCCCACCATTGCATGGGTTGCGTTAGGTAGTCGATAACCAACGTAAAAAAGCAGTCGAATATTTCAACATGGTAGCCGACCCTATTGGGAGAAGGCTTCGCCATTTTTTTTGAATAAGGAAACAATGCCATCACAATTCCTGTATTAAACGCAAGGTTTCAGATATCGCGATATATCGATATCACCATAGGACCGATGTGGATACTGATATGGCGATATGGGTATATTTTTCGGTCCTTCCTTCATAAATGAGCATCGGTATTGGCGATATTTGGCGATATATCGTATCATCGAAATATCGTATCGAATGAGACCGATATGGACTCTGTTAGAAAACTTGAATGCAGAAGCGTACCTGAAATAAAGAATAAAGAACAATGAAGAACACGAGATTTTACGTGGAACCCTACTCCCTATGGAGCGAAATGAAATCACAGGAGAAGGCCTCAAATGGCCATATGTGTCTATTGACTTTCTTATTGGATATAGGAGGTCTGGGGCTTCTTATATAGCATCCACAGACTTTCCAAGTCCCACCACTAGTAGATGTGGGACTAAATTCTGGATGTGTTAAGAGATCCATTTACCCTCTACAACATAAGTGATACATACTCCAACACTTCACCTCAAGCTGGAGCATGCAATGCTTAGCTTGGACCGACAAACAGAAAGAAATCACTCAAACTCACAATACAAGACACTACAGACTGATATCAACTCAACGCAAACACAATTATCGGCTGCTGTCGAGGACGCTGTTTGTTATGCCTTGCAGGTGGGGAGGAACAAACGTGCTAGAGTGTTAATCAAACTGAATCTCCTCATAAGAGAGCTTGTGCTCTGTACTGCGCCTGTCAGAGTCACTGCAACTAAAAAATGAGTCTCCACCTGGAGAACTCTGGCCCACCACATCATGTAGACAACTGTTCCGTCTCTAAAATTATCGAACTCAAAAAGCCAAGGAGACATCCTCGTCGGAATCCATGATCGCTGGAGAATGGAGTCAGAAATGTATCACATCGGAGAACTGGGTCTCTCCCATACTGGCTCAGAGAATGGGACCTCTACTCTGGAGTCCCTATAAAACCACATGAAAATCCTAGCCCACATGGCATAGAGAATGTGATCTCTATTCTGGAGTCCCTATGGATCGCATGAAAATTCTTACTAAAACAAAAGATGGGGACCACACAAAATGATGGCAAACATGTGCACATCAAACTGAAGACTCAAAACACCTGAACGTCGAGTCTGAACATCTGTAGAATCTTAAAATGTGGCTAGTCTAGTCCTTCTCCGGAACCTGGGACCTCAAGCTGCTGCAAGAGACCTCGGGACTCCTTAGCCTTCTCGTCCACCTCAACACAAAGGCCAATTTCGTTAGCATCAGTCTCCTGAAGCTCATTGGTCTCTTTCACGACCAAGAGGATCCTTCCCTTTCCTTCTCGGGCCGCGCAATCGATTTGTTGGTCTTCAAGCTCACTTCTGCTCGTACCTAGGTGCTCACAGACATCCGTCGGTAGTTGACATAGGCTTAGGGCTCAATTGAGATATATGGTTGATGGACTTTCTTTGACAGAGGTCGGAAGCCAGTAAAAGCGGGCCGCCTATAGCCTGCCAGGAAAGAGCCGCCAATTTCCATTCTTTTCCGGAAAATCTGAAAAGATGACTTGTAGAACTCTACACAATTCTCCCTCTTTCTCATACTTGTCAGAAAAATAATGGCATCGACAAAGTTGGGAGAAGACAAGAAAATGGGGAAAACAACACATCAATGAATCACTTAGCCGATCTCGAATTTTTTTCTGCTTCTTTTTTTTTCAAAGATTTTCTTTCGTACGAACTTTTTTGTACAATCCTTTTTTTCTTTCGGCTATTTCCCTTTTTTTATAGTCGTCTCCCCTATCTCTTTTTTATAATGAGTTGTTCCTTTTTCTCACAGCTTTCACTTTTTTTCTCAAAACAATCGGGCCTTTTTTTCAACACAGGCCACCTTCCCTTTTTTTCCTTTTGGCCTCTCATTTCTTTCATTTTTTTATTGAAACCACAACTGGACCTTCCTCATTTCTTTTCTCTCTTCTTTTCTTAAACAAAACACAACCCACTTTGGGCCCCTTTTTTGTCCTTGTTTAGGGTTCTAATTGGGAACCCTATCTCTCAAATCCTGCTGCCTTTGATGGGGCTTGTTGCAGATAGTCGTCGCCAGAAGCAATTGGAGCAGGGGGTGCATGGAGATCACGCAAGCAGAGGCTTGAGGAGAGGAGGGCGACAATGCGGGCGGTGCCGCCTTGAGAGGCTAGAGCGCTGCACAGAGAGGGCTGGTGGTCCCATCGCCTGGAGGAGATGCGCGTCGCTTGCATGCCTGGAGGAGATGCGATCGGAGGGGTGGAGAGATCGGAGGCCGGCTATGCTTTTTGTGTATTGCCCCCTGACTAGAGTTTGACTGGATCTGGTTGACATCGCTTGAGGTGCCGCTGTCCTACTGGAGGCGGAAGCCTTCTGCGAGGAGGCATCGAAACCCTAGAGGGGCTTCACGAGGGCTTGTCTACAGATCTGAATAAGGAAGCAAAGATTTGAATAAGGAACCCTAGAGGGGCTTGTATGCAAATCTGAACCCTGGAGTGCGAAACCCTAGATAGGGAGTAGAGATGGAGCAACATCCTCGACAAATAAGGAAGAAATCCCGCTGATGGGGCTTGTCTTCATATCTGAATGCTACCTCCAATTAGGGTTTTAACATAAAAACCCTAAAACCAAATTAGTGTTTTAAAAAAAACCTAAAATCTGATCTTGAACAAAACACTACCATAATATTCATAAATATGATTTCCAGAACACACAACAATTGAATCGAATCTTGAACAAAATATGAACATGAATCTTCGATAATAAATCCACAAAAATCGAACCCACTCTGATACCATGTTAGAAAACTTGAATGCGGAAGCGTATCAGAAATAAGAACAAAGAACAATGAAGAACGTGAGATTTTACGTGGAACCCTACTCCCTAAGAAGCGGGATGAAACACAAGAGAAGGCCTCAAAGGGCTATTTGTGTCTATTGACTTTCTTGTTGGATATAGGAGGTCTGAGGCTTCTTATATAACCTCTACAGACTCTTCAAGTCCCACCACTGGTAGATGTGGGGCTAAACTCTGAATGTGGTAAATGGATCTTGGAGAGATCCATTTACCCATCTACAACATAAGTGACACGTACTCCAAGAAGTTCCGATATCGATATTTAAGCCCTTGATTAAACGAGGCTATATATCGAGAGCTGAGAACGAAATGCAGTAATGAGCATCTGGGAAAGTGAGCCCATTTGGTTTTTTAATTCAAGCAACAATAGATATGAAAAAGAGAATTGTTATGAGGCACTGGGTTTGGAGTGACAGTATGAGGGAGGGTAGTGAAGAGAGAAATAAAGCAAAATTGATTTTGGTGGAAAATGCAAGGGGGACACCAATGCCACATTTTAGAAGCAATGCATTAATTGTATGGTTTCACTATATACTCAGAGTGCATATGCTGTGTTGGAGGAAATAAGAGACTTGTTTATTCCTGTAACCCTAGGCTCTCTTATATAGGGAGAGACCTATGGGTAAATTACATATGGTGGACAAGGGAAAATAAAATAAACAAAAAGATACATAAAAAGTAGAAATATCTCAACCCTCCCCCTCAAGATGGAGCATAGATGTCAATCATGCTCAGCTTGGACGAACACTTCTGAAACGACCCCCTGAGTAAAGCCTTGGTAAAGATAGCAGCAGTTTGTTCTCCTGAACTAACATGAGAGGTAGAAATCAGACCCTTCTGGATCATATCTCTAGTGTCATGACAATCTACCTCAATATGCTTCGTTCTCTCATGGAATGCAGGGTTGTTGGCAATGAAGAGAGAAGGCTGATTGTTACATTGGAGATTCATGGGGAGAGGCACCCCTATAGTCAAATCAATGAGGACAGATCTGACCCACATCATCTCTGTACTTGCCTGTGCCATAGCCCTATATTCTGACTCAGCGCTCGATCTGGCAACCACAGTCTGCTTTTTGCTCTTTCAGGAAACTAGCAAATTCCCTATAGACGCAGCAAATCCTGGGGTAGACTTTCTATCTTTTGGACATCCAACATAATCTGTATCTGCACATGCTGTAACTGAGAGAGATGTGCCCCTGCTGAACAAAAGTCATGTGTCCGGTAAATTCTTCAAGTATCTCAGAATCATGTAGACTGCATCCATATGTATCTGTCTCGACTGCTCCATGACCTGACTTACTTTGCTCACAGCAAAGGATATGTCAGGCCTGGTAACGATCACATATAGTAGCTTACCAACCAGTTCCCTATATCTCCTCATGTCGATCTCTTCAGTGCCATCATCATATAACTTCATGCTCGCGTCAATAGGAGTAGTGGCAGGCCTACAATCTACCATGCTTGTCTTTGAGAGGAGATATGTAACATACTTCCTCTGTGTCATCACCAGACCACGCTGGTTCCTGGCAAACTCTAGCCCAAGGAAGTAACGTAGATGTCCAAGATCCTTGGTCACAAACTGTTGACCTAGGAAGTTCTTGGATCCCTGAATGCCCTGTTCATCATCTCCTGTAACAATAATGTCATCAACGTACACAAGATTGATGATAGTACCTCTCAGTGTCTTCCGCACAAACAAGGAATGATCAACAGTCGATCGCACAAACCCCTGTTGCTCTATCAAGTCCGAGAGCTTCTGGAACCATGCCCTTGTACTCTGCTTAAGGCCATAAATAGCCTTGTCTAGTATGCAAACCTTCTGACACTCCTTCGCAGCAGCAAACCCATGTGACTGCTGCATGTAGACCTCTTCCTGAAAATCACCGTAAAGGAAAGCATTCTTCACATCGAGTTGATCCAACGTCCAATCTCGCGACACAACAACAGAGAGGAGAATACGCAATGTAGAATGCCTAGCCACCAGAGAGAAATTATCCTAATAGTCCACCCCATAATTCTGGGTGAACCCACGTGCCACAAGTCTCACCTTATAGCGATCCACACCGCCATCCGCACGGTGTTTCACTGTGAGCACCCATTTGCATCCCACAACGGATGCATCAACTGGAGCAGAAACAAGACTCCACGTACCACGTAACTGTAGCGCTGGCATCTCATCTTCTATAGCTAAACGCCCACGACTATCCTGCAATGCCTCCTCATAATTTCGTGGAATGTCCACGACAGATAAAGCCAAGGAAAATTTCTGAAAATCCCCTGTTAGACAATGAAATGATACCTGAGATGCCAAGGGATAAGAAGCACATGAGCGCTTCTGCTTTCTAACTGCAATAGGAATATTCAGGTCAGATACAACGCCCTCCATCTGCATGCTAGTTTCCTGCAATGACTCCTGCACCGATACAACTCCAGACCCATCGTTCCGAGCTATGTTATCAGAACAAACCCGGGACTCCGTGAGTGCTTGGCGAAATCCATGAGCGGGCGCAGTCCGACGTGTGTAGAACTTAGGAAGAGATAGAACAAGTGGCACACGTGACTGGATAGAAGGTGGTGGTGGAGCGGGTGGTGGTAGTGGAGAAGGTGGTGGTGGAGTAGATGGTGATGGAGGTACAACATGCATGGGAGGAGGTGACATGTAGATTTCATTGTCCAAGTCTGATGAAGCTAACCGATCACCTGTAGGGGAGAAGTACATTACAGACTCAAAGAAGGTGACATCGACACTGATATAGTATTTTCTGCTCAAAGGATCAGAACACCGATATCCCTTCTGAGTCCTAGAGTACCCAACAAACCCACATTTGACAGCTCTAGGGGCGAGCTTGTCTAGGCCATGAGACAACTTGTGGACAAACGCAATAGATCCGAATACACGAGGAGTAAGGGAGAATGACTCCTTTTTAGGAAATGCTATAGAGAAAGGAGTCTTCTCACCCAAGATAGACAACGACATGCGATTCACCAAATAGCATGCTGTGAGAACATCATCTCCCCAAAACGAATGTGGTGTACGACTCTAAATGAGAAGAGTCCGAGTAACATCAAGCAAATGATGATGCTTTCTTTCAACAACGCCATTTTGTTGAGAAGTGTAGGGACAGGAAGATTGATGAATAATTCCTTTTGATGAAAGAAAATGAGACAAATCACGAGTACAAAACTCCAAAGCATTGCCAGTTCGCACAAACTTCACAGAGGCAAAGAAAACATTTTTCACTTCAACAATAAAGGTTTTGATCACATCAGGGATGTAAAAAATAGCCTAGACGGCCGTCTAAAAGGTCGTTTACACGCATGCGGTCCTGGACCGCACCGACTAAGCCCAGGCGGGCACATATGCGTCCAGGCCGCTTAATCAGCGTTAAACGATCGTTTAAACACCGTTTAAACCCCGTTTTTTACATCAACCTGGATTTGTGCAATGGAGATGAAATAACTCTATAGATATTAAATTCTAGATATCCGATATAACTTGTTCACTTCATTCCTTTTGTTGTTTATCTTCATAACTCAAAATTGAGATTCCAAACCTTGACTATGGATTCTACTTGGTTATGCTATTTTTGACAATTGATAGGAAAAAAATCATTGAATATGACAATATTTGATATATGTTGTGAATATGTGATTATGTTTTATAATTCAGTCAGGTTTCTTATTAATTATATATATGTAAATATTTTTTTATTAATTAAAAATACAAAATCGCATAACCTGTTTAATTTCCGTTTAAACTCCCGCATACCGTTTAAACAGTAATCAGTGACCCTGCCGACTGAATACCGCATACCACTTTTTGCAATCTTGGATCACATTCCCTGCTTCAGATTTATTTTTCAAAAGAAATACCCATGACAAGAGAGAGAAATCGTCCATAGCTACAAGATAAAACCTGTGTCCTTGATTATCAGGCACACGACTCGGACCAAGGTTCAAAATCTCGATTTCGATTTCATTTCGGTCACCTCCAATATCGAAATTTCGCCGATATATTAGGAAATTTCGACGATTTCGATGGAAATTTCGGAAATGGCTCAAAAAGTCATTTTCGACCATTTTTTTTGCAAATTAAGATCTTTCAAGTTATATACAACAATAAATAGCTCACATATACATAATTTTATCATACATATTGCTCATATATGTCCCTTATATCGCACATATCGGTCATATCGGTCATATCGATCATTTCGTTGTTAAGGCTGATTATTGATGATACATATTGGAAATGGATTCATTAAATCCAAGTTCTTAAAACAACAATAGCTAACAAATGCGTACTTATATCACACATATCTCTCATTTATATGCCTTGTATCGCACATATCGGTCATATCGGTCATTTCGTTGTTAAGGCTGATTATTGATTGGTACATATTGGAAATGGATATCATTAAATTCGAGTTCTTAAAACAATAATAGCTAACAAATGCACACTTATATCACACATATCTCTCATTCATATGCCTTATATCGCACATATCGGGGCATATCATTGAGCTGACTGATAGATATTGGAATCGAAATTAAAATAATTAAGTTAAAAATACTTATAAAATGTCTTTTTGTTCAGAAAAATAGATGAGTATTTTTATTCTAAAATGTAGATAATTATTAATAAGACAATGTTTAGTTCATAGAAATAACAGTCATAGACGCGGTTCTAGTGAATTGCATATATAATTATAGTCTTTTACAGCAAAGATGATATTTTTTACAAAGATAAAAGACAAAAGGAATGAAGCAAAGAAGCTATAGTAGATCTCTAGAATCTATAGAGTTGCGTTCATCTCTATTTTGCAAAGGGAGGTGAAGCTCCCTTTGTTGCATCCCCCCTGTTGCACCATACCCTACCAGAACAGGGGTCTTGCGGGGGTGCAGGGGGCAGCGCCCCCGTCCCAAAATTTTTTTCTAAATCATGATGTGTTTTGATATAGAGAATTGGTAAATACTAAATAGTTAGTATTAGTAAAATGATTATGTTATAAAATATGAAGAATGCGGAAGCGAACATGGAAAAGATAAAAAAGAATAAAGAACGCGGGATTTTAACGTGGAACCCAACTCCGTGAGGAGCGGGATGAAACCACGGGAGAAGCCCTCTAAGGGCGTGTTTCTCTATTGATTTTCTCAATGAGCACAGGAGGTCTGGGACTCTTTATATAGCCTCTCCAGAGCCTCCAAGTCCCACCCACAGGCGGTATGGGACTAAACACTGAATGGGGTAAATGGATCTTCTCCAGGATCCATTTACCCTGTTACAACTCAATAGGTGCACTACCAAATACTCCAACACTCCCCCTCAAGCTGGAGCATGCAATGCTCAGCTTGGACAAACAAACAGAAAGAAACTCAACTCACGCTACAGGACACTACGGACAATATCAACCCAACGCGCACATGCTGCAGTCGAGGACGTTGTTTCTCATATCGTGCAGGTGAGGAGGACGAACGGGCTGGAGTGTGAGTCAACTGAAGACTCGAAATCTGACCATCGAGTCTGAAACTGCACCTGAAGTCTCCTCGTCGGAGAACTGGGTCTCTCCCATCTGGCTCAGAGAATGGTGCACTGCTCTGGTGTACCTATGATACCACATGAAAACCCTTACCAACATATGGCATAGGGAATGGTTCTCTGCTCTGGAGTCCCTATGGCTCACATGAAAACTCTGGCCGAACAACAAGAATCATGATGGGGACCTCTGACAATGATGGCAACTTATGCTCATTTGACAATGACCGCACACTCGTGCGTGTCTGAAACAAATGATGGCAAGTTATGCACATCTGACAATGACCGCACACTCGTGCGTGTCTGAAAATGGAGACTCGGAAGACAATCGTCGAGTCTGAACAACTGCGCATCAAACTGGGACTCGGACTCTGAACGTCGATTCTGGAACTGCGCATGAAATCTCTTCATCTCAACAACTTGTAGAGTCTGAAAATATGGCTGGTCTGGGGACTGGCATCTGGATCTGGAAGAATAGAACAGACCTGTGACTCTACATATACTCCCCCTTTCTCCCATACTGGTCGGAATGAAGACATCAACAGGTTGGAGAAGACAAGATAAATAGGGGGTAGAACATGAAAAACTTGCGGCTTTTCTTCACAATTTTTTTAAGCCGTCATTTTTTTTGAAAGCATTTTTTTTAAATAAGCCGTCACAAATTTTTTTTCTACGGCTTTTGCAACTCATTTTTTTTTGAAATTGCGTACGACTTTTCTTTGTACGCGGCTTCTCTTTTTTTTTGGTCAAAATACTTGCGTACGGCTTTTTCAAATGTACGCGCCTTTTCACTTCTTTTTTTTTTGCAATTTGAACTTCCTTTTTTTTTGTTTACAACTCACGGCTTACTTGCGCCGTTACAACACAGCAAAGGACGCATTTTTTTTTGTAAAAAAAAACATGGGCCCAACGGGAGGGGCAATCCTAGGGTTCCCAGAAGCCCGTAGGCCGTAACTTAATAAGATGCCGCCGCCCCCCATCTGGGGTTCTTCGCGCGACGCCACTGGAGCACGCCGGCGCCGCTAGCGAGAAGATGGCGTCTGGAGGACGCCGCCAGCGAGGAGGCGCGAGGAGGAGATCTGATGTAGTGTGGCGGCGCCTGGGTTGTCCGATGGAGAAGCTTGCAAGATGCGACCTTCATTCTGTAGCGCTGCCGCCCCCACTGGGGTTCACTTGAGCGCCGCCAGCGCTGGAGTGCCGCCAGGAGAGGTTGAAAAAACGGCACGATGGGGGCGCCGCCGCCGCTGGAGGCAAGGGGTGTGCGATGCGGCTTCGCGAGAGGAGATGCGTTGCGCCTGCATCACGCGCGTTGGGAGATGTGCACGCCGCCTTGGTTGGCTGTGCCCTGTGCGCCTGGAAGGCGGCTGGAGAAGATGCGATCTATGACTGAAGAGGTCGGCTGTACCTCCCTCGAGCCTGGCAGGAATCGATGAGGAGATTGAACCGCCTGGGGGGGACTCGAGAAGATCTGTGGACGATTCTGGATCTGCAGAGGGCCGCCATAGATCGTGAACAGTGAGTTGATGACGGCGCTGTGAGGAGGCCTGGATCTTGGAAGATTTAGGGTTTCAATGAGAAACCCTAGAGAACAAAACCTCGGATCTGGAGAACTACAGAACTGAATAATTTCTAGGGTTTTATCTCAACCCAGAACATGAACTTGATAATCAAATCTCGGAAAAATAAAGCGTAATAAAAAGCCTCGAGAATCGAACCCGCTCTGATACCATGTTATAAAATATGAAGAATGCGGAAGCAAACATGGAAAAGATAAAAAAGAATAAAGAACGCGAGATTTTAACGTGGAACCCAACTCCGTGAGGAGCGGGATGAAACCACGGGAGAAGCCCTCTAAGGGCATGTTTCTCTATTGATTTTCTCAATGAGCACAGGAGGTCTGGGACTCTCTATATAGCCTCTCCAGAGCCTCCAAGTCCCACCCACAGGCGGTATGGGACTAAACACTGAATGGGGTAAATGGATCTTCTCCAGGATCCATTTACCCTATTACAACTCAATAGGTGCACTACCAAATACTCCAACAGATTAAAATTAAGATCACATGATTAATATTGTTGATTTACATAGGTATCGGCGGAATTTCGCCCATATCGGTCGAAATCCGAGAAATTTTGAACTGAAAACGTGATTTTCGACCGATATGGGTCGAAATGTCGAAATATCACCGATATTTCGACCCATTTTGGTCGAAATCCGGGAAATCGATATATATATATATATATATATATATATATATATAGGTGTTTCGAAAGACCCTCCCCGTCGAACCGAAATTTCGGCGAAATTTCGCCGAAATTTCGCGAAATTTAAGACCATGACTCGGACCCCAAATATCAATTTGAAACAACTCAAAAAGGGAGCTACTGCTCTGACTCTGACGACTAGTAAAGGCAGACTGATGATGCTTTCCCAACTGACACGCTTCTCACTGAAAAGAAGCATTGGGTGAAATCTGCGACAGAATATGACACATCTTCTGAAGAGGGAGATGACCAAACCGGAGATACCATGTGAAAGGAGAGACTGATCCCGACGAATGAGAGGATAAACCAACATATGGAGTCCGAACCAGGCGGTAAAGGCCACCACGCTCACGGCCACACCCAATCATTTTGCCCGTAAGAATATCCTGAAACATTAGAGATGATGGGTCAAGAAGAGCTCTGTAGTGCAAATCTTTTGTAATTTGACTAATAGAAAGTAGATTCATAGAGAAATCAAGAGCATGTAGCACATTCTGTAAACGCATCGAAGGCATCAAAATAATCTCCCCCTGTCTTGTGATCGGGGAATGAGCTCCATCAGCTATCACAACTGTTCTTTCTGGCGGAACCTGTTTATATGATGAAAGCTGATGTCTGTCTCTACAGAGATGATGTGTCGCACCGGAGTCCATGATCCACTCTGTAATGTCAGACCCATGACAAGATGTAAGAACATAAGTACCTGTGGTGCTAGCTGTAGCCTGTAGCTGAGGTACTGGTAGAGGCTGAGTCATTCATATCTGAATGATCTGCCGAAGATGGTGATGCGGAAGGAGGTATAATATCTCTCAATCTGACCACTAGATGATCAAACCTCTAATCTAATGTGGAAGCAGCATGGGACTCAATATGCTCTGCAACCCGAGCCGATGCAGGAAACCCATGCTTGGAATAGCATGTTTCCTCAATCTGCCCTTGGTGATGACAAAATATACATGTTTGACGAGCGCGACCTCCTCTGCCAAGAGGTCCACGTCCATGGAAGTTAGAATGACCTCCTCTTCCTCGAGAAGCTACCATGGCTGAGGAAGTCTGACTAGCGGTGGTGGACGGAATAGTGATTCTGCTGAGCCTGTGAAGTGCTTCCTCCATGGGGGGTATTGTGGCATATGCTAGGATCTGAGATCGAGCAGCATCATATTCAGGATCAAGGGCTGCTAGAAATACCCCAACCATTGTAGCATTCCTATATGTCTTCTGCTGCTCTGGAGTAGCTGTTAACGCATGAAACTATGAGGCTTCTCAAACATCCCACGTAAGGATGTATATAATGAGTGCAGAGAACGTCCGTTCTGTTTCACAGTGAATATGTCGTGCTGGAGTTGGAGGATCTTCGTTTTGTTCCTCGCTTGAGAATAGGTCGCTGCGAGGATATCCCATATCGCCTTGGCAGTAGGCTGATGTAACACATCATTGGCGATTTAGATCGTCAATGTACCAGAAAGCCAGACCTTGGCATAGGCATCGTCTGCCCCCCACGAGGCATTCACCCCAATCTTCTCCACCGGCTCCTCCTCGGTAAGAATATGCTTCTTACCATTTGACTTCATCAGGCTCATGAACTGCATAGCCCAGAGCTCATAATTCGTCCCGTCCATTTTTACAATAGGCGTTGGACCTCTGAATGCGCCTGTGGCGGGTACAACAACCTTGTTCTCAGACATATTGCCGGAAGAAGAATATTATGGGTTCTACAGATTAAAGATTGTTTGTCTACACAGACATATGTGGGTTTGTATGCAAGTGTAGACTCATGCACGCAAACCCATCATCCAATCGACGAAGCGGATGCGCAAGAAGCATGATCAAGACAATGACACGGTCACGCACGCACCACAGGGACTGCCGGCGGCACACTAGCTGCGCACGGGGATGATGCGCGTGAGGCAGGGATGACGCGTTGGGGAGGGCGGCGCTCGAGAGGGGCGACACACGAGGGTCTAGAGGTAGGGTTAGGGTTTTGGGGTTCGAGAGCTCCGGTCCAGGACCACCGCTCTGATACCATGTTGGAGGAAATAAGAGACTTATTTGTTCCTGTAACCCTAGGCTCTCTTATATAGGGAGAGACCTATGGGTAAATTATATATGGTGGATAGGGGAAAATGAAATAAACAAAAAGATACATAGAAAGTAAAAATATCTCAACATGCTGCATGTTATGACCGAATTTTGGAAGGAGTTGACCGAGACTTTCAAATCCAACTTTGGTTTGTTTTTGAACCTAACTATTGTATATTCGTGGTCTTTGTTATTCCCATTTATGATATTAATTGATCTTTTATTGTATAAGTTTTTCGTTAAATTCTACATTCTAAACTTTTACCTTTCTTATATTTCATAGTTTTTTTAAAAAGAAATGTTAATAATCAACTTTTAACCCACATAAGTGTAAACCTACAAAAAGCCACACATACCATACAACATACCTACAAACATGGTGTCCAAATGAATACGCTTACCAAATTTCTAAATTGGTTCCATAGTGAAGAACTCTCTGCCCAAATGCAATTACACTCGATAGTTGTGCAATTTTTTTAATCAAGGTGGAACAATGTCAAAAGATTATGAAGTTTTGTATAAAAATCTCGATTCTAAGGAAGGCTAGAAGGATATATTCAGGTTGTCCAAAATAAGAGAAAGAAAGACCAAATACCTTTCTCAAGTGAGATGCATTAAGGATGATGAAGGCATGGCCTCAAATTTCAGCGTAATTCAGTCGAATTTCTGTCGAATATCAATATCCTGTCGAAATTGAAATTCGACTGAAATGACTGAAATTACCGAAATATGAGGGCCCTAGTACAAAAAATGACCGAAATGGCCGAAATTTCGATCGAATTTTGACCGAAATTCCACTAAAATTATGTTTCATTCAGTCACCGAAATGGTGACCGAGACCAACATTTAAGGTCTTGGATGAAGGTCACACATTTGTTACTCAGAAGGATATAGAGACTAGATGGAAGCAATATTTCCTTAAGCTTTTCATCGGGGAAGGAAATATAGAGGTCACTTTGGGAGATCTAACTAGTAGTGAAAGTTACTTGAATCATGCAAGCTATAGACAAATACAAGTAGAGGAGGCTTTTTAGGTTATGAGACTTTGGGAACGGTGTAGGCTCAGATGACAATCCTATAGAAATATGAAGAATTTTAGGTGAGCGTGGTTTGACTTGACTTATAAATTTATTCATGTTATTTGGCAAAGCAAGAAAATGCCTGAAGATTGGAGAAGCATCGTGGTGCTTATTTATAAGAATAAATGAGACATTCAAAATTGTTCTAATTATAGAGGTATCAAGCTGATTAGTCACACTAAAAAAAATTGGGAACGTGTGATCGAAAGAAGGTTGAGGTAAATTTCCAAAGTAAAATAAAACCAATTTAGATTCATGCTAGGTTGCTCAACTATTGAAGCTATCCACTTGCTGAGGAGAACAATGGGATCTATAGAGCTAAAAGCAAAAACCTCAATATGATTTTTATTGATTTGGAGAAGGGCTTATGATTCTGTCCTACATGAGATATTGTGGAGAGTTTTGTAGAAGAGACAAGTACCTGTTCTATACATTAACCTCACAAAGGATATGTATGATAGTACTCCATCTTGTGCGAGGATTCAATTTGGGAAGACTGATTATTTTGACATCAACATTGGTTTGCATCAAGATTCACTTTTGAGTCCATTTTTTTTACTTTGATTATGGACGAGTTGGCAAATCACATTTAGAATGAGATACCTTTGAATATGTTATTCGCTGATGATATTGTATTGATTGATGAGACTAGATATGTAGTAAATGAAAGCTTGAGGCTTGTAGACATGCATTGGAGACTAAAAGATTTCGTATAAGTAGGGCTAAGACTAAATATATGGAGTGTACTTTTTGATGGAAGCAATGATGAAGGAATCAAAGTGAAGATTGGCGACAGTAACATTCGGAAGAAAGATTCTTTCAGATACTTGGGGTCCTATTTTGCAACATGATGTGGAAATTGATGGAGATGTTACTAATAAAATAAATGCAGGTTGACTAAAGTGGAGAGGAGCCTCTACTGTTCTCTGGATTAAAAAAATCCTTTAAAAATCAAAGGAAAGTTTTACAAAGCCCGCTGTGAGACCTGTTATGCTCTTTGGATCTGAATGTTGGCATGTGAACCATAGACATGCAGAAAATGGCCATAGCAGAAATGAATGCTAAAGTGGATGTGAGGACACACACATACACATAAAGATCGGATCCAGAATGATGCAATTAGAAGGAAAGTTGGTGTAGCTCCGATCGAGGATAAGATGCGAGAAAACCACTTAAGGTGGTTTGGCCATTTGCAAACGAAGTCAGCTGATGCACCAATTAGATGCGAGTTTTGGGAGGGTTGAGCCGGCTAAGAGAGAGGGCGGGAAAGGCCCAAGAAGTGTTGGAATGATATTATATGAAGGGATCCTAGTTTTTTGGATCTAAGTCTGAGATTGACCCAAGACTGGAGGCAAATAATTCATGTAGTCAACCCTACTTAATGTGGGAAAATACTTTATTGTTGTTGTAAAGTGGAGCAATGTATTCAATAGTGTGGGCATTATTGTATGGAGTCGAGCAATGGAAAATACTTAAAGGCTTAAGAACTACATTAACTATAATGATGCATTCTGTACTAACATTATTAAAGCACGCTATACTAACAATGAGATTGTTTTGTTTCCATCATTCATTTATTGCTAGTAGTCCAAGAAAGCTGGTTCTGAATATAGTCTTCTGAGTAATTATCCTGATAATATATTAATTTAAACTCAAGGAATTGAATCTAATTATTGTTTCCTTTCATTAATTTAATCTTCTACCTACTTGGTTTGTCCTCTTAGACTGGTGATGATTTTATCTATATCTGGGGAGTTATATGTGATGTTTTGTACAGAAGAGGAGTAGGATTTTCAGCAAGATGCTGAGCTGCTTTAAACTGCATTCTGTAGAATTGGCGTAGCTTTTTCTTATATACTACTTTTCCCTGTAGATTTTTGTTTTTTTCCCATGGTTAAATCCATCAAAATTTTAGACAATCTAAAGATGTTTTGAACCTCTTACTACTGAGTTCCCTTGATGTTTGTACTTATTCTCCCTTGCCAACAATTTTCATGGCAGGACTTCTTCACAGCCAACTCTGGAAAACGGAAACGAGATGACTATGGCTCACATTTCCTTCCTGACGGCTACATACCCCAGCAAGATGGATCGGGAGATATCACAGGAAATGACATTTTTTCTGAGAAGGTGAGAAGTTCTCTTACGGTAGATATAGTCATGCCATTATTATCTACTAAATGATTTAAATAGCTTTCCACCATGTTTCATTAGTCAAGACACGTGGATTATAATGAACTTGAGGACTTTAAAACTGCTGAAGTATTAATTTTAAAAGAGAGGGGTGCTACTGCTTTGAATGATAAAGAGGATGATAGGATTAGACATCTATTATACTACATAGCAAAGTGAAATTGTTGATATCTTCTTTGGTTGTCGAATAAATAACTGAATTTCGGTGTCTCATGGAGGAGGTGGAGACTGGCCATTTGATAAATTCTTAAAAAGATTGATGGGTTTGGGCTTCCATAGACCAAAATAGGTAGTAAGAGAAAACTTGTGAATTCGCTCGACATGATAAGATGAGTAGGTATTCTACTTGTGGATATAGACAGTTGTGACTTCGCTACACATAATAAGGTGGGTAGATATTCTTCTTATTATAAGTTCATTGATTTGATTGAAGTAGAATGTAATGGATGAATTTTGAACAACAATGGAGAACATCCCAACATCAAGAAGACCAGATCATTGTTGCTGGTTTACTCGTGGGTTTACAATCCCGCCCCCTCTCCCCCACAATTCAATACAAATTTGAAAGGTTAACGACGGTTAGGGTTTAAATTGAGCCCCACCCTATAGAAGTACTTGTGTTATTTGCTTCCGTGTCTTCACTCTAATCCTTACCCCCCTCTCTAAATAAAGAGGATATGAACTTCCATTTGAATACATCCAAGTGTTTCATTTCATAAGGTATTGGAGTAGCGGTCTTAGATTGGTTTATCGAACATCCATGCCACCCCACCAGAGAACCTCCCTCCACGACTCAAGGCCTCAAATCCTCAGCACTCAAGTGGCTCAATGCCCTCAACTTATCGTCAGTCACAACCCAATGACCTTGTGGCGTATAATAGTTCCATAGGCTCTTTGGCACACCGTCAAGCAACTCAACATGGCTCGACTGCAAATAGCCTGGTAGAACAACACTATCGAGAAATCTTAAATCGCATGACCTGGCTGTCTTTGTGTTATCCTAGAGGTCTCATTGCATTTATATCATGTTTTAGATGTGGTATAGTTTTTTTTTGAATTTGTTGTGGCACCCACTCCAATGGTTTGATGGTAGTGTAGTGTGCCTATCACCCAAAAGACCATGGTTCAAATCCCTCCTTATAGGGGTTGCGTTAGGTAGGTGACAACCGGCATAAAAATAATCGGATATTTCAACATGGATTTGAGCAAGAATCCATGTAGCTGACCATACTTAAAATTGAGAGAAGACTTCAACATTTTTGTTGTAGCTCTACCGTAGGAGAAGATGTCTATAAGCACGTAAATAGGGATGACATCATTAACAACTAATATGAGTAACATTAACAACTTCATCTACGGTCATATCTCAAAGCTAGTTAAGAATAATTACGCTAGATGGCCTTGGATCTTTCTAAGGTCAGTTAAAGCGTAGACGAAGCTTCACATACTGCTATAGCCAAAACTAGAGTTGTGGACGAGAATATATACATGGGATAAAGAAATCAACATGATGTAAGATGGCTTTATGGGTAATCCCATTCCTCGGACTATAGTTTAGGTGATCCACTATTTAACATAGTGTGCATAAAAACCTCAATGGGAGTCTCGTCTTCGAGACTCGACTCAAGGTCATTATGTGTCTTGTTTGGATTTCATCTAGCCATAAAAACCCCAAAGGGTTTTGAACCCATAAAAATATCAAAGGGAGTACAAGCCATATTCCTTTAACATATAAGTAATTAAAAGACTTGTTTTAATGATTACCTGAGAAGAGCTGCGGATATCGTGCCCGCATGTCTGCTTCGATCTCCCATGTTACCTCTTCTACTCCATGTCGATGCCATAACACCTTGACAAATGGAATTTCTTTGTTGCGAAGCTTCTTCACAGCATTATCAAATATCTGCACTGGCCTCTTTGCATTTCTCAAATCTTGCTCCACGTCAAGGTTCTCGTAGCTGATGACGTGTCGAGGGTTGTGACTTCCTTAGATTGGATATATGAAAGATGTCGTGGATGCTCGAGAGGTGTGAAGGAAGAGCTACTCGGTAGGCTATCTTTCCCACACGAGCAAGAATCTCAAATGGTCCAACTTATCGCAGCGCCAACTTGCTACGAACATCGAATCTCTGTATTCCCTCATGTGAGATACACTGAGGAATACCCAATCTCCTACCTGTATTTAGAGGAATTTCATTAGTATAAGAGATTAAGTTGAATATGGATAGGTCATAATTGATAGATTTAAGACAAGATGTTCGGATTACCCAAAACTCCAAGTCTCTTCTTCGACGATATGCATAACTCTTCTGGCAACTTTGTGCCGTCAGAAGCTTTCGTCTCACAAGCTCAACAACCCTCGTAGTCACCTCAAGAAGATCTACGGAATAAAGATCGTGGTCATCTACCTTACCAACTGAGAGGTGTGAGGCATCTCCGCCTGTATAGGGCTTCGAATGGTGCTATGTCGATACTGGAATGATAACTGTTGTTGTACGTGAATTCCATCGATGGCAGATTGCCCTTCCAGGACCTTTTCCACTTCAAAGTACATGCACGTAGCAAATCCTCAAGCATCTGAATGGTGCGCTTGCTCTGTCCATCGATTTGCGGATAGTATGTGGAACTCATCTTTAGCTCTGTCTATAGTGCTGACATGAACTGATACCAATATTACGATGTAACCTCGAGTCTTTGTTAGACAACACCTCTCGTGGTATATCATGTAGCTTGATAATGTTTTGCACATATAGCCCGTCCGATCTAGATGGAGTATAGGTCATGCTGACTAGTATGAAATGAGATGACTTGGTCAACTTGTCAATAACAACTTAAATAGAATAATGGCTACTTGGTGTCTTCGGCAAACCTGTGACAAATTCCATAGAAATACTCTCCCACTTTCACTCGGGAATGAGGAGAGATTGTGATAACCCTGGTGGTCTCCTGTGCTCAGCGTTGACCATCTGACATGCCATGCATCTACTAACATATTGTGCCACATCGCGCTTCATTCCGTCCCATAAAAAATGTCGATGCAGATCACGATACATCTTTGTGCTGCAAGGATGGATAGATAATCGTGAACTGTGTGCCTCATTAAGAATATCTCTGCGTAACTGTTCATCATAGGGTACAATGACCTGGCCATCTTTCCATAAAGTGGACCGTCACAACAAAATCGTTAATCTCGTTCTTGACGACACGCATGCATCTGTCTTGGATCCAAGGATCTGACTTTTGACCTTCTACTATGTAGTCCCAAAGACTGCTGAATCATGGAGGTACGACAGTAGATATGGATGCACTCTCCTGAGGATGCCAATCAGTCAAAGATGCGAGCATATTCCACGTGTATAGCCAATTTACCATACCCTTTGCATGCATGAGCTCTTCTATTAAGCGCATCTGCCACCATGTTTCCCTTACCGAGGTGGTAAGAGATCGTGCAGTCATAACCCTTTAGTAGCTTAAGCTACCTATGCTGTCTCATGTTCAGCCCCTTCTGACCAAAGATATACTTCTGACTCTTGTGATCCGTGAAAATCTCAAAATTCACCTTATAAAGATAATGGTGCCATATCTTCGAGACGAAGATAACTGCCGCCAACTTCAAGTCATAGGTGGGGTATTCTGCTCATGCGGTCTCAACTACCGTGATGCGTAAGCAATCACGTAATCTTGCTTGCGTAATCCTGAGTATTTGAAGGAAGAGTAAGAATGGACGCTGTCGTCAATCATTCCTTCAGTGTCCTGAAGGCCTACTCGCTTAAATAATCCCAAATGAAAGGAACTCCCTTTTGTGTCAATCGTGTAAGAGGAAGGACAATGCATGAAAATCCGCAGACAAAGCATCTGTAATAGCCTGCTAATCCAAAGAAACTCCGAATCTGAGTGACTGTCTTTGGCTACTCCCAAGACATGACTGCCTCAATCTTCGTAGGATCCACTGCGCTATCTGCTCTAGAAATGATATGCCCAAGAAATGAGACCTGAGATAAGCAGAACTCGCACTTGCACAGCTTGGCATACAACTTGTGCTCTCATAATGTGTACATGACAATCTTCAGATCATTCGCATGATCCCATTCATTCCGAGAATAAATCAGTACATTATCCATGAATACCACCACAAACCTGTCCAAGTATGAACGGAAGATCATGTTCATCATGTTCATGAATGCTGCAGGGGCATTGATGAGTCCACATGACATCACCACGAACTCATAATGTCCATAACAAGTCCTGAAAGCTGTCTTCAGAATATCTGACTCTCGAATCCTCAGCTGATGGTAGGCAGAATGATGGTCGATCTTCGAGAACACCGAAGATCCCTGAAGCTGATCAAATAAATCATCGATGCGTGGCAAAGGATAAGGGTTCTTCATCGTTTTCTTGTTCAGCTGCCGATAATAAACGCATAATCTCATGGATCCATCCTTCTTTCTAACAAAAAGAACTAGAGCACCCCAAGGTGAAGTGCTCGATCTCACGAAACCTAAGTCAAGTAACTCCTACAATTGCACCTTCATCTCTCTCAACTCAGCTAGTGCCACGCTGTAAGGAGCCATCGAGATCGGTTGTGTATTATGTAATAATGTGTTCTCGAACTCAATCTCTCTCTTAGGAGGTAACCCTGGTAACTCGTCAGGAAAGACATTAGGGTAGTCTGATACTACTCTGGTGTCCTGTGTTATTAGCTCATGATCATGTCTCTGTGACAAATGGTAGATATGTATCACATCCCTGATCAACAAGTCTCTGAGCTCGCAAAACTAAAATGTACTCCATTTTGGGGTCATGTAATGTACCCTCAAATGTGAACTCGGGTAAATATGGATTCCTAAGGACAATTGTCTTCGTAAAGCAATCAATAAGAGTATGGTGAGTTGATAACCAATCTATGCCTAAAATCAAATAAAACTTATCAAGCTTAAGAGACAATCTGCGATCATCTCGTGACTGCCTATTAGCATTGGTAAGTCTTTGACTACCAGTGAAATGATAAACAACTGGCTATGTGGTAAGGAGGATATAGAGCCTCTACAACTCTACCTAATGAAGATAGTAATCTTGATGCAATGACAGAATGTATAGCTCCAGAATCAAATAAACATGGAAAGATTGGTCCAAGACTGAGACCATACCTTTCACCACAGTAGCTGCTGATCGTGCCTACTCCTCGGTTACTGCATGTAGCTGTCCCTATTTAGCTGGTGCTGTACTAGAACCTACTACGCTTTGTGTCTGTCTCGATAGCCTCCTGAAGTTAGAGTTCCTGCTACGAAAATTCTCTGTACCATGTGGCTGTGGCTGAGAAGATTGTGTCTGCGGTTAACGCTCACAAGAAGCCTGTGGGCACTGATATCAGTAATGACCCCACTCATTGCGTAAGTAACATCTCACAGATGGGGCTGACGTGGTAGTCGTGCCTGTGCGCTTAGTCGGTTCTGTTGGAGGTCTGTCTGCTCTTTGCAACCTAGATGGTTGTGCTAAACTGGTGCCACGTCTGACAAGTGCTCCTCCTAAGGTCGTCGCTGGAGATGAGCGAGCACTGTCAGAAAATGCTGAACATGTAGGTCGAAATATCCTAGCTAACCTCTGTTGCTGGATTGGTCAACGTATCGATCCGAATGACGTTGTGGCATAGGTGCCGCTCCAGATGAGCTCCAGAGCATCTCTCTCGGATATCCTCAAATTTCTCCTCTACATCAGTAGCCTCGGAGATGGAAGTAATATGCAATCCATCCAGTTTCTCTTGCACTTCTTTCCGCATTCCTTTGATGAACGTTTCCAGATTCTCATATGGAAATACAACAGCTGATCATGTGTGTCGTGACAGCTAGGTGTACGAACGAAGTACTACCTGGCTGTCATCCGTCACTGTCGTAGCTCGACAAACAATCAACGCTAGGACTCCTCCACATCCCAAAGAAGAAGTGGATCTGAATCTTATCTAGTCTCAAAATCATCTCTCGTGGGCTTACGCCCTAACTCAGAAATCGTCGCCTCCCACCATCTCTCAACAAATGATGTCAGTGAATACTCCATGAAAGATAGCCACGAGTCTCGTGGTGCGCGTATCATCCGAAGTACCTTTATAACCCTCTTCAGCCACTGCTTAGCCTGGTCTGACGTCCTGGTGCTGTCGAACATGGGTACGTTGGCCCGCTGATAGGATGTGAAAATCAATTGATGCTTGTGGATAGCAGAGTACTCGTGTGCGTCCTTATTAGCAAAAAGTGCAAGGTCCTGCTCCCTGTTGTAATCTCCATCTTCGACTCCATGCAATGCCCTTAAATGTCGGATTTCGATTTCATTTCGGTGACTGATCGAAATGAAATTTCAGCCGAATTTCGGTCGAAATTCGACCGAAATTTCGGTCATTTCGATCGTTTTTTGAATTAAGGCCCCCAAATTTCAACCGATATAGGGCATTTCGGTCGAATTTCGATTACCCACCGAAACTGAAATTCGACCGTATTTCAGCGAAATTTGAGGCCATGGCTCCATGTACTGGTACCTCTTCATGTGGATCATCAAAGTGAGGCTGTTGTACCTCAACGGGCTGAGGCTGGTCCTGTTGTGTTCCATCCTGAGATGGGATGGTAAGTGAAGTTTGACAACTCCTCGAACCTCATCTCCATGTCTGACTGCCTGTCAGCGATCTCCGTCTGTTGAGCTAGGATCTGGTCATGTTGACCTCTCATAGCAGTCTGCATGAGAACCAAAATCATTAATCATAACGATCGATGTTTTGCTGACATTCTAATTATGCTTCTCTCTTCTTGGGATAGTATTATGAAAATTAAATGCAATTGGTGACATCTGTGGTTATTGAAATTGAATGTCATATTTCTCTCTCGGACTTACGACAAGTCGAGGGACTGTCGCTATCCGAGAACTTAATGCGATGTGAATTACAATATTGCAAATGCGTGTGGCGAGGTACCACGGTTTTGATACCAAACCGTGACACCCTCGGATCCGGATACCTGTTTACACGACATTTGCGACATTTAAATTCATTTTAGATTGCATTAGTTCTGTTAGAATACTCAGATGATTTATTCTATAGAGCCCTCGGGTCTAGCCCTCGGGTCTCTTATATAGGGAGAGAGCCCTTGGTAAATTACATGAGAGGTACATAAAGAAAACTGAAATAACATAAAAGACGGACAACTATCTCTACACTCCCCCTCAAGATGGAGCATAGATATCTATCATGCTCAGCTTGGAAGAACATCTCTGGAAGGGTCCTCTGAGCAATGGCTTAGTAAATATGTCCGCTGTCTGATCCTCTGAACTGACGTGAGACATGGAGATGAAGCCCTTCTGAATCATGTCCCTAGTGTAATGACAATCCACCTCTATGTGTTTGGTTCTTTCATGGAAGGCTGGATTGTTGGCAATAAATAATGCTGCCTGATTATCACATTGAAGGTTCATAGGCAAGGGAACGTCAACATTCAGATCGTCTAAGACTGCTTTAGCCACATCATTTCGCGCTTGCCTGTGCCATGGCTCTATACTCGGACTCGGCACTGGATCTCGCCACAACAGTTTGCTTCTTGCTTTTCCAAGAGACTAAAGAGCTTCCTATGAAGATAGCAAATCCAGAAGTAGACTTACGGTCCCTTGGACATCCTGCATAATCTGCATCTGCACAAGCTGAAATAGACAGATCTGTATCTTTCTTGAATAGCAACCCTGTGCCTGGAGAAGACTTCAGATATCTCAATATCATGTATAAGGCATCCATATGTACTTGCCTCGGCTGCTCAACGAACTGACTCACCCGGTTTACTGCAAGGGCAATATCCGTCGAGTTATAGTGATGTATAGGAGCTTACCCACCATTTCTCTGTACCTTCTCTTGTCCACCTCCTCGGTATCATCATCATACAGCTTCATACTCGGGTCCATAGGTGTACTTGAAGGTCTGCATCCAGTCATTCCTGTTTCGACTAGCAAATCTGTAACGTATTTTCTGAGTCATCACCATTCCTTGTGCATTCTTGCAAATTCTATCCCCAGAAAATATCGTATTGTGCCTAGATCCTTTGTAATGAACTGGCTGCCCAACATAGACTTGGTGATCTCAACTCCCTGTGCATCATCTCCCGTAACCAATATGTCATCAACATATACCATAACAACAATGATACCTCTAGGGGTCTTCCGGACGAACAGTGAGTGGTCCGCATTAGATCTTCTGAACCCCTGTCGTTCAATAAGCTGAGAGAGCTTCTGGATCCATGCACGGGGACTTTGTTTAAGGCCATAGATAGCTTTATGAAGTCTGCACACCTTCTGAGTCTCCCCTCAGCAGCAAACCCAGGTGGCTGCTGCATGTAGACTTCTTCCTGTAGATCACCATACAAGAAAGCATTTTTAACATCAAGCTGGATATGGGCCACTCACGTACCACTGCAACCGATAGGAGGATGCGAAGGGTAGAATGTCTCGCCACCGTTGAAAAAGTGTCCAAGTAATCTACTCCATATGTCTGTGTAAACCCTCGTGCTACAAGCCTGGCCTTGTATCTGTCAAGACGACCATCTGCATGATATTTGACCGTAAAAACCCACTTGCAGCTCACCACAGATGCACCTGGAGGAATAGGGACTAGAGACCAAGTCCCTCTGGATTGCAATGCACGCATCTCCTCCTCCATTGCTAAACGCCAGCATTCATTCTTCATGGCATCCTGATATGTCCGTGGAATCTCAACTGATGATACAGCAGCGGCAAACTTCTGGAAATCCCCAGTGAGACGATGAAAGGAGACATGAGAGGCTAGGGGATATGAGGCACACTGTCTTCGCTGTTTCCTATAAGCAATAGGCCGGTCCAAGTCATCCAAAACAGTGCTGACCGGTTGGTCCTCCTCCTGTGGTAAAAACTCCTGCACATGTGCATTATTTAACCCATCATTAATATCAGAACATACCTGAGGCGTGCTGGATGGTTGAGATGTAGCTTGAGCAGGGCCCGTGCGTCTCGTGTAGAACTTAGTGAAAGGAACAACTGGGGGTGGTGGTGATGGTGGTGGCGGAGGTGGTGGTGGTGGTGTTGATATTTGGGACGCTGGAGTAGAGGACGGACCCAGGCTTGGAGGTGGTGGAACATAGACTTGGGAGTCTGATGATGTGGAGAGACCAATCTGTCACCTGCAGGGAGAAGTACATGACAGGTTCGAAAAATGTAACATCTGCACTCACATAGTACTTGTCATTGACAGGATCATAGCAACGGTACCCCTTCTGCGTCCTGGAGTAGCCCACGAAAACACACTTGATAGCCCTAGGGGATAGCTTATCAAGCCCCGGAGATAAGCGGTGAACAAAAGCGACAGTGCCAAAACCCGAGGTGTCAATGTAAACAAGTCCTTGTCAGGAAAGAGAATAGAGATTGGAGACTTTTCCCAAGAACAGTTGTAGGCATTCGATTGACCAGATAACACGCAGTAAGTATAGCATCACCCCAAAAGGTTAATGGAGCACAACTCTGGAATAAGTAAAGTGCGAGCAATGTCAAGAAAATGTCGATGTTTTCGTTCGGCAACCCCATTTTGTTGAGAGGTGTAGGCACATGTGGTTTGGTGGACAAGCCTTTAGATGAAAGGAAGCTAGCAAGAGAGCGAGTGCAGAACTCCAATGCATTGTCAGTACGCACATACTTAACAGAAGATGAAAAAACATTCTGAACTTCATTAATTAGATTTTGAAGAACATTTCCTGCTTCAGATTTATTTTTGAGAAGAAAAGTCCATGACACTCTGGAGAAATCATCAACCACAACTAGATAGAACCTGTGCCCCTGGTGATCCGGACACGACTTGGACCCCAAATATCTATATGAAATAATTCAAACGGGGAGCTACTGCTCCGACTCTGACGACCAGGGAAGCTAGACCGATGGTGCTTCCCTAACTGACATGCTTCACACCGAAAAGAAGAACTCGGAGATATCTGAGGCAGGAGGTGACGCATCTTTTGCAGTGGTAGATGACCGAACCGGAAGATGCCAGGTGTACGGAGAAACAGAGGCCTGGGTATGCAAGGAGACACCAGCGTAGGAGTTACGAACGAGACGATAAAGGCCATTGTGCTCAGAACCACAGCCAATCACCCTGCCCGTCAATATCTCCTGAAAAATAACAGACAATGGATCAAAAATAGCACGACAGTGCAAATCACGTGTAATCTGACTAATAGAATAAAAGGTTCATAGAAAATGCTGGAGCATGTAGCACATTCTGTAAGTGCATAGAGGGTAGCAAAGCTGTCTCCCCCTGACGATGATAGGAGACTGAGTGCCATCAGCAATGAGTACAGAGCGACCTGGCTGAACAGCTCTGTATGACTGTAGAATATCTTTCTCACGGCATAGATGATGGGTAGCTCCAGAGTCGACAATCATCCTGTGAGGTCATGAGTATGAAATGAGGCTGAAGGACTACTGAGGCACTGGCTGAGGCCGATGTACTGGCTGACGCCGAAGCCGCAACATCAGAAACGTCTGCACCCTCTGATGAAGAAGATTGTGGCATAATATCCCGAAGTCGTGCCACCAACTCTTCGAACATGTGATCTGGAGTAGATGCGGGTGGACCCTGAACATGATCAGCTACTCGTGCAGAAGGAGAAAACCATGCTTGGAATAGCATGTATCCTCCGAATGACCAGTGTGGCGATAATATGAGCACGTAGAGCGTATGCGACCTCCGCGGCCACGGTCCACCACTTCCCCTGCCACGAAACGAGGACGAACCACCACGTCCCCTGGACACTGCCATTGCTGACGGAGTCGCAGTCGCTGTACTGGATGGAACGGGTACACGACTGAGCCTCCTGTATACCTCTTCTATTGGTGGGATGGTGGCATCTGCCAGTATCCGAGCGCGTGCTGCCTCGTACTCCGGGATCTAGGGCAGCGAGTAATACGCCAACCATAGTGGCGTTGCGGAACGTCTTCTGCTGTTCCGCCGTGGCTGTAAGCGGAATGGTGCTGTAGAGCTTCTTGAACATGCCACGAAGCGACGTGTACAGGAATGAAGAGGCTTCCCATTCTGCTTCGTGGTAAATATATCATGCTGCAACTGGAGCATCTTCGTCTCATTACGGATCTGAGAGTACGTCATAGCCAAAATATCCCACATCGCCTTAGCGGTGGGCTGGTGAAGGACATCCATTCGCTATCTTCGTCGTGAGCGTACCTGAGAGCCACACCTTGGCGTACGCATCATCCGCCTCCCATGAGGCATAGATTCCTGTCTTCTCCGACGGTTCTTCCTCGGTAAGAATATGCTTCTTACCACACGACTTCATGAGACTGAGGAACTGCATCGCCCACAGTTCGTAGTTCGTCCCGTCCATCTTGACGATGGTGCCGAACCTTTGAAGGCACCTATGGCGGGCATATCTAGCTTCTGATCTGACATGATGCCGGAGAAGAACCACTACTGATAGACCAAGAAAATACTGTCTACCAAGACCTTGTAGGATCCAAGTGCATAGGTAGCCGATTATGCACTTGAATCAAATATAACGCCGAGTCCTAGGAAGAACGCGGCACACCGGGACCGAGTAGAGGCCTTGGGAGCCTCTACTTGGCAAAGATGGCGGCTGGACAGCAGGTGGAGAGGCCCGACGTCGATTGGTGAGGGCCCGGCGGCTTGGGTGGGGGCCCGGCAGGGGCTGCGGCGGGTAGAGGAGGGGCTCGGCGGCGGTGTGAGAGCTCGGCAGGGGCTGGCGGCGATGGTGGGAGGGGCCCGGTGAAGGAGAGAGGCCCCGGCGGCGGTGGTGGGAGGCTGGGATCCCCGGGGAGGGGAGGCGCGGCGAAACCCTAGAGAGAGGGGGGGGGACGGCGGTGGAAAAAAAACCTTAGGTTAGGGTCATGGCTCTGATACTATGTTAGAATACTCAGATGATTTATTCTATAGAGCCCTCGGGTCTCTTATATAGGGAGAGAGCCCTTGGGTAAATTACATGAGAGGTACATAAAGAAACTGAAATAACATAAAAGACGACAACTATCTCTACAAGTTCAACTGAAAATGAGGGGATTTTTTTGCGGTTTGCAATGACATTCACAATTTATGTAAACAACCACTAGACCAATAAGAAGCGTCACCAATTTGCATTTCATTAATTTTCATATATGTGTATAACATGTAACAAAAAAGTAGCTGACAGTTTATACAATGTCTCCCAAAATATACAAAAGAGAAAAATCACTATACAGAAATTGAACCAAAAACTGTAACAACTGTACCATCTGGTATAACAACGAATACTGGGGATCATCAATTAGTTATTGCGATATAGAGTTTTTGCTTTTCAAGTATGTAAGGAACAAAAGGATATCAACGGTGTTGCATACATCCTAGCATACTAAATAATAACAAGAATTTAATGTGTCCAAAAGAAAGCAAGTAGAAAAGCATTGATATTTAAATTTAACAACTACCTGCGTGGGGAATGGTGTTCAAACTGTCCTGTATATATTCCCATAATTACCCATTGCCCCATAACCTTTCATATATATACATATATTAGTTGATGACCATATGGATATGTTATTCTCTTGTCATGGAGATCATGTTTATGGATCTTGATAATGAGACGATGAGGTTCTAATCTGATATTTTTGATTCTAACTAACTTCTTAAGTCTAGTGGATAGTCTGTGGTCTTGGTCTGAGTTGACCTCACACATATAAGTCTAAGGTATGAAGAACTCCTTAGGATTGGGGCGCCTCCGTAGGCATGCGATGGGTTATGTGCATCCTAACTAAGTTCCCAACCCATCCACTAGCTTATCTTATCACTCATAGTTGAAATTCTGAGATCCGATGAATTGTCGATGATTGAGGATTTATGATAAATGATGATTCCATACCAAACTCAACTATTAGTCAAACTCAATTGTGATTGATCTCTACACTAGCCAACTCAATTGTAATTAATCTCATTTCTTTGCCAAACTCAACTGTAATCCATTTCAATGCTCAATTATAACTCCTTCAGATTCAACTGTAACTGATTCGGATGTAGCCGTCGCCAAGCCTATTGGCGGAAAAGTAACCAAAACTCAAGCGGTAGTCTCCTAAGAGAACCTTTCGTCTCGCCCTCTAAGTGGAAGTGCGGTCCATTAGAGGGATAGCTTTACTCCAAAACTACGTCACTGAGACGGGTGAAAGAGACTCTCCGAAAAAGTCACTCTAGAACTGACCTGACCGGTATAGGCAAACAAGCTCGTGAGAAAAACTAAAACCGAGGGACCCCCAGCCTAGGTACCCTAAAATAGAGGGCCAGTAGAACCGATCAAAAGTCGAGATCCCTACGAGGCATAAAAATACTGCGAACTCACATAAAAACCCATAATAAGGACTGGGATCCTAGACCCGTGCACTAGGCGGCCGCTGCCCTAACCGAGCTTCCTATCTCCCGTCTAGTTGAGGGTCACTGTGCCCTCGCACAGTCAGGTGTGAGGGTCACCGTGACTGGCATAATTAATTATCTTCACTGAAGCTTATCAAACTATACTTCGATATCTTCAAACTAAATATGTATACTGACCAATTGACTAGATGATCTATAACATAATGCATATACTTAGTCTTCATTAAATTTTGATACCAAGACCACTATATATATCTTAAAGATGAGTAATCATATAAATGGGCATTGTCGTAGCTGATTTTGATAGGGGCATTCAATGATATACTGTACTAAGATCATGCACATAATGCATATGGTCTAATGTAAAGATGGTTTTTTTATTTAAAAAAAGAATAGGCTGAATGTGGACGTGGTTTTGTAAATGTTTATATCCATATGTTAGGATTTGTAAATGGCTAGTTGATTTGGGTCTTATCTAAACGTTCTTGTGTTGGTGTTTAGATTTGCAATTTAATCAATATTAAATAATTTGAGAGAGAATACAGATAGACATTTATTAAACAGCTCCAACTGATTCCCATTCGTATAATTAGGTTAATGTCTATAATTTTTTAAACCCATAATATATCTTCAAATATGCCAAGCTAAGTACAGAAAACTGCTTTCGTACAAAGACATATGTGTCTAATGATCTCTATAAGAAGGGATAAAAGAATATTTTATGTAGATAAACCACCACTTTAATTACAACCATAGATCTCCGATCATTTTAAGATCTTCTAACATGTAGCTTTACTAGAGACGAGTGACAAAGTATGGAGTGAACTATACTTAAATATTAAGAGAATTATGAGACTGTGAGATGATTTAGCTTCGGATAAATACAGGCTTAATTGATATAAATTTTAATTTGTAATCAACATAAAATCAAATCAACAGGCATACTCATAGTGTACTGAAAAATCAAGAAGCTTTAAAAGCAATACAGTTTTTTTATTTAAAAAAAATTTAAAAACTTTTAACCAACTTAAACAGAGAGTTAAACAAAATCCAGCAACGTAAGCAAAGAATTGAACGGCCCATAACAAAACAGAGAAAAAAATAATTATTCCTCCATTTTCACAGAAGAGCAGAAAACGATCTAAATAATTTAATCTACAAATCAACTAACATAGAACCCACTTAATGGTCTAGTGGTAGTACAGTGTGTCTACCACACAAAAGACCAGGGTTCAAATCCTCTCTTGCAGTGGTTGCGTTAGGTAGTCGACGGCCAGCGTAAAAATAGTCAAATCTTTTAACATGGATTTGAGCAAGAATCCATGTAGCCGACCCTACTTATAGTGGGAGAAGGCTTAGTACATTTTACAAATCAACTAACAAATTAAATCTTCCAATTTTACAGAAGAGCAGAAAACGTACAGTAAATACTTTAAATTTACAAATCAACTAACAATTAGATCTTCCAATTTCACAAAATAAATAATTTAATTTATAAATCAACTAACACTTTAAATCTTCCAATTTCAAAGAAGAGCAGAAAACATGCATTCAATAATTTAATTTTCAAATCAACTAACAATTTAAATCTTCCAATTTAACAGAAGAGCAGAAAACGTACGGTAACCAAAATTTACAATTCAATAAAAGTAAATTTCAGTCTTTTAAATTTTAGAGTAATAAACTTCATTCAAGAACCCCTTAATTCCATTTTTAAACCTAAAATAAGGAGCTTATTTCCTGGAATCTCGGATTTGGAATTTGATTGTGTGCATCTTACACAAATGGTGACAAAGAGAGATGAAATTTGCAATGCATGGACGCAGGAAGAAGGGCTTAAGATTGTACCTCTTTTGGATTTTCGAAAAGAGAAGAAAAGTTGGAATTTGTAGCAGAAATTTCTGCTACAAGGGGTAGCAGCAGTGCTTCTTCCTCTAGTAGAAGAATCGCTGCAACATGCAGCTCCAGCATACTGCCTGGAGCAGTAGTTTGTGAGGAAAGGTTGCTGCCCAAAGCTTCCAGCAGGAACAACAGTGGGAGAAAGGCTTCCTCGCTGAATGGACTGGATATTATGGAGGAAAGAAGGAGGAAGAGAAGGGACCCCACATTAGGTTTATGGGCTCCAAATGTCATTTGAGTGACATCAGCATATAGACATTTTTTACGAAAACCCAAAATGATCTGTACTCGTGCCTCGAATATCTGATTTTGATGAATAATAGCTCATTTTGACCGTCTCTTAATGACGATTAAACTGAGTATAATATCCATATACTTTCGATCGAGTTTGAATTTCTGAAATTCTCGAGATACGGTTTGGTTGGTGACAAAATTTCGTGATTTAAAAATATCAAATAATCTCCGATTGACAAACGGTCGATTCCATTGGTCTTATTTCATCGAATCGGATTTTGGATGGTCTCGGTTTGTTTTGCGGTTCTCAATTTGCGTCGCGGCTTTCTATGGCACGCTTTACGATGCGATCGACTTTTGATCGATTGCGACTGAATGACTTTTGATATACGATCACTTGATCAATTTAAGGTTCTTTCAATATTAATTGAACATTAATTGGTCATTCAGACTCTTAATCGAGTCGGGTTTGGTTTATTCCGGTGAAATCTAGAACAATATGAATGAGTCATATTCTCCAAAGAAGAATGTGAACCATGTGTTTTGAATCCATCATGAGTTGAGAAATATTAATGGCTCATGAGAGGATGAGAGAGGCAGAGGTGATGGAGGGTTGGAGCGTGGTACGATGAGGCAACCGCTGTTCATGCATCATTAGAGAGCAACAATGATAGAGGGAGAGGTTTGGGAAGGTTGGAGGGAGGAGGTCTGCCGGCAATGCTTGTAGTGTGGGGCGCAGGGGCACTGAGTGAATGCATGCCGTGACCCGGTCAAATGCTTTTTGTGTGTAAAGAATGGCCACCGGAGCTACAGATGCAAAGAAGGATGAGTTTGGAAGCCTAAGGATGCGACTCTTGGCGGTGCCGGGGATTTGAAAGCTGAGATACTGGTCAGACTTGCTAGAGGTGAGGACAACAACTTTCTGGAAGCTATGAAAGACATCAGAGGAGCTGTGGGGTTTTCGTTCACCGGAGATGTCATCAAGATGGAAGGTACGGTCCATGCATGATGAAGTGCGGCTCGGGAGGTTGAGAAGATGGTGTCTCTTAGCCATAGAGCGGTTGGGAGGCTTCATTGGAGGATGCGTAGGTCGACAACTGATGTCATAGAGAACCCCATTCGGAAGGTGGTTCGCATCAAGGGATTTGGCCGCGGTGTGGAAGTCAGTGTGGAGTCTGTAGGCGTGGTACAACATATCCTTTTTAATGGGTTGAACCCTGAGAGCTCGTTGGAGGTGCTTGCAGTGACTTCGGTGCTCTACCATCCCCTACTGTGCACCTGTGAAGCTCAAATTGATAGCCATCATTTTAGGGTCGAGGTAGAAGCTGATTTTTGCACGATGTCATGTCTGGTCGGGGTCCCGAACATCGGGGAGGTAGCATAGGAGGAGGTGGGAAGGTCGGGCGTGTCTAAGGCCAGAGAAAGGCGGAGGGCAGTGGATGCGTCTCCATGAGTTGAGGAAGACGAAACGTCACCGAAGACCTCGGGAATCGGTGGTGAAGGATGCAGAAGGGTGCGCCTCTCCATGATTGACCTCTTCTTTGCAGATATGCTTCACAAATCGAGCACCTCGTATAGCGGTGGGGGGGGGGGAGCTACCGTGCAACACAAGTATTGGAGTATTTGTTTATAGGCGTCACTTATGTAGGGAGATGGGTAAGTGGATCCCACATCCAAGTCTTTAGTCCCACATCTACCAGTTGGGAGATGTGGAGACTCGGTGGGTGCTATATATAGACCCCTACACCCATTGTATTCAGTTGAGAAAAGTAATAGACTATCAACCCTTTGTGGCATTCTCCCGTGGTTTTATCCCGCTCCTTAGGGAGTAGGGTTTCACGTAAAAATCTCATTCTTCCTATTTTCTTTATTCTTATTTCTGATACGCTTCCGCATTCGTATTTTCTAACATGGTTTCAGAGCGAGTTTAATTCTCGAGGATTTGTTTTTGAGATTGATTTTTATGTATTGTTCGAGATTTCGTTTATAATTTGTTCTTGAAGATTATTCCTATTTGTCTATTGTTCGATCAAGTTCTTATTCTAGGTTTACATGAAACCCTAGATCTGGTTTCGTAAAGACCAACATCTCCTCGCTCTGCCTTCTCTCGCGCTGCACATGCTACGTAGGATATCTTAGAAGTTTCAGATGCTTGTCCCATCGTGCAACATAGGGTTTTCAGAACCCTAACCCAGACGACTCCTCTCCGAACCTCACACGAAACTCCCACCTCGTGCCGTTCTCCAGGCAGCATTGTGCCGCCTAGGCAACAAAATCCTCTAGGCATCGTGTGCGCAGTGCATGCACCCCAGGCAGCAAAGGACACAAGTGTAATGCAAAGGTGTCATGCGAGGGCCCTGACGACAACATTCTTCTCACGGAGGAGGCACAACATCCAAAAGGCAGCGGCAATGGATCCTAGTCGCAGGTGGCGGCGCCCTCGAAAACTCTAGGCGGCAGTCTTGCTATTGAGCGACCTCCTGATCGGCTCAAGAGCTGCCACCCCTCATGATCTCCCTCCAGGCAGGACCCTCCGTGACCCGCAACAGCATCTCGCACCATCGACGACACGAGTCTCGATTCTCAACGATGACAGGCCCCACCCCGCAACCCATCGACGGCTCCATCCTCTTCCCAGTATCCTTCAACGACGAGTTCCTGGCTACACTTTCTTCCATGCGAACCTCCCCGGGCGATGCAAGGCGACAAGTTTTGTCACAGACGGTGGTGGGGTTCTATCGTGGAACCCTAACTGGTAAACAGGAAAGAGAGGGGTTCCCACGATTGGAACCCAAAAGGGGCCCGATGGCCGTATTTAAGAAAATTGAAAATGAGAAAAAAAGAAAGGGAGAAGTATGTTCGTGGCCAGTTTTAAAGCCCAGAATGGGCTTCATCTCTATGGCCCAAGTGGGCTGGAAAATGTTTACAGAAAAAAATGTGAGAGAAAGACCAAAAAAAATGGATGAACGACCTGTTAAAAAAATTGTGTTTTTGAAAAGACGCATAAAATTTTTTTTGAGAAAAGCCTTGCGCAAGTTTTTAAAAAATGCAAAAAAGGGGGGACATGAAAAGCCAGAAAAATGCAACGTCTTAAAAAAAGGTGTTGACTATTAGCCGAGAAAAAAATGATTTAAAAATGTGGTCGGCTTATGTGTTGTGTTTCTCCCCAACTTGCTTGTCTTCTCCCAACATAGTCGATATCTTGTATTCCGACCAGTATGTGAAAAAGGGGGAGTATTGTGTAGAGTCTGTCGGATCCAGATTCAGATGTCTGATTTCCAGGCCATTCAGTTTCCAGACTCTACAGTTCAGTTTCAGACACAAACATGTATGCGGTCTTCTTTTCAAATGTGCACATGTTTGCCATCTTTTGTCTAGTCCCCATCTTTTATGTTTTAACGAGGGTTTTCATGTGTTCCATAGGGACTCCTGGGTGGAGATCCCATTCCCTATGCCATATGGGCTAGGTTTTTCATATGGTTTCATAGAGACTCCAGAGTAGAGTACCATTCTCTGAACCAGATGGGAGAGACCCAGTTCTCCGACAAGGAGACTTCTTCAGATTCCATTCTCAAGCTATCATGTACTCCAATACAAGATCCTTCCGAGGTTCCTCTGAGAGAGAACCCACTTCGAGGTCCCTATGAGATAGACCCATTTTCAGTGATCTGCGTTTGGATAATTAGCGATGCTCTTTATTCGACTCTTTTCAAAGATGGAGCAGTTGTCCACATGTTGTGGCGGTCCAGAGTTCTCCGTGTAGAGACTCATTTCAGTTGCAGTGTCTCTGACAGACGCAATAGAGAGCACATGCTCTCCGTCGAGGAGATTCAATTTGACTCACACTCCAGCCCATTTGTCCTCTTCATTTACACGACGAGAAGCTACATCCTCGACAACAACCAACAGTTATGCATGTTGAGTTGATATTATCTGTAGTGTCTAGTATTGTGAGTTGAGATTTCTTTCTGTTTGTCCAAGCTGAGCATTGCATGCTCCAGCTTAAGGGGAGGTGTTGGAGTATTTGTTTATATGCGTCACTTATGTGGGGAGATGGGTAAATGGATACTTCCAGTATCCATTTACCTCATCCAAGTCTTTAGTCCCACATCCACCAGTTGGAAGATGTGGGGACTCAGTGGGGGCTATATATAGACCCTCACACCCATTGTATTCTAATGAGAAAAGCAACCGACTATCAACACTTTGAGCGTTCTCCCGTGGTTTTATCCCGCTACTTACAGAGTAGGGTTCCACATAAAAATCCCATTCTTCATATTTTCTTTATCTTTATTTCTGATACGCTTCCGCATTTGTATTTTCTAACGGGAAATGGTCTTCGGGCAGGGAGTTCAGATCTTGGTCGCGTAAAGGGTACGAGGAGTATCGTTTCGAAAAACCGCAGTTGCGGTAGGCTTCAGGGAATCCGACTCGGGCTTGGATATTCGACCCAAATGGCTTGGTGGATATGCATCCTCTGTTTCATGGTCGAAGCTGCGGGCCCAATAATTTTGTGCGGGGAATATCAATGGGTTTCTAATGGGAACAAGGGGTTACTCGACATGACCTTGAGGATTGGGAGCCTTGGAGAGAAGGTTGAATTGGAGGTACCAAGGGGGGCAGAACTGGAACTCTACATGGAGGCGGAGGAGCGAAAAGCGGGCTCCGGGTAGCCTTAATGCGGAGGTACGTCATGTAGTCTGAGGGAAGATATGCATCCCATCATTAACATCGAAGTGGGGGGAAGATTCAGAAGGTGGCGTGTAAGGAAAATCAAAAGGAGAAGAGCAGGAAAAGGCGTTTTGAAATTTACAGATGGTTAGAGGTCCTTATGCCACGGATTGAAAACTATGCCTTCTGGGAACGTGATGCTGTTGGGGGCGACGAGAGGGAGGGGAAGGATGACGATCTGAGGGAGGAGGATGGCTCGTACTAGGTAAGGTTGGCCAGGAAGGAGGGGGCATGACAGATGCCATTATACATGGGGACAGAGATGGGGAGAGGACTAACGAATCTCATGAAGGGGGGTTAGTTGTAGGGTGTTCACATGGTCGGGAAATTGAGAGGGAGGTGTTGCAATGTATTGGCATTATGCCTCCGACTGGCTTTGAAACTATTCGCCAATGAATATTACAACCTAGAATGTCAGGGGCTTAGGGAAACCAGAGAAGAGGGTCGCTTTGTGGGAGATGTTAAGAGAGATCAGAGCAGATGTAGTGTTATTACTAGAGACAAAGCTTTCAAGCAATGTTGAATTGGTTTGGAAGGAGGTAGGGGGACCCTAGTTGCGAGGATGCATGTATGATGAGTTTGATGGGCGCATCTGGAGACCTTTTAACGGGTTGGAATGAGGATAAGTTGGAGCTGCAGGAGGAGGGATGCTAAGTAGGCAATCCCTAACGATTGTGCTACGGAGGCGAGCGAATTGCGCTATTGTTGCTATCACCAATGTGTACGTGTAGACGAATGGGACGAATGCTTCAGAACTGAACGACAAGCTTATGTCAGTGCGTATGAAGATTCCCTCGGAGGTGTGGACCATTGCTGGTGATTTTAACATTACTCTACTAGCGTAGGACACATCGAGGTTAAGGAGGGCTGGATGTCAGCTTGCAGGAGCTATCTACTTTGATTGGAGAGCTTGGACTGCAAATTGTTGATGCAGCTTAATGTTGATATACTTGAAGAAACTTTAGGGCCAGATCACGAATTGATCGTTTCTTGATTAATGTGGAATGGTGCATTTGTTTCCATTTGCGAGGCCGTGTGCCCTTATGATGGCTCATTCAGACCATACGCCTCTTGCGTGGTCGTTGGGTGAGGAGGATAGATCGAGGAGTTTCCTCCGGTTTGAACGTGCTTGGCTGTTGGAGGAGGGGTTTCAAGAGGAGGTGGTAGAATGCTGCAGAAACTACGATCCGAGTGGTCCCGCTTCGATGAGGATGGTTACTAAACTAGCAGAGTTGCTAAGGCATTTGGGGACTTATAAAATAAGAACATTCGAAGGCGGTGACAAGAAAGGAAGAAACATGCACAGGAGGAGGTTTGTAGACTGGACAAGCTGGAGGATGAACGAGATTAGGTGACTGATGAGGTGGCAACAAGAGCGACACACCTTGATGAAATAGTCATATAGAGGACAAGAAGACTAAGATTGAATGGAGACAACACTCTAGGAAGAGGTGGCTAAGGAAAGGGAATTCCAATCAAGGTTCTTTCATTCGATGGCCAGTGGTCGAAGGTGCATGAATTTTATTCAATCCATAACTATGGGAGGGGAGGTGGTCCAGGGGAAGGTTGAAGTTGGTGCTGCACCTAGGTTGTACTTCCATGCTTTTAGTAGAAGACACAGATGTATCAGACGAGGGTGGCGTGGGAAAGGGGTCTGTTGTATCTCTCCGTCGTAGGCAGATGCCTTGATTATGGATGTTTCTGAGATAGAGGCTAAAGAGACAGTTCTTCAATTCAATGCAATGGGTCTCCTGGTCCGGATGGCTTCCCTATTCTTTTTTTACTGGGAGGTTGTGAAAGATGATCTCTTAGAGGTTTTGTAGGAGTTTATAGATGATAATCAGGGGTTTGCAAGACTTAATAAAGCCTTTATTTTTCTTTTGCCAAAGAGGGAGATTCCAAACAGAGTGGGGACTTTAGACGGATCACTTTATCCAACACTTGTTACATCATTATTGCGAAGATCTTGGCTAACCGGCTGAAGAAGGTGCTACCTGATATTATCTAGCCCGAGCAGATAACCTTTGTTCCAAGCAGGCACATGACAGATGGCTTGGTAATTGCGTCAGAGATGGTTCTGGACTGGAAGAGATCTAAAAGCAAAGGAATTCTGTGGGAGGTTAATTACTCAAAAGCATATGAATGTGTGGATTGGCGATTTCGATGGTCTTCTTTGGAGAGGAGGAGATTCCCTTGCATGTGGATTGCTTCGATGAAGCGATGCATCATTATGGCATCCTACATTGTGTTGGTCAATGGTAGACTGTAAAGCGGTTTTTTCCAACGACCATGAGGGATTCGACATGCTTGCTTGCTTGCTCCTCTCTTAGTTGTCATTGTGACGGATGTCTTGGTGATTATGATGAAATTAGCATCAACAAGAGATGATGGGAGAGATATAGTAATGGTGACATTTCGATTACTCTGTTGCAGTATGCCGATGATACATAGATCTTCTTAAGAGGTGATTTAGAGCAGTGCGGGCGCGCATCCTAGGTTACGGATATTTTTGGTGACATCTCGGGACTGGAGATTAACAGGGAGAAGTCAATTGTGGTGCCGCTCGGTTTTGCTCACCAGGATGGGCAACACGTCGTTGATGTATGGAGATGCCTGATGTGGGCTCTACTTATCACTTTCTTGGGTTGACCTGTGGTTGTGGCAGGCTGAAGGTGACCGATTGAAAAACCTTTTCTAGACATATTGGAAGGAAGAGTGGTAGGGTGGAAGGTGGCGACTCTGTTGAAAGGTAGCAAGTTGTTTTTTCTCAGGCATGTTTTGACGGTTATTCCTTCTTATTTTTGCACTACTAGGATTTTTCTTGTTGGGATCCATAAGTGGATGGAAGCAATGATGATAAGGTTCTTTTAGTCGGATGGGAAACATGAGAAAAAAGGTCTTCATTTCATCTTGTGGGAAAGGATCATGACAAAAAAGAATGGTGGGTTGGGAGTTCTAAGCATTGAAGGGATGAACAAGGCTTTGCTAGCAAAGTGGGTGGTGAGGTTGTGGGGGAAATCTGAGGATCTAATTTGTAGACTTCTGAGGAGGATCTATGGAATACGAGGCTCCTTGGAGACTGGTCACATACGTGTCCCCTCCCCTTTGTGGCAAGGTATTATAAGGATATTACCAGAGATGGAAGCAAGAGATTTTTGGAATGGATATATGTTCAGGTTCTGGCCAATACTTGGGAATGAATATATGTTCAGGTTCTGGCTTGATAATTGGAGTGGCAATGGCATTTTGGGAGATTGATATCTAAGACTGCTTGAGCTGGCGGTTGATCGAAATACGTCAGTGTAAGAGACTTGGCAAAATGGGTCATGGACACCTTCTTTTGTTACAGAACTACTTGAACACTGATTGGAAGACTTTTGGAGGATGCATGTTGAGCTGACTGATGTGGAAGTTTCGGAGGGGGAGGGACCATTTTGTATGGAGCGACTGCAGATTCACAATGAAAAAGGCATATCGTTTCTTTACGGAGGCGCAGGAGGAGATTCAGGAAGAAATCAAAATTAATAGTAGAATCACCTAGATAAGCAGGATTCGAAAGCTAATCTAGGTCTTTCTGTGGCTGTTCCGACAGGACAAGGTGCTTTCAAAGGAACGCAGGGGCAGGATGTTGCATAACAAAGACGTATTATGTGATATGTGTGGCAACGAGATGGGAGATTTGAATCACATTTTCTTCACGTGCACTCACTCGGCTGTGGTTTGGAGGAAAGCATGCTTTTCTCGGCTTGATGCGGGTAGTGCATCTGGTTTCTGGGGCTCCATTAGAACAATTTGTGGGAACGAACGTGAGGATAGCTTGTGCCCTTTTGCTCTTATGTGGGCAATCTGGTGCGGCAGGAATGAAGACATATTTCGAGGTTAATTATTTTATTCTGAGAATATTTTGGAGCATTGTAGGACTTTGGTTGATGCTTGATCTTCTGTAATGTAATTTCTTTCATAATGTAAACTTTGGCGGTTGATCCCATCTTGGGACCCCACCTGTTATGAAATTCAGAAAAAATAAAAATAAAAATTATCATGATAAGAAATCGTTGGTCTAGGCTTGTTGTGGGCGGAAATGATTGTTGTCCACTTTGCGAAGGAGCTATCAAGACTATTGATCATCTTTTCATTGCATGCGAGAAGACTAAAACCTATGTAGCGGGAGCTCGAGATTGATTAGGTGAACTTTTACAAAAAGCGGATTCCGGTCGTGCATACTATATGTAATTATAGTACCATTCGCGAGAAGTAAAATGTAAGGCCATTCCATTTCGACAAAGACCCATATCCAAGTTTGCGTCAGCGACCCCAATCATGTGGTAGCATTGAGATTTTCTAGAACTCAATCTATAATGCTAGGCATTGCCCTCTTTAGGAGATCCTTCTACCATTAGTGGCCATTTGGGCGATCTGTTAGCTAGGAACAATGTGATCTTTGCTTCAGATTGCTTTTATGTTGACAATGTTATGTTCCATGTCAAGATTCTCATCGAGTCATGACTCCTGTATGTATTTCTCCATTAATTTAATATATTTGAGGTGGGCATCATTGCATGTTTCCTCCCTTTTTGTCTCAAAAAAGTACAAGTACTTATAAATTTCTAAAATTAGTATATTTATCTTTATCTCCCCCAATCAACACCATCAACTCAAAACCCCACCACCTAACCAATGTTCAATTCCAGTTGGACTTTGATTTCTAAAGAGTTTGCAACTTGGACTCAAAGTACAGGTGATCTCCAAAAGGTTGAAATTTTTTCCAGTACAGAAATATTTCTTTTGCAAGGACGACATATTCAGAGAATAAAGTTATGTCGGTCCATAAATCTCAAGTAGCGTGTCAGTAGGTGTGGTTAAAGCTTCTGACCCTTTCAAGGTTCCTAAATGAAGGTTCTAACTTGGAACGTGAAGGGTCTGGTTGACCCAAAGAAAGGGAGCTCGAAGCCCTGTTTGTTGAATGGAACTGTTGCCATGTTATATGAATCTAAGATCTCCTCCTGCTCTACTTTCTACTGACGAAATTCAGAACACTGGACGCAGTTGGCACAACAAAGGGGGCTCATCGTTGCTGGGAAAAACTCCATCTTTAGAATTGTTTCTGAGTTGAAGGGGAGACATGTTATTATTGTTCTTCCGGAGAATGCTGTGTTTGGCATGAAGGACGGCTTATTCTCGTGTGTCTATGACCCTTGCTTATAGGCTTTTCAACTAGGTTTGTGGACCGACCTCTGAAGTGCTAGAAATGCTTTCCCTTCGTTGGCATGGTTTGTCGGAAGTGATTTCAATGTTACTTTGCTCTCTTCAGACCGACCTCGTTTCAGAGGAGGATAAGATGATGACTCGGTCGATTTTGCTGACTTGATTGATGAATTAGAGCTTGAGGTGATTGATGCTACAACTTCCAATGAGGTGATTGATGATTTTGCTGACTTGATTGATAAGACCATGCCATGTTATTTGAATCTACATCTCCTCGTGCTCTACTTTCTACTGACGAAATTCGGAACACTGGACGTAGTTGGCACAACAAAGAGGGCTACTCGTTGCTGGGAAAAACTCCATCTTTAGAATGGTTTCTGAGTTGAAGGGTAGACATGTTATTATTGTTCTTCTGGAGAATGTTGTGTTTGGCATGAAGGACGGCATATTCTCGTGTGTCTATGACCCCTGCTTATAGGCTCTTCAACCAGGTTTGTGGACCGACATCTGAAGTGCTAGAAATGCTTTCCCTTCGTTGGCATGGTTTGTCGGAAGTGATTTTAATATTACTTTGTTCTCTTCGGACCGACCTCGTTCAGAGGAGGATAAGACCATGGCTCGGTCGATTTTGCTTACTTGATTGATGAATTAGAGCTTGAGGTGATTGATGCTACAACTTTCAATGTTACTTTGCTAACTTGATGGATGAAACATTGTGTCACCGTAGCTTCCTATTCGGTGGTAATCAATGGTTGTCTTGAGGGAGGTTTCTTCCAGCTGCAACGGGGCATTAGGCATGGGCCCCGTTGTCCCCATGTTTTTTGTGATTTCAGCTATTGTCTTGTCTTGCATGGTTGAACATATGCGGATTAATGACTTCACATTTGGGTACACCATTGAAGATATCTCTATTCCTCTTTTGCAGAATGCAGATGATGCCATTTTCTTTATCAAGGAAGGCAAAGAGGAAGCTAAAGGAATGGCAAACACAGTGGAAATTTTTGGTGAGGCTTATTCTAATTCATGGGAAATCTATGGCTATCCGATTTTGTCATTCTGACCAAGATACACAGGAGTGTTGTGATGAGTTGGATACAAAGTGTGGCTCTCTCCTGATTCACTACATTGGTATTCCTATATCATCAAGTAGATTAAAGATGCCCGATTGGTTTCCTGCCACTGCAAAGATGGAAGGAGACTCTCTGATGGGAAGTCCGCTATATTATCGCACGGAGGCCGTTTGGTGCTGATACATGCCATCCTCTTTGCTATTCCCGTGTTCTTTATTATTGGAGAAAAATAGAATACCTTATCAATGAAGAAACCCTAAGGATCTCTTATATAGGAGAAAAGCTCTAGGTTAATTACATAAGAGGTACATGCAGAAAATAGAAATAAGAAATAATTATAAAGAGATACAAATATTTCAGGACTTCCCCTCAAGTTGGAGCATATATGTCTATCATGCTCAACTTGGAACATATCTAAAATAGATCTTTTCCATGACACAAGTGAGCTCCCAACAATAATAACAAAACCAGAAGTAGACTTCCTGTCTCTCGGGTATCCTGCATAATTTGTATCTGCACAAATTGTTGCCACAAGAGATGTACCTTTGCTGAATAGAAGACCAGTACTTGGTGAAGTCGTCAAATATATCAGAATTATATAAACAACATCCATCTGAACCTTCCTAGGATACTACATAAACTGGCTCACCTTGCTTACAACAAATATATTTCTGTTCTGGTGATAGTAGCATAGAGGAGCTTCCCAACAAGCTCCATATATCTCCTCTTGTATACCTCCTTAGTGTCATCATCATATATTCTCATACTTGGATCCATAGGGGTAGTGGCAGTGTGCACCCTGTCATCACCGTCTCTAGTAGAAGATCAGTCACAAACTTCCTCGGGGTCATCACAAGACCATTATGATTCCTGATGAACTCTAGTCCAAGGAAGTAACGAAGACTACCAAGATCCTTAGTCACAAACTGCTGACCTAGGAACTCCTTGGTAGCCTGAATGCCATGCTCGTCATCACTTGCGATAATAATATCATCAACATAAATCATAACAGAAACTGTACCTCTTTGTATCCTATGAACAAAAAGCGAATGATCCACAGTAGATCACGCAAGCCCCTTGTGCTCTATCAACTCTGATAGCTTCTGGTACCGAGCTCTCGGACTCTGTTTCAGGCCGTAAATTGCCTTGTGGAGCCTACACACCTTCTGAGACTCCCCCTCGGCAGCAAATCGTGGTGTTTGCTGCATATATATCTCCTCCTGTAGATCTCCAAATAGAAATACATTCTTCACATCAAGTTGATAAAGAATCTAGTCTCGGGTCACACCAACTGAAAGAAGAATGCACAATGTCGAGAAGTTATCCTGACAGTCCACCCCATAAGTCTAGGTGAAACCACATGCTAGAAGCCTTGCCTTGTAGCGATCAACATTGTTATCTGCCCATTTCTTGACTGTAAAGATCTATTTACACCCCACAACTGAGACACCTGGAGGAGCAGAAACAACACTCCATGTACCAAGGGACTGCAAAGCAATCATCTCCTCCTCCATTGCAAGTTGCCAACTACTATCATGTACGGCCTCGTGGTATGTTCATGGGATAGTAACAATAGAGAATCCCCTGACAAACCTCTTGTACTCCTCTGAAAGATGATCCTAAGAAACATGAGCAGCTAGATGATAAATAGCACAGTTACGATGCGGCTTCCTCAAAGCAACAGGAACATCAAGGTTATCAACCTCTCTATTCTTTGGTATCAACTCCTCCTATACAGTATCCTGTGGTACAAGTATATCACCAGTGCCGTCAGTAGAAACAACGTGTTCAGTACATACCTGAGGCGCGTTGGATGACATGGAAGGCACATGAGCAGAGAGACGAGTAGAGGACTTGCGATTGTAAAATCGTGGCAGGAACTGTCAGGGTAGACGGGGGTGGAGGTGGTGAAGGTGGAGGTGGAGATGATTGTGACTCAACCATGGAAGGACATATCGATATCGGTATCGATATCGGTACCATATCGAGACCGATATATCGCCGATATATCGGCGATATATCGATGCCATATCGCCGACATCGGACTGAATCTCTCATTTTTGGCCAATTGATACCCGATATCGACCATATCGGCGATATATCAGTGACCAGTCGATACTGATATATCTCCGATATATCGCGATATGGACGTCCATGGACTCAACATTGGTTGTTGTTTATTGGGATAACGGAGGTGGTGGAACAAAGACATCCTCTCCAGAGTCAGAGTTAGACAACCTGCCACTTGTAGGAGAAAAATACATAATAGACTCAGAAAATGTGACCTCATCACTCATATAATACTTTCTCCCTACAGGATCAAAACATCTATACCCTTTTTGGGTATGAGAATAACCAACGAATACACATTTGACAGCTATTGGAGAGAGCTTGTCACGAGCAGGAGTAAAATTGTGGAGAAATATCACAGACCCAAATACCATGGGAGTAAGGGAGAAGAAGTCCTTCTCGGGAAACACAATCAAGAAAGGAACCTTTTCTCTACAGACAATAAAAGGCATGCGATTCACCAAGTAGCAAGCAATGAGAACCGCATCCACCCAAGAACGAATGAGGAGCTCGACTCTGAATAAATCACATCCAAAAAAAAGCAGTGTTTACGTTTAGCAACACCATTCTGCTGCGAAGTGTAAGCACAAGCAGTCTGATAAACAAAAAACAAGAGATTCGAGATAGTCAAATAGCTGTAAAGTAGAAAACTCCAAGGTATTATCAGTGCGAATAAACTTCACATTAGCAGAAAAAATGTTCTTAATTTTAATAAGAAACGATTTAATGACAAGACCTCAAGAAAACCCAAGATAATCTAGAAAAATCATCCACAACAACCATATAGAACCGATGTTCCTGATGATCGGGAACACGAATAGGACCCCAAATATCAAAATGAAACAACTCAAACGACTGACTAATGTGCCGACTCTGACGACTCAGAAAAGAAGAACGACGATGCTTTCCAAGCTAACATGCCTCACACTCCAAGGTAGTACGAGTAGAAATCTGAGGGAGAACATGACACAGCTTTTGCAGAGGAATGTGTCCAAAGCGAAGATGCCACATGAAAGCAGAAACACAACCAGAAGGAATGGAAACAATACTAGCACATTGAGGCTGGACCAGTATGTAAAGTCTCCTCTGCTCACGGCCACATCCAATCACCTTGCACGTGAGTATGTCCTGAAACACAAGAGAAGATGGGCCACGAGAAGCAGCCATCGCGAGGGAGTCTGGGCCACGGTAGTAGACGAAGTAGTAATCCTACTCAGGCTCTTGTAGACATCCTCCATCGGTGGTATCGCCTCTCCTATAAGCAGTTGAGTACGTACTGCATTGTAGTCAAAGTCAAGGGAGGACAGAAAGACCCCTATCATAGTGGCATTCCGGTATGCCTGTTGTCGCTCATTGCTGGTAGTAATGGCATAAAGTTATGGAGACACTCTAACATGCCTCGAAGATGTGAGAAGTGGGCATGATGAGGTTGACCATTCTACTTGGCCGAAAATATGTCATACTGTAACTGTAGGATCTTGCTCTCATTCTTGGCTTGCCCATTTGTGTCGGCTAAGATGTCCCACAGAGCCTTGGTTGTTGGTTGATTGACGATGTCGTTTGCAATCTCCGTGGTGAGTGTCCTGGAGAGTCAAATCCATGCATAGGCATTGTCTTACTTCCAAGAAGCATTAGTCCTAGTCTTGTCCTATTAGAGTATTTGGTGGTGCACCCATTGAGTTGTGGCAGGGTAAATGGATCATGGAGAAGATCCATTTACCCCACCCAAGTGTTTAGTCCCACATCGTCTAGTGGTGGGACTTGGAGGCTCTGGAGAGGCTATATAAGGAGCCCCAGTCCTCCTGTACTCATTGAGAAAAAGCAATGCATAGCATGCCCCCTTGAGGGCTTCTCCCATGATTTCATCCCGATCCTCACGAAGTAGGGTTCTACGTAAAATCATGGTGTTTCCATGTCTATCTTTCTTTGTTTATGCTCTGTTATTGTTGGAAAACGTGAATAATTTGTTTATTCCATAGCCCTAGGCTCTCTTATATAGGGGAGTAGCCTATGGGTAAATTACATAGAGAGGATAACAAGAGAAATAAAATAGCAAAGAGGTACAATAACTCAAAGTGCGTCAACACTCCCCCTCAAGATGGAGCATAGATGTCAATCATGCTCAGCTTGGAAGCGCACTTCTGAAATGGGCCACGTAATAATGCCTTGGTAAAAATGTCTGCCGTCTGGTTCTCTGAAGTAACGTGGGATGTGGTAATAAATCCTTTCTGGATCATATCACGTATGAAGTGACAATCCACTTCAATATGCTTGGTCCGCTCATGGAATGCAGGATTATTAGCAATGAACAAAGCAGCCTGATTATCACACTCCAAGTTCATAGGAAGTGGTATATCTAAGCATAGATCTGTCAGCACTGCTTTCACCCACATCATCTCATTAGTAGCCTGGGCCATAGCCCTATATTCGGATTCAGCACTGGATCTAGCTACCACAGTTTGCTTCTTGCTCCTCCATGAGACTAGGGCATCTCCGACATAGACAGCGTACCCTGAGGTGGACTTTCTATCCTTAGGACATCCTGCATAGTCTGCATCTGCGCATGCATAGACAGAAATCCCCTTTCCTTTCTTAAACAGCATACCTTTACCTGGAGAAGATTTGAGGTATCTAAGTATCATGTGTATTGCATCCATATGCACCTGGCGTGGCTGCTCCATGAACTGGCTCACACGGCTCACTGCAAATAATATATCTGGCCTAGTGATGGTAACATATAGCAGTTTGCCTACCAGTTCTCTGTATCTTCTCCTGTCAACCTCCCTCTGTGTCATCATCCATACATCTTCATGTTAGGGTCCATAGGTGTCGTAGCAGGTCGACACCCTAGCATACCTGTCTTACTTAGTAGATCTGTGACATACTTCCTCTGTGACATGACTAGTCCATATGGATTTCTAGCAAACTCCAGCCCCAGAAAATATCTAAGGACTCCCAGGTCCTTGATGACAAACTCGGTTCCTAGCCTTTCCTTTGCCTGCTTAATGCCCTGGTCATCATCACCTGTAATCAAGATATCGTCAACATAAACCATGATTACAACAATACCTCTTGCCGTTTTCTGTACAAACAAGGAATGATCAGCATTTGAACGTTTGTATTCTTGTTTCTCAAAGAGGTCTGACAGCTTCTGGAACCACGCTCTGGGGCTCTGCTTAAGGCCATAGATAGCCTTATGTAATCGGCAAACCTTGGAACACTCCCCCTCAACAGCAAAACCTGGTGGCTGTTGCATGTAGACCTCCTCCTGCAAATCGCCATACAGAAAGGCATTCTTCACATCCAGTTGATATAGGGGCCAATCTTTAGTGACTGCAACAGATAAGAGGATCCGTAGAGTGGAATGACGAGCCACCGGGGAGAACGTGTCAAGGTAATCTACCCCATATGTCTGTGTGAATCCCCTTGCAACTAGGCGTGCCTTGTACCTGTCAATGGAGCCATCTGCATTATGTTTCACTGTAAACACCCACTTGCCAACTCACCGGGTTGACATCTGGAGGTATAGTAACCAAGCTCCATGTTCCTCTGGACTGAAGTGCCGCCATCTCTTCCTTCCATTGCTAGCCTCCATCGAGAATCCTGCAAGGCTTCATGGTGATTCCTTGGAATATCTGTAGCTGAAAAGTGCCAACGCAAACGTCTTGAAGGTCCAGATAGCCTCTCAAACGACACCACTGCTGAAACTGGATACTGGACACAACTTCTCTTTGACTTGCGTAGAGCGATTGGAACATTTAGGTCGTCTGTGGTATCAGCATGCTCCTGTGATACATCCTGCTGAGTAATGTCGTCAGATTCATCAACATTAATATTTTCATTACATACCATAGGCGAGCTAGTTGAACTGGTCAGGACCATGAGCTTGATTCGGCCTTCGGGTGTAATGAAATGGTAATGGAGGTACTATTGATGGCATTGGTGGTGGTGGTGATGGTGGTGGTGTTGGTGATGGTGGTGATGGTGGTTGAGATGTTGGTGGTGCCATGAACACAGTATCAGGGGATATAGATTGTGGCTGGCATGTTCCCAGATTCTGAGAAGTACATGGTGGATCTCAATGAATGTAACATCTGCGCTGATCACATTACCGCCGACGCAGAGGGTCAAAAACACTTGTACCCCTTTGAGTTCTGGAGTACCCCACAAAGACACACTGACAGCCCTAGGGAGAGAGCTTGTCAGAACCGGGCGACAACTGATGGACAATGCGACTGACCCAAACACACGAGGGGTAAAGAGTGAACAGATCCTTGTTAGGATAAACAAGAGAGAAGGGGATCTGTTCATTCAAGACGGACGAGGGCATACGGTTTATAAGATAACATGCAGTAAGGACTGCATCACCCCAGTAGGAATACGGAACATGACTCTGAATGAGAAGAGACCTTGTGACATCAAGAAGGTGACGGTGTTTTCTTTCTGCAACCCCATTCTGTTGGGACGTATGGGCACAGGATGTTTGGTGAACAATTCCCTTAGAAGAGTAGTAGTTGGCTAGATTATTGGTGCACAATTCTAAGGCATTGTCACTTCTCAAAAATTTGACAGTTGTGGAAAAGACATTCTGAATCTCATTTAGAGAGTGAATAATAATATTTCCAGCTTCAGACTTATTTTTCATTAAAAATACCCATGATGCTCTAGAGAAATCATCCACAAAAAACAATATAATACCTGTGTCCCTGAAGATCGGGAACACGACTTGGACCCCAGACATCAACATGAAACAACTCAAATTTGGAGTTACTACTCCGACCTTGACCACTGGGAAACGATGACCTGTGATGTTTTCCCAACTGACACGCCTCACACTGGATAGGTGTGTGAGAAAGACTATAAGGTAAGATACGACACAACTTCTGAAGCGGGAGGTGACCAAGACGCAGATGCCACAGGAGAGGAGATACTTGTCCAGCGGGAGAAGAGGTGATTCCAGCAAATGGGGTCTGGTTCAGACGATAGAGGCCTCCTTGCTCATAGCCATGACCAATCACGTTGCCCGTACGGATGTCCTGAAAAATCAAAGAAGATGAATCAAAAAATAGCTCGACATTGGAGATCCTTCGTAATCTGGCTGATTGACAATAGATTCATAGAAAAATGCGGTGCATGTTAAAACATTCTTGAGCTGCATAGATGATGTCAATCTAATCTCCCCCTGACCCATGATGGGGGAATGAGTGCCATTGGCAATCACTACTGTTCGTCCTGGAGGAATCTGAGTATATCCTGAAAGTAGACTCTGGTCGCCACATAGATGATGTGTAGCGCCTGAGTCCATGATCCATGGCAATGTATCCGATCTACTACTATGTAGTGCAAGTGTACTACCTGAAGTACTCGTAGAGGCAGACGCAGAAGCAGAAGCAGCAACATCCGTATGACTCTCTGTCGTCGGTGCTGGGCCAGATGGTGGGATAATGCCCCTAAGGCGGGCAACCAGATCATCAAAACGCTGATCCAGAGAAGCAGGAGAAGGAGGCCTCTATCTGCTCAGCGGCTCGAGCAGATGCAGGAAATCCATGCTTTGAATAGCATGTGTCTTCAGTATGGCCGACTCTGTGACAATATGAGCATGTTGGCCTAGTGCGGCCATCCCTTCCACGGGGAGTACGTCCACGGCCCTGGTAATGAGAGCCACGGCCCCTGTTGGCTGCCATGGCTGAGGGATTCTGGCTAGTGGCTGCAGAAGGTACAGTGATCCTACTCAACCTATGAAAAGCCTCCTCCATGGGAGGAATAGTTGAGTCCGCCAGAATCTGTGAACGAGCAGCCTCATACTCTGGGTCGAGTGCTGCGAGAAACACACCCACCATCGTTGCGTTTCTATATGTCTTTTGCTGCTCTGGCGTGGCGGTAAGCGGCATGAAGCTATGAAGCTTCTCAAACATTCCTCTCAAAGATGTGTAGAGAGAATGTAACGGGCGACCATTCTGCTTTATTGTGAATACATCATGTTGTAGTTGCAGAATTTTTGTCTCATTCTTCGCCTGAGAATATGTTGATGCCAGAATATCCCACATGTCTTTGGCTGTGGGTTGATGTAGAATATCATTGGCAATTTCAATAGCCAATGTGCCGGACAGCCACACCTTGGCATATGCGTCATCTGCCTCCCATGAGGCATGAACTCCAGTCTTCTCTGCAGGCTCGGGCTCTGTGAGAATATGCTTCTTGCCCGTGGACTTCATCATACTCATGAACTGCATTGCCCACAGTTCATAGTTCGTACCATCCATCTTGACAATGGGCGCTGGACCACGAAATGCGCCCATAGATGGGATGTCAGCCTTGCTTTCTGACATGCTGGAAACGAAAGACTGGAGCGACTGAGAGAAAATAATCTTCGTCTACAATGACATAGACGGGATTAGTTGCGTGTGTAGACTTCAAGCAACTAACCCCATGTAGAACCGGCTGTGTGCCCTAGGGTTTTGGGACTTAGGGCACGTAGGCACGTGCAAAGAGCACGCGCACACGCACTTGGAGGATCACGCGTGCACTTGAACACGCAACTGGAGGATCACGCCACAGTCGCACAGGAGCAGTGCGCACACGAGGCGATGCCCGCAGTCGCGAGAGGCGATCAGAGAAGATCTCCGATCAACGGCGATGTGCGCACAAGCGCCGACGATGCGCGAGATATGCGCACAGCCGATGCGCGCACAGGCGCGAGCAGCGATCGGAGAGGAGGCGGCGCCGATTCGAGAGAGAGAGGGAGGAGGCGGCGTCGATTCGAGAGGGAGAGAGGCCGGCGGGTGGGGTGTTAGGTTTAGGGTTTCGAGGACTTCGGTCTAGGACCGTCGCTCTGATACCATGTTGGAAAACGTGAATAATTTGTTTATTCCATAGCCCTAGGCTCTCTTATATAGGGGAGTAGCCTATGGGTAAATTACATAGAGAGGATAACAAATAAAATAGCAAAGAGGTACAATAACTCAAAGTGCGTCAACAGTTATCAATCGCTTCCGCATCATTCATATTTTATAACATGGTATCAGGGCGGGTTCGATTCTCGAGATCTTCATATTCTTATTATCGATTCGAGATTCAGTTATCAAGTGATTTACTCGTGAAGATTATTTCTATTCATCTATTGTTGGATCATGTTCTTGTTCTAGGGTTTAGATGAAACCCTAGATCTGCTTGATAGATTTTTGCCGTCATCATCTCCAGTGGCTGGAGCCGGGCCCTCTTTGATTCCAGAGCATCTTCCTGGCCTCCACGCTCCTCTTGAGGTTGCGGTGCTGCAGCGGCACAGCCGCATCTCCGTACTTGCCGTGCAAGAACTGGGTTCCCAACCCCATAGTCGCAAAGGCGGTCGAGACCACCCTACTCTCCCATGGCGATTCATCGCATCGCGCGACTCCCAGGCAAATCTCCTACGGCGGCGCAGAACCCACCATCGCGCCGGCAACGGCGTTCTCCAGGCGGCCTCCACGCAAAGTGCGTGTGTTTCGATGTTCAGGCGGTGACATCAGCCAAGGCGGCAAGCCCTAGCCTTCTCCTTTCGGCATCAAGATCGCAGGTGGGCAACCCCCACGCGAGGCCTCCAGCCCTTGCCGCACGTAGGTGGCGGCCTTCCTTGCGTACTCCAACATGGGAGATGCTCCTCTCCAGGCGCTGAAGGTGCGTGGCGCCATGACTTTCGCCCCTTCTCCATCAGCAGCAGCAACCGCTCCTGGGGGCGCGATCTATGTGAAGAAAACCCCTGGGGGGGGGCGACGTGAATGGGTGCCCGCGGAGGGAACCCTAAGGCCCGATACCCCTTTCAAAGAGTGGGCCCTGGCATTAAATAAAAGGGGGGATAGGTCAGTAAATTTTTTTGGCATGTATGTTAATTTAAAAAAAGGAAAAAGGAGAGAGAGTTTTATTTTCAAAAAAAACAAAACAAAAAACAAAAAAAAGAGAAAAAGGTGCTTACATTTGAAAAAGCTGTACGCAAGTATTTAAAAAAAAGGAGAAAGAGGCGCGTACAAAGAAAAGTCGTACGTAATTTTAAGAATTTTTTTTTGCAAAAGCCGGAAAAAAATGGTTGAAACGGCTTGGAAAAAAGTTAAAAATTTGACAACTTATTTTTGAAAATTTTTTTGAAGAAAAGCCGCAAGTTTTTGGATGTTCTTGTTTACCCCCATATTATCTTGTCTTCTCCCAACTTGGTCGACGTCCATGTTTTCCGACAAGTATGGGAGAAAGGGAGAGTATAGTGTAGAGTTATTCAGCATCGATTATACGACATCTCTTTCAGTTCAGATTCAGTCTCCAGATGTTAGTTCAGACTCCAGTCCAGATGTATTTCCAGATTCAGACTCTACATTTTCAAACGAAGATTCCATGCGCAAGTTCCAGAATCGACATTGAGATTCCGAGTCCCATTTTGATGCGCAGTTGTTCAGACTCGACAGATTGGTCAGAGTCCAAGATCGAGGTACTCCATAATGAGAAGCCCATTTTCGAGATCTCCAGAGAGAGACTCATGTTCAGACACGCATATGTTTGCGGTCATTTCAGATGAGCACATGTTGCCATCATTTGTTCGTGGCCCCCATCATTATTCTTGTTTTGTCGGCCAGAGTTTTCATGTGGTATCATAGGTACACCAGAGCAGTGCACCATTCTCTGAGCCATATGCGAGTGACCCAGTTCTCCTACGAGGAGACTTATTTCAGACTCCATTCTCCAGGGACCGTGGACTCCGAGAGGGATTGCACAGCCACGACGCCTTTTCAGTTATGCCCTTTTCAGAGATGGATCAGTTGTCCACATTATTGTGGCGGGCCGGAGTACTCCGACGAGGAGACTCATTTCCAGTCGCAGTGACTCTGACAGGCGCAGTTCAGAGCACATGCTCTCCGACGAGGAGATTCAACAGACTCGCACTCCAGCTGGTTCGTCCTCCTCACCTGCACGGCATGAGAAGCAACATCCTCGACTGCAGCAATGTGCGCGTTGGGTTGATATTGTCTGTAGTGTCATGTAGCGTTGAGTTGAGTTTCTTTCTGTTTGTCCAAGCTGAGCATTGCATGCTCCTTCTTAAGGGGGAGTGTTAGAGTATTTGGTTGTGCGCCCATTGAGTTGTAGCAGGGTAAATGGATCCTGGAGAAGATCCATTTACCCCACCTAAGTGTTTAGTCCCACATCGTCTAGTGGTGGGACTTGGAGGCTCTGGAGAGGCTATATGAGGAGCCCCAGACCTCCCGTACTCATTGAGAAAAAAGCAATGCATAACATGCCCCCTTGAGGGCTTCTCCCATGATTTCATCCCGCTCCTCACGGAGTAGGGTTCCACGTAAAATCATGGTGTTTCCATGTCTATCTTTCTTTGTTTATGCTCTGTTATCAATCGCTTCCGCATCATTCATATTTTATAACATGTCCGTCGGATCAGAATCTGTCAAAATGTGCTCCTTGTTATGGCATTGCATAAGGGTGTGAAACTGCATGGACCACAACTCGTAGTTGGTCGCATCCATCTTTACGATGGGAGCCGGACCCTTGAAGGCACCAGATGATGAAAAGACATGACCCTTGTTTTCTGACATGATAAAAAGAATGTCGAAAGTCAGGAACAAAACTAAGCAAGTCTACACAATCGTATGGAGTGGTTGTACACATAGACTTATACAACCATCCTCTTCATTCCTTGTTGTAGTCTAGGATCAGAAAATGTGATTTCTATGTCCTAAATCACGGAATCCGAGCAAACTCAGACTGTATAAGCCTCCAGAAGCGGCCGGAGTACATTTTGCAGAGTGTGGGACGTCCCACAACATGGTTGCGAGCGACAGGGCTGGCAAGTGACCTACAGGGCGGCTGGGGCAGGCAGCCTGTAGGGGGTTGCCAGCATGCATCTTACTGGGCGGCGGCTGGCTGGGCCTGGGGCAGGTTGGAATGGCCAGCTAGGCGGGAGGGGGGGGGTTAGAAATTTTTGGTGGGATATGTGAACCCTGGTCTAGGACCTTTGTTCTGATACCATGTTGGAAAAAAATAGAAAGCTTATCAATGAAGAGGCTTTAGGGTTCTCTTTTATAGGAGAAAAGCCATGGGTTAATTATATAAGAGATACAAGAAGTAAATAGAAATAATAAATAAATTTAAATAGATACAAATATCTCAACATTTATGTCATCTTGACTTCTCCCCATTCGTATCAGGCGTTGAATAACACTGATCATGCGATAATCCCTTTGGGGTAAAACTGGTCAGGACAGATCAGGTGTACATCTCGTTGATTGGGAGGTTACATTACCGGGGCAATGAAGCGGCTTATCTGAATTGGCCAAGGTAAGCAATTAGCTGAGAGAGATGATCGGGCAAGGGATAGTGCCGCGTAAAGACCAAAGTTGGCTAGCGGGCGTGGGATCTCCTGCCTGAAATTCATGGACGACGCTCTTTTTCTTAAATAGGTATGTAGGATTTGGGGAAGAAGTGAAGACTTGTGCTGTCATCTTATCCGCAACATTTATAACATTGGGGTCCAGAACGGTATGCCCCAACACCCGCACTTTCACCCTTTGGTTTTAAGGAACGGGTTCAACTCTGTGATACCTCATTTTGAAGAGCTCTTTCGTCTGGTGCTTGGTGATGGAAAATCTTTTGCCTTCTGGACCGATAACTATTAGGGTGATGGTCACATCTTTTCTAGATTCCTAAACTTTTTGCTTTGGCTGCTAACCATGATCCACATGTGTTGGACTATTGGTTTGATGGAAACGAATGCCTTCGTTTTTGACGGATTTCTCAGACAAGCGGCTTGAAAAGTTTCTTCTCCTAGAATCCCTCAGGCAGTTAGGTTGACCTACCAATGGGTGAGATCACTGGGTATGAAAGGATAACACTTTATTGGTTAAATGACCCTAGAAAGCTATTATTAGATCTCCACCGCCAAGGACATACGCTTTTGGTTCGTGACTGCAACTTTATCTGGGAATCAAAACTGCAAACATAATTGGTTTCTTTATGTGGCTGCTGCACAGAAGGCACATTATGACAAGGGATTTATGTGCAAGACTTTTCATAGATGTCTCTAATAGATATCTCCTTTGTGAATCACATATTGAGACGGTGGAGCACGTTTTCTTCCACCGCGTGAAGACATCCATCATTTGGTCAGAGATTGATGCTAACTGGCTAAATTTACAAAGTTTGGACTTGTTTTAGGACTCGTTGTTTGAGGCACAACATCGCTCTAGGAAGGAACTTCTACGATCTGTAGCAATTTTATGGGCAATTTGGCTTTGACTAGAAATGGCATGCTCTTTTCTTTTCAGTGTTTTACGGTGGGAATGTACATTTTCATTATAAGATTCTTCTCGAGTCTTGGCTTTTGTAGGTCTTCCAAATTTTAAAATTTGTCTTTTAATATATTTGGGCGGGCACTATGCGTGTTAGCCATTTTTGATTCACAAAAAATGAACTCTTTGACCATTATTTTGAGATACATGTACAATTTTTAGTTCAATTTGGATTATTTTTCATTTAGATAGATTTTTTCTGAAGTACCTTAATAATTCTTGCATTAGTACGTTAACTCTCCCTCTCCAGTCTTCAAGTTTTTTAATTCACTTTCTTTAATCTGTGCTTTCTCTTTATCTGGAGAAATCTGGCATGGTTGTCTGTTACGTGAGCAGATTGTGGTTGGTTTCTTTGATACCCAATATGGTTCTTTTGCTGGCTATAGAATCTTCTGACTCACTTTTTTTGCGGCATATGAGAGCTCCCTAATCAATTTCGATGCATCTTTCTGTAAAAGAAATCCAGTGTTTATCTTGTCTTGGTTAGTTGCAGTATCATATCTGGCCAAGACTTTGACAATTATGAGATGAGCTGTTGAGCATCTGCTTGAATTTAAGGAACTTCTACGATCTGTAGCAATTTTATGGGCAATTTGGCTTTGACTAGAAATGGCATGCTCTTTTCTTTTCAGTGTTTTACGGTGGGAATGTACATTTTCATTATAAGATTCTTCTCGAGTCTTGGCTTTTGTAGGTCTTCTTACAAATTTTAAAATTAGTCTTTTAATATATTTGGGCGGGCACTATGCGTGTTAGCCATTTTTTATTCACAAAAAATGAACTCTTTGACCATTATTTTGAGATACATGTACAATTTTTAGTTCAATTTGGATAATTTTTCATTTAGATAGATTTTTTCTGAAGTACCTTAATAATTCTTGCATTAGTACGTTAACTCTCCCTCTCCAGTCTTCAAGTTTTTTAATTCACTTTCTTTAATCTGTGCTTTCTCTTTATCTGGAGAAATCTGGCATGGTTGTCTGTTACGTGAGCAGATTGTGGTTGGTTTCTTTGATACCCAATATGGTTCTTTTGCTGGCTATAGAATCTTCTGACTCACTTTTTTTGCGGCATATGAGAGCTCCCTAATCAATTTCGATGCATCTTTCTGTAAAAGAAATCCAGTGTTTATCTTGTTTTGGTTAGTTGCAGTATCATATCTGGCCAAGACTTTGACAATTATGAGATGAGCTGTTGAGCATCTGCTTGAATTTTAGGACTTCCAGCTTAATGAATACGGCTTCCCAAAATGTTATAATTGTGATATAATAATGCTCCTTGAGCATCTAACGGGGTATGAGAAAAATGACAAGTTGACAATTTGTTTCAAGAATCTTTTTGAATCATGCAGCTTCAAAGTAGAGGAACCGTCAACACGATGACTTTCCCAGGAAATGTGTCAGCGCATAATGTTTGTACAATTCCACAAAATGATGGTTTCCCTGACAATTATGAGGAAGTACGTCCTTTATATTGTTGATTTCCCCTAAATTATTATGTTTATTTTTCTCATCAACTTCTCATTGTTTGACTTTATGCTAAGGGTGTCAGACATGAAGATTACAGCACACCTTCATACTACGGTAAAATTCCCATTCCATATCACCTTTCGCTTTAATATACAGATATATTACAATTGTTTTTAATTTTTAGTTGATGCTTTATATTCCGCTTCAGAATATGTCGTGAGGCGGATCCATCCTGTGGGTATATTATCACAAAATCTCACCCTTGTAATAGATGAACTAGTCAGAATGTTGGGTTAGCTAGTTTTACCATGAACAATGATTTATTTTATTTTGTTGTTGTGAAAAAAATAATTATGACTTGTTTATTCATGAGACCCTGGGTTCTCTTGTATAATGAGCAGGAACCGTAGATGGGAGGTTACATAATAGACACGAAAGAGTTGGCAAATACATAAAAGATAATGAAAGATAAATATTTCTCTCAATACTCGGCCTCAAGGTGGATTGAAGATGTCAATCATGCTCGGCTTAGAAGATCTCTGGAATGGTCCTCTGGTCAGAGCCTTGGTAAAAAAACATATGATGTTTGTTCCATAAAGCTGTCGTCGAGATAAAACCCTTCTGAATCATGTCGCATGTATAGTGTTAATTTATCTCAATGTGTTTGGTCCTCTCATGGGCGACATCATTGTTGGAAATGAAAAGAGAAACCTAGTTGTCGCATTGTAGCTGCATAGGAAAAGAAACGCCAACAACTAGGTCAGTTAGAATGGATCTGACCCACATTATCTCAATGCTCCCATGCACCATGGCTCTGTACTCTGACTCAACACTAGATCTAGCAACCACTATCCGTTTTTTGCTCTTCCATGATACCGAAATGCTCTATATAAACACAACAAAGCTGGAGGTAGATTTCATGTCCGTGGGACAATGCTTCATAGAGTGCGTCTAAACATGTTGTGAGACACCCGGATATCCCTCTGTTAAAGAATAGTCCAATACTTGCAGAGGACTTCAGATATCTCATAATCATATAAACCACATCCATATGTGCTTGTCTCAGCTACTCCATAAACTAGCTCACTATTCTTACAACAAGGGAGATGTCTAACCTGATAATAGTCCCATAGAGGACCTTCCCAACAAGCTCTACGTATCTCCTCTTGTCTACCTCATATGTATCATTATTATATAGCATTATTCTAGGATCCGTAAGAGTAGTGGCATGTCTGTAACCTGTCTTGCATGTTTCTGAAAGGAGATATGTAACGTGCTTCCTCAGGGTCATCACAAAGATCTTGTTGGTTCAAGGCGAACTCAAATCCTAGGAAGTATCATAAATCGCCAAGATCCTTGGTGACAAACTGTTGCCCAAGGAATTCCTTATCCACATTAATACCTTGTACATCATCTCATGTATCAGTGATATAATCAACATAGACCAGAATGACAATGATACCTCTCTTTAAACAAATAGTGATTCCAATCGATCTCATGGATCTCCATTGCTCTATCAAGTTCGAGAGCTTCTAGAACTATGCTCTGGGATTCTGCAAGGTTATAAATGGCCTTATGAAGTTTGTAAACCTTCTGACACTCTTAGCAATGAATCCAGGTGGCTGTTACATGTAGTAATCCATCTAGAGATCACAATATAGATTAGCATTCTTCAGATCCAGCACACAGACCAATCTCGTATCATTGCAACAGAAAGAAGGATATGAAGTGTAGAATGACATGCCATTGGATAGAACGTGTCCTGAGAAACCACCCCTTAAGTATGGGCAAACCTTTGAGCCGCAAGCCTAGCCTTGTAGAGATCAACACTGCCATATGTATTGTGCTTCACTGTAGATATACATTTGCAGGTAACCATGGATGCCTTTATAGGGTCAGTAACCAAGCTCCATGTGCCATATGACTGGTGTGCTGCCATCTCTTCTTCCATAGCAAGATGACATTGATTGTCTCGTGTTGAGATATTAGTTATCTTTATTATTGTTTTCTTAGTTTCTTTTTCTTTTGTCCTCTTATTGTAATGGGATAATTACACCCATAACCCTGAGTAATTCCGCAATAACAATCGTAACCCTGCATAATCATGAATTACATGGGAAACCCTGGATAATTACTGCGTCTCACGCCCATAACCCTCCGTTAGTTTACTAGGTTAACTCAACTATATGAATGAGTTAATCTAACTCACCCTTAATCCAACGGTTAGGAAATAATCAAAAAAATCCATCTCCCTCCACCCTTCCCTCCCCCTCTGTCCACCTCAACCTCCCCACTCCGACCTCCTCCCCTTCCCCCATCGTCGGCACAGGTGCGGCACGTCGCCGCTCCTCTGTTTTCTTTTCAAGCCACAACGGATATGCGGTCTAGGTGGCGACTCCTCCGCGCGGTGAATGACCTCACGCTGGGAGGTCCGCTGCCGAAGTCTATATCATGGAAGTCGAAGCTCAACTGGCTGAAAGCTTCTATATCGGGGCAGAACACGTTCCCCGTCGATACTTGGATGACAGCGTCCTCCCTCCCTCTTTCCTTCAACACCTCGCCAGAGTTGATGAACGATCTGAAATACGTGTCGTCGATCTTCACCATCGCGTCGCGGATCACGTCCGAGACTTGTGCGTAGCTCTGTTTCAGAATCTCTCCCGCCTTCATCGTCGGGGAGGCCCATAGCACGAGGTTGCCGAAGTACTCACTTGGAATGGGTTGTCGTAATCTGCCGCGCCCGTTTATTGCAATCCCGACGTGGGATAGTTGCTCTTCGTCCAGGCCTCGTATCGCTGTGATTTTCATCCATAGATGGGTGAGCAGACAATGAAAAGTGCTGCACCGTATGGACACATCACCATCGACCACCTTCGCTTTGAGCTCCACTAGGAATTCGACGGAGAAGTGAAGGACAAGTTGAGAGACTTCTGAGTCGGAGAATGGTGAGGCGGGGATCTCTATGAACTCAATATGGTCGTGATCAAACATGCACTGAGGTGGACACCGGCTCCTCGCAGCCATTATGGCCGCTCGGTCATGCAAGGGAAGCTGCTCGAGTTGTAGACCCCTAACCAGCCTTGCCCACGCGTCCATGAAGAAGTTCATGGACTGGCCGTCAGCCACTCGGTGGTTGATGGAATGGCTTATGACAAGATCTCTGCAGGCAAAGCGGCTGAGCTGGACGTGGAGGAGCTCCTCCTGGGTGATATGAGTAGGCGGGAAGAGGTCATCCACGTTTTGGATGACAGAGGGATCAAGAGGGAGTGCCTCCTCCAGCGTGGTAGAAACAGTGCGATAAGCTACCCACCATCGTCGAGCAGGTGCGGGGCTTCGTTCTTCAGCGGGCGGTTGGGGAAGGAGCTTTCGATGGTTCTATGGTTGTAAAGGGCAATAGCGGATGGACTGGAGGCACTCTAGGCATGCGGCCTCGCGCGAGGATGAGGTTTAAGGGCGGTGTGCTTGGCGTCGATGGCGGTGTGACTGAGAGCCTCGCGGTCGATGGTCATTGGTCGCACACGTGACATACCGGAGATGGCGGAAGGGCACGCAGTTGTCGCGTGCTGTTGGGTGATGAGGATCGACGGGGGTGGTAAAGACCGTCTGCGTGGGATCTACAACTAGGATCATATGCTTCAGGCGGTGAGCAACCCACTGGGTGACGGCAGTGCGCACCTGCTCTACGAGGGGATTACAGTCCAGGCGGTGGAGCTTGGCCCAAGATGGAGGTCGGCGAAAATCTTGAAGCAGATTGCGATGGCGATGCTGCTGGGGTTCGCGGCGGCGTCGTGGTCGGTGGTTGCTGGTCGTGATGGCCTGGTGCATCAAGGAAAGAAAAAGAGATATAGGGCATGATTTGTAAATTCGGTAGAGTATTAGGGGTAATTTTGACTTTTTCTAACAGAAACCGTCAACTATAACGGTCATCTGAAACGGAACATAACACAGGGTTATGTCATGTAAGAGTTAAGCATTACTTGGGGTTTCACGTGTAATTCGCGATTATGCAGGGTTATGATTGTTATTGCGGAATTACTCAGGGTTATGAGTGTAATTATCCCTATTGTAATTTGCCGAATAGGTTCCTCTATATAAGAGAACCCTAGGGCCTTTCTTCAATACAATCAAGTCTTTCCCTCTACATGATATCAGAGTGACGGTCGTAGACCGGAGTTCCCGTATCCCACCAAATCCTAACCCTAACCCTACGCGCCTCCTCTCTCCTCTCTTGGCCACAACCACTCAGCGCCCGGGGCGTTGCCCCTCCCTCCAGCCACTGCTAGGCTACAGCCAGGCCGAGCCCAGGCCGTCGCCCAGCCTTTCAGGCCATCGCCTGGCTGAGCCCAGGCTGTCGCATCCATCGCCTGATCGAGCCCAAGATCCGCATCCCTCCTCTGGCCATTTCTAGGATGCAGCCAGGCCGAGTCCTGGCCGCCACCCTCCATCTGGCCATCGCTAGGCCATAGCCAGTGAGAACCCAGGCTGCAAAGACTCCAGGGAGCTACCATGGGCTATAATCCTAACCTTCTGACCGTCATCTCGTCGTCCAGTTCATCGTGATCGTTATCTCAGTCGTCATCTGGCCCCCGTGTGCCTCCACGCAACTCTGCAAATCGTTCTACAGTCTGAACCAATCTGATTTTTATCGGAAGACGTGATTTCAGACCTATATATCACGTTTTCCGGCCCTAGCGAGCATCGAAGATTGGTGAGGATGGTTGTATGAGTCTACACGTACAACCAATCCTCTGTATGATTGTGTAAACTCGTTTATATTTGTCTACTACCCAGTTGAGTTCCGTTATTCGATCATTTTACCATTATGTCAGAGAACAAGAGTGACATTTTTCGTCCGAAGTCTTCAAGGGCCCGGCTCCCATTGCTAAGATTGATGGGACAAACTATGTGTTGTGGTCCATGCAGTTTCTTACTCTCGCAGTGCAACAAGGGGCACATCCTGACAGATCCAGAGTCAACGGATAAGACTGTGGCTAATGCTTCTTGGAAGCTAGATGACGCGTATGCAGGTGTTTGGTTATGTGAGACCCTTACCACATAGATAGCCAATGATATTCTGAACTAGCCCGCCGCTAAGACGATGTGGGACACTTTGGCTTATACTTATTCTCAATCAAAGAATGAGGCCAAGATTCTTCAGCTATAGTTTGACATCTACAAAACCAAGCAGAATGGTCGTCCTCTGCATGTGTACTACAATCCACTCCGTGACATGTTTGAGAAACTTCATAGCTATATGCCTAGTACGACATCACTTGAGCAGAAGAAGGCATATAGGAACTCCACGATGGTTGGAGTTTTCATAGCTGGCCTCGATACAAAGTATGATGCAACACGTACTCAACTTCTCACTGGAGCTACCATACCTCCCATGGAGGAGGCATATAGCCATCTCAGCCGGATTATCGTGCCTCCTACGGTCACTCCTCAACCCTCGTCTGCCATGGTCGTCTCTCGTGGTCGAGGAGTGACGATCCATTCTAGTGGATGCACTCCTCATTTCAATGGAGGTGGACGTTCACGTGGTCCTTGCACCTTTTGTTGTCGACTGGGATATGCAGAAGATACATGCTACTAGAAGTATGGATATCCCGTTTCTGATCTCGCAACAGAACAGATTGAGCCTTCAGATACACTAGCTTCCCAGGACGATCCTCGCATGGATGATATGGTCTCTCATATTCGAGAGATGATGACTCCTGTTGTAGGATCCCCCACTACAGATACAACAACCGCATCCAGGGTCTCTTCAAGCTCCTCGAGTATCGCTTATGCTTTCACTGGTAGTAGTGTTATAGATGTAACATAGTGGATTATGGACTCTAGTGCTTCTCATCATCTTTGTTGAGATATTGCACAACTGAGGTCCTACAGGACCATACCTCCTGGTCGATGGGTTGCCATTGCACATGGCGACCGCTTACCTATTACAGGACACGGGGAGGTGCAGTTGATGCCATCCATGTGTCTTCAAAATGTTTTATATGCTCGTGACTTTCAGATTAATTTACTTTCCATTTATCAGATTACTAAGGATCTGCATTGTCGTGCTATCTTTGACCCTTCGTCTCTTGTGTTTCAGGACATACTCACAGATAGGGTGATTGGATGTGGCCGTGTGCATCGGGGACTCTACTGACTGGTCAACCTCCTTATGTTGGTGTTTCTACTATTCCTACTGTACCAGTCTTTCCATATCTGTGTCACCTTTGCTTTGGACATCTTCCTCTGCAGAAGCGATGTTATGTTCTCTCTCAGATTTTGACGAGATCCTCTTTTCAGTGTAAGGTATGCTAGCTTGGGAAACATCATCGTACCTCTTTCCCATCCCGTCAGAGTCGGATCGGCTCTTAGTTATTTAAGCTCCTTCATTTATACATTGGGGTCCGAGTTGTATTCCTGATCACTAGGGACACCGTTTTTATTTGGTTGTGGTCGATGATTTTTCTAGACTTTCCTGGGTCTTTTTATTGAAAAATAAGTCTGAGGCGAAATCTGTGAACAAATATTTACTAATGAATTATGAATATCTTTTCTGCTAATGTCAAATATCTTCGCTCTAATAATGCCTCAGAGTTCGACACTTTACAGTTTTATGAGTTTCTTAGATCTTTTGGCATTGTTCACCATCCTCTTGTGCCTGTACTTCCCAGCAGAACGGTGTTGTCGAGCGTAAACATCATCACTTACTTGATGTGACCAGAACCTTGTTGATACAGAGTCGTGCTCCTTACGCTTATCAGGATGATGCTGTCCTTACTGCATGCTATTTGGTGAACAACATGCCCTCGTCTGTATTGGGAGGGAAGATTTCTTTCTTGATTGCGTTTCCCGAGAAGGATCTGTTCTCCCTTACACCTTGAGTGTTTGGATCTGTTGCTTTTTGTTCATGATGTATCTCCAGGTCGTGACAAGCTCTCTCCTAGAGCTATCAAGTGTGTGTTCGTTGGCTACTCTCATACCCAGAAGGAGTACCGTTGCTTTGATCCACTAAGTCGGAAGTACTTTGTCAGTGTTGACGTTACTTTCTTTGAGTCTGTTATGTATTTTTCTCCTACTTACTGACAGACTAGCTCCATCTGATTCTGACGATGAGATCTACATGCCTCCACCTCCTACTGTCGTTCCATCACCTCCATCTGCTCCTGCTCTACCACCATCTCCTCAGATACCACTACCTTCACCTGCTCATGTGGCCCCACCTTCCACTACGACTCAGTTTTTGCCACGTGTTTTTACTTGCAGGTCTCTCTCGGTTCCCCCTCTTCACAAGTCTTGCCCGTCATCCAATACGCCTTAGGTATGTAATGAGCATATTGTTTCTACTGTTGGCACTACTGAGTTGTCTGTGCAGCAGGATATCATACATGATGAGCAGGTGCCCTCTCATGTGCGGAACCCACAGGTTACAGATTTGGCAGATGATCTTGATGTGCCGATTGCTTCGCGTAAACCGAGACGTAAGTGTGCTACTTATCCTCTTGCAGCCCAGGTTTCCTTGAGCTTGCTGTCAGAGGATTTCAGGAGATTTACCTTGGCACTATTAGCCGTGGAGATGCCACAAACATATCAGAAGGCTCTAAAGGACAATTAGTGGAGGTTAGCCATGGAGGATGAGATGGTTGCGCTACAGTCATGTGGTATATGGAGTCTTGTTTCTGCTCTTGCTGATGCATCTGTTGTAGGATGCAAATGGGTGTTCACTGTGAAACACCGTGCATATGGTAGTGTAGATTGCTATAAGGTGAGACTTGTGGCACGTGGGTTCACCCAGACATATAGGGTGGACTATCGGGATACTTTCTCTCCAGTTGCCGGACATTCTACTCTGTGTGTTATAATTTCTGTTGATGTAACACATGATTGACCACTTTATCAGCTTGATGTGAATAATGCCTTCCTCTATGTTGATCTACAGAAGGAGGTCTACATGCGGCAACCACTTGGGTTTGCTGTTGAGGGGGAGTATCAGAAGGTTTGCAAGCTACACAAGGCTATCTACGGCCTTAAGAAGCGTCCGAGAGCTGGTTCCAAAAAAGCTCTCAAACTTGATAGAGCAACAGAGGTTTGTGAGATCAACTGTCGATCACTCCTTGTTTGTGTAGAGGACCAAGAGAGGTACTATTGTTTTTTTGTTTACGTTGATGACATTATTATTACAGGTGATGACGGGCAGGGCATTCAGGATGCCAAGGACTTCCTAGGTCAACAGTTTGTAACCAAGGACCTTGGACATCTATGTTACTTCCTTGGACTGGAGTTTGCCAAAAACCAACGAGGTCTTGTGATGACCCAGAGGAAGTATGTTACAAATCTTCTTTCAGAGACAGTCATGACAGATTGCAGACATGCCACTACTCGTATTGACTTGAGCATGAATCACTATGATGATGATACTGATGAGGTTGACGAGTTGGTATAGAGAGCTGGTTAGCAAGCTAGTATATGTGACTGTTACCAAGCTTGACATATTCTTTGTCGTAAGCAAAGTGAGTCTTGGAGCCTTCGAGTTGCCAAAGAAGGGGCCATGCAACCCTGCTGGCAGCGTCAGAGGTCAGCTAGGATGAATGTTATCACCGACACAAGATAGGATGAGAAAGGGGCGATGGGTAGGGCTAGGGCACGAGATACTGGTTTCTGGTCTCATACCGTCACTCTAATACCATGTGAAAAAAAGAATTATGACTTGTTTATTCATGAGATCATATGGCTCTCTTATATATAGAGAAAAACCCAAGAGGGCAAATTACATAATAGTGACGAAAAATTAGGAAATACATAAGAAAGATAAATGTATTTCTCAAAAGTTCTCAACATTAATTATTGCAAAATTGTATCACAAGGGAGTAGCGTACTTCTAGAAAAAAAATCTATATAACTTTTGGTCCTTACATGTGATTATAACTCACAAATCCTTATTTATATAGAGCTATTGCATAATAATCCCTTTTTCTACAAATCTGCTTATCTATGAGGGCATTACACTTGGCTATGCATGTGAACTCATCTCGTGTAGTTCCTACCCTCATGAGGGCCAACCACTAAAATATGCAAGTCTTAATAGACAAGCAATGGAGCATTGTTTCGATTTTAATTTCTTGAAATGGCTATATCACTTTAGTGGGTACTTTATTATTAGGCACATGAATGGTTCTCCAAATTTTATTTGGTAGGGGCAACATCAACTAAAGAAAATGGATGCAGCTACCGAGTTTCAAGGATCTTTGTTTATACACCATTTTCCACCCGAGTTGCCAATATAGCTACAAGAGAATATGAACAACATTCCAACTATATGCAGAAGGCATGATATTCGTTCTTCCTATCAATTATATGGTATAATGTTTACGAATAGATGCTGAGCGGCAGCATATGCGGCCACACATGCGCACATGGACACCTTAGTGCCTCTCATTCATGAAATCCTCTCAATATACCCCCTTACGCCTATGCGGACCATATATGCAGGCTATGCGATCGCATATGCACGCCGTGCACCCGCTTCCAACTCCAATGGTGTTATCGGGTAATTGAATCCGGATCTTAAGATCCAGATACACGTTTAAGGTTTAGGTGCCCGATTTGGACTTGAATTTCTCCTCTATAACCCTCGATTGATCTATTGTTCATGCTCTCGATCTGAAACCTGCCGCCTCCTCCAAGCTGCGCTTCCACCGTCGTCGGAAGCCCTCCGCCTCTGTACAAACCTCCTCTGCCTACAACTCCTCCGTGTGAACCTCCTTCGCCTCCATCTTCTCCATGCGAAGCTTCCTTACCTTTGTGAGAAGCTCCTCCGCCTCCAACTCCTCCGTGTAAGGTTCCTCCACCTCCCAACTCCACTGTGATCATACGAAGGTAGACTTAGACTCCTCGTTTTCTCTCATTTCAGACTACTTTTTTTTGGAGCTTACTTGCCAACTTATTCCAACTTAGGTTTGATTCTTGTGATTTTCTTATGCCAACAACCAACTTATTTCAACTTAGGTTTGATTCTTGTGATTTGTTTATGCCAGTAGCCAACTTATTTCAAATTAGGTTTTATTCTTGTGATTTTCTCTGAAGTGAACTGTAATGTAGTGTGTACTAACAATGTTTTGGCAGATAAAATGATTACTCCTATATAATTATTTTTAACCTCTGTTTTATTTTCTAACAATGTTTAGGCATAAATGAAATTGTACTTAAGTTCTCATGAATGAATATTTTTTGAAAGAATATAAGATATGATTAGGTCTTTATTGTACTATATTGTTTGTTTCCAAGTATAAAATGTTTATGCTAATATTCAACATAGTTCCGTTGAATGATTATTTTTTTGTAAGAATTTAAAATATGATTAGGTTTGTAGTTCGGTGAATTTAGTATGAATTTACTAACTTTAGTATGAATTTAAGTCGGTAGTTCTGTGACTCTCCTTGCGAATTAAAATTTACTTGTATTATTTTGATTATATATCAGTTCAGATTATTGAGTACTTTTTTGATGTTCTATGATTGAATGTTAGGCAAGTATGGACTCCAGACTACCATATGATAGGGGTTCTTCTCCTACGTCTGGAACTGGAAGCGAGCCTCATATTTTTAGAGGAGCGACACATCAAAGTTTTTTATTCCTCCTGGATCCAATGATCCAGGATGGAAGTATGCTTTTCTAGCAAATCCGAGTAGCCCTAGCATGGTTACTTGTCGTTTATGTCAGAAGGTTGTGGCCGGAGGGATCAATTGCGGGAAGCAACATTTGTCTCATATTAAATGCAATATGACATCGTGTTCCATGGTTACTATTGAGGTGTAGAAAGAAATTATGGACAACATGGATGAAATTTAAGTGAAAAGGAATGAGAAAACCACGAGGAAGAATGACATTCAATGGCAAGTTTCCATCAAGATTAATCAACCCTTGGTTGATGGAGAAAGGGATGGGAAGAAGCCTTAAACTTTAGCAGAAGATGTGCCAGCGAAGTGTCTCCACCAATTCATAATCAAAGATACCTTTGCCAAGGAGGAACGTGCACGTGAATTCATTTGCGGAAAGTTACTTCTATGATAATGATATCGCTTTCATTGTTGTCAAAAGTGACTCCTTCGATTGTACGAAGCAATTGGGCAGTATGGAAGATCGTACAAGCCTCCAACGTAATATGAGCTTACAGACACTCTTTTGAAGGAACATGTTAAGGAATCACCATTTCAAGGGATCACTATCTTAAAAAATGAAGCGATCCATTTTCCACTGTTGGAGCATATGTCACTCTTGTAGATGGATAAATGGATCTCTCCAGGATCCATTTACCGCATCTAGAATTTAGTCCCACATCTATCAGTGGTGGGACTTGGAGGGTCTGTCATCTGTGTAGGCTATATAAGAAGCCCCAGACCTCCTGTATCAGATGAGAAAATTCAATGAACGAATCAACCCTTCGAGGCGTTCTCCTGTGGTTTCATCCCGCTCCTTAAGGAGTAGGGTTCCACGTAAAAATCACGGTGTTCTTATAATATTTTATTTTATTTATTTGATTACGCTTCCACATTCATAGTTTCTAACATGGTATCAAAGCGAGTTTGATTCTCGAGGAGTTTATGTTTTTGTTTATTTGTGATTCGATTATCATATTCATTCACGTTTGTTCTTGAAGATTTATTTTTGAAGATCATTATTCTATATCTTTCAAGATTCAAGTTCTAGGATTTATTTTGAAATCCTAATTATGCGCCAACATTGTGTCGATCTCCAGATTTAGTTCTAGGGCCCAAAATCCTAGCCGTAGTGTGACATATTTGAGAAAAGAGGCGGTGGTGACGACTCCAGATCTCATCGGGCTCCTCTCTATCCAGCTGATTCATGCGTAAGCACCTCCAGCGGTGCAGTTCAGACCTCACTCGATGAACTCACTTGCATGCGAGCCCTATATCCATGCGGGATGTCCAAATCTCGAGCGCTAAATTCTCCACACAGGAAGAAGATGCAACAACACCGCCGAACCTATAGGCTACATCAAAAAAAATTTTCGATCAATCTTCCAGGGGATGGCACACCTTCGCGTGCACCTTCATCTGTGGCGCATCTTCTCGCGCGCCCCAATACAGGAGCATCCCTCGCGCACAGGCCCATGCAGAGCTCCATTGCATTATATGGCTATAGCAGCAGCCGGAAGGGCTTCGTGTCCAGATTCATATGGCGGTGCAGAGCACCTCCAGCAGCATAGTGCGGTGCAACACCTTCGAGTCCCCCTTCTGATCAATATCTCCAAGCGGAGGTTGCATAACCTCCCAGTTGTCGATGGCCTCTTCCAGCAAGCAAAGTCGGGGATTGAGCTCCAACCCACAATCTTTGTGCCCCTCCCCGCAGTGCCCTCCCTTCAGGCATCGACAACCAGAAGAGATCCTATCAGGGTCGAGGTCTTTCGAAGGAGAGGGGTTCCAAGTGGGAACAGTAAATTGAGCCCAAGTTGGCTGTTATTAAAAAAATAGATCGTATATTTTGAAAAAATGGGAGCCTTGTGTTGGGCCCAAAGTTGGGCTAGAAAAAAGTAGGGGTTGTTGTAGTTTTAGCCGTAGTTGGGCCATGTTTTTAAAAAATTTGAAAAAAGGTACGTAAAAAAATATCGTACGAAAAAAAGGGAGAAGTCTGTTATAAAAAAGATAGGAAATAGCTGGAAAAAATGATTTAAAAAAGTTTGTGAAAAGAAAAGTCGAAAAATTGAGAACGACTTATTGATTTTGTGTTCCTCCCCATCTTTCTTATCTTCTCCCATCTTTGTCGATATCATTATTTTTCGACGAGCACGAGAGAAAGGGAGAGTATTGTGTAGAGTTACGATCGGATTCAGATATCAGATTCTTCATATTCCAGACCAACCATATGTCAGACACTACAGTTCAGATTTCAGACTAGAAGATCAGATTCCGAGTCTTCAGTTTGATGTGCACATGTTTGCCATTATTTGTGTGGTTCCCATCTTAGTTTTTGGTCTCAGAGTTTTCATGTGATCCATAGGGACTCTAGAGTAGAGATCCTATTCTCTAAGCTAGTATGGGAGACACCAGTTCTTCGATGAGGAGACTTTTCAGACTCCATTCTTCGACCCTGGATTCCGACGAAGATGTCTCCACAGGTTTTCCAGTTCGACCCTTCAGAGATGGACCGGTTGTCCACATGATGCAGTCGTCTACATGTGATGGGCCAAAGTACTGCGATGACGAGACTCTGTTCAGTTTCAGTGACTCTGACGGATGCAATACAGAGCACATATTCTCCGATGAGGAGATCCAGTTCAACTCACACGCCAGCTCGTTTGTTCCTCCTCATCTGCACGACATGAGAAGCAACTTCCTTGGTAACAACCGACAATTGTGTTTGCATTGAGTTGATATTGTCAGCAGTGTCTTATATTGGGAGTTTGAGATTTCTTTCTATTTGTCCAATATGAGCATTGCATGCTATAGCTTGAGGGGGAGTGTTGGAGCATATGCGTCACTCTTGTAGATGGGTAAATGGATCTCTCCAGGATCCATTTCCCACATCCAGAGTTTAGTCCCACATATACCAGTGGTGGGACTTAGACGGTTTGTGGAAGCTATATAAGAAGCCCTAGATCTCTTATATCAGATGAGAAAATTCAATGAATAAGTCGACCCTTTGAGGCGTTCTACGGTGGTTTCATCCCGCTCCTTATGGAGTAAAGTTCCATGTAAAAATCTTGGTGTTCTTGTAATATTTTATTCTATTTCTTTGATTATGCTTTTGCATTCGTAATTTCTAACAGCCACAAATGATAAAACCCATTTGAGAGATTGGATTGGTGAGCAAGATGGAGATGATGAGGTATTCCAAGGATCTGGGATGACGTGGAACTTAAGGGTTGATGCAATTGGCGTAAAAGATTTGGTGCAACATAGAAGAAGCCAAAGGCATGCTACTGGTTCAACCTCATTGCCGAGCTTTATTGAGAAAGAACCAACAGTTGTGTATGCATTGAGTTGATATTGCCGGTAGTGTCTTGTATTTTTGAGTTGAGTGATTCTTTCTTTTTGTCCAAGCTGAGCATTGAATGCTCCAACTTGAAGGGGTGTTGGTGTATATGCGTCACTTTTGTGTAGATGGGTAATTGGATCCCTCCAGGGTTCAATTATCACATCCAGTGGTTTAGCTCCACATCTACTAACTGTGGGACTTGGAGGGTCAGTGTGGGGGCTATATAAGAAGCCCCATACCCATTGTATCTATTAGAGTATTTGGTTATGTGCCCATGAGTTGTAGAGAGGGTAAATGGATCCTGGAGAAGATCCATTTACCCCCATCCAGTGTTTAGTCCCATACCGCCTGTGAGTGGGACTTGGAGGCTCTGGGAAGGCTATATAAAGAGCCCCAGACCTCCTGTACTCATTGAGAAAAAACAATGAAGCATATGCCCCTTTGAGGGCTTCTCCCGTGGTTTCATCCCGCTCCTCACGGAGTAGGGTTCTACGTTAAAAATCCCGTTCTTATTTTGTTCTTTATCTTTTCCATGTTCGCTTCCGCATTCTTCATATTTTATAACATGGTATCAGAGCGGGTCGATTCTCGAGGATTTTATCATGTTCTTCTATTATATTTTGCGATCAATTTGAGAATCATTTTGGGTTGATTATTGTTGAAGATTATATGTTCGAATATCTTTTGGCCAAGATCTGTCATGTTCTTCGTTGAGAAAAGTTAGGGTTCCTTGTTACGCAAGATCCCGCAGCCCTCGGCATCGCATCCCTGTTCTTGATGCCCGCAAGCGGCGAGCGATGCTCCAAGACCCTCCAACAGAAGCGCGCCCTCCTCTCCAGATCGCGTGAGGGTACCGTTTCCAGATCGGTCTCCAGATCTCCATGAGGTATCACCTCCAAGTCCGTACGGCATCGCCCTCCAGATCCAACAGGCGTGTCCCTCTATCTCCAGGTCTGCATAGGCATACGATCTCCGACCGCAACAGCTAGAAAGCCCTCCAGGCAGCCGCAGTTCTGACGAAGCACTCAAGTTCTGACGAAGCACGAGGCGCAGCCCAGGCGCGAAGCACCTCCCAGCCGCGCGCCCTAACCGCGCGCCCGTAAAGAGTTCCAAGCGGCGAGGCCCCACCGCCAACGCCTCCACCTTGCTGTGGTTCCCGATCTCCATCAACGGGCGTTGATTTTCCTCCAGTACTCCGCACCAGTAAAGCCAGGATATACCCAGGCCGCTCCCGGGCGGGTCTGCGCGTGAAGCACCTCAGGCGGAAACCCCCCACGGCTCCCTCTTCCCGATCTCGACGGCGGCGGCTGCATCCAATATAAGCAAACTCCTGGGCGCACAGGCGATCCCAGGCCTTCGGGCCCCTGCGCAAGAAATTGAAACCTCAAGGGGCGGCGTTTATTTTTTTTGGTTTGATGGTTCCCGTAACCCTAATGGAGGGGTGCACGTTTTATTTAAAGGAAAAAGGGGGGTAGAAGAGCCCAAGTGGGCTGTTATTGAGAAAAAAAGGGGGCTGTGTGAAAAATAAAGGGAGTTGGCAGGATTTAGAAAAAAGAAGAAGAAGAAGGGAGAGAAAGAAAGCAGATGTTTTGTTCAAAAAAAAATATACGAAAAAAAAGAAAAAAGAAAAAAAGGCGCGTACTTTGAAAAAGCCGTACGCGAAATATCAAAAAAAAAGAAATGAAAAGCCGGAAAAAATTGAAACGGCTTAAAAAATGTTTCACAAAAAAAATGATGACGGCTTATTAAAAAAATGAAAATGAAAATCCGCAAAGATGTTTGTTTACCCCTTATTTATCTTGTCTTCTCCCAACTTTGTCAATGTTCATGTTCCGACAAGTGTGGGAGAAAGGTGGAGTATATATGTAGAGTCACAGGTCTGTTCATGATTCAGATTCCAGATGCCAGTCTCCAGACCAGCCAGATGATCAGACTCTACAGTTTGGTTTCAGACTCGACGATTGCCTTCCGAGTCCAGTTTCAGACACGCACAAGTTTGCGGTCATTGTCAGATGAGCATATGTTGCCATCATTAGTTTCAGAGGTCCCCATCATTCTTCTTGTTGTCAGGCCAGAGTTTTCATGTGAGCCATAGGGACTCCAGAGCAGAGGACCATTCCCTTGAGGGCAAGGGTTTTCATGTGGTATCATAGGTACACCAGAGCAGTGCACCATTCTCTGAGCCAGATGGGAGAGACCCAGTTCTCCGACGAGGACACTTCAGGCGCAAGTTCAGACTCGATGATCAGATTCCGAGTCTTCAATTGACTCACACTCCAGCCCGTTCGTCCTCCTCACCTGCACGGCATGAGAAGCAACGTCCTCGACTGCAGCAATGTGCGCGTTGGGTTGATATTGTCCGTAGTGTCTTGTAGTGTGAGTTGAGTTTCTTTCTGTTTGTTTGTCCAAGCTGAGCATTGCATGCTCCAGCTTGAGGGGGAGTGTTAGAGTATTTGGTTATGTGCCCGTGAGTTGTAGAGAGGGTAAATGGATCCTGGAGAATATCCATTTACCCCCATCCAGTGTTTAGTCCCATACCGCCTGTGAGTGGGACTTGGAGGTTCTGGGAATGCTATATAAAGAGCCCCAGACCTCCTGTACTCATTGAGAAAAAACAATGAAGCATATGCCCCTTTGAGGGCTTCTCCCGTGGTTTCATCCCGCTCCTCACGGAGTAGGGTTCCACGTTAAAAATCCCGTTCTTATTTTGTTCTTTATCTTTTCCATGTTCGCTTCCGCATTCTTCATATTTTATAACAGTATCAGATGAGAAAAGATGAATGAATACATCAACCCTTTGAGATGTTCTCTCGTGGTATCCCACTCCTTATGGAGTAGGGTTCCATGGAAAATCCCGGTGTTCTTAATGTTTATCCTTTATCTCTGATATTACGCTTCTGCATTCTTCGTTTTCTAACAATTGCTATGCTCCATGTCGAGGGAAGTCTTGAGAGATTATTTATCTTTTTTCTATTTCATGTATTTCTTTCTTTTTCGTATCTATTATGTAATTTGTCCAAGAGGAGCTCTCCCATCTATACCGGAGAAGTGTAGGGCTCTCTCGTAATTCAATTCATAATTCTATTTCTGTAGTTGACAATAAGTTCCTGTGGTTTGTTCTCCCAAGATGAGGGTTCCCTAATGTGTGGATATCGTGAATGAAGAGATGTGTTACGACAACTTCAAACTCGGTCCTGGTTAACATATGCTCAAAGGGAAGTCTTATTCAGCCTCAACAAGGAGTCAGGAGGGGATGCCCCTTGACTCCATTGCTATTCATGGTGGTTGCTGATGTGCTTACATGTATGATTGACCAAGTGGTGCAGGAGATGCTGTCAGCTGGTTATGTGAGATTTCTTTTCTTGTTCTATAGGATGCTGACAACACGCTCATCTTCGTAGGATGAGGTGAGGAGGCTAGATGGATGGCTACAATACTTGAGATTTTTGGCGATCTCTCGTGTCTGAGGATTAATCAGGACAAGCTTGCTTTTGTCTCATCTAATATCCCAGACGAGGAGGCTAGATTTAGTGGTGTTGCGTGGGTATTGTCGATTCGTTATACCACTCCATCGTGGTCGTCTACAAGTGGATGATTGTCTGTATTGGTCATTGAAAAAAGGGAGAAGGAGCTGTATCTGCATATAGAAGATAATAGGAAGATTCTTGTAGGGAAACAACCATGACAATGATTAAGGAGTTTTGGGACATTGACACTCTTACAAAGGAGGATGGGGGTATTAAGATCCTTGGATTGGAGATTGTGAACACACACTATTGTTGAAGTAGGTAGCAAGGATCTGGGGATATCGCGAGGATCTTTGTTTGTAGATTGATTCGTAAGATCTATTGTGTACTAGCATAAAAGACCATGCTAACCAGAACACATGGTCTTAGATGTGCCTTCTAGAAAGGGATTTGTTCAGTGTTTGTTATAAAATAGGAATGCGGAAGCGTATTAGTTAAAAAGATAAAAATATGAAGAACACAACGAGATTTTACGTAGAACCTACTCCGACGAGGAGATTCAGCAGACTCACACTCCAAGTTTGTATGTGTTGAAAAACTGTAGAGTCTGAAATCTGAACGGGCATCTGGACTGGAATGTCTCCGAACCGAAACCAGAACTGGAATCTAAATCGTCAAAGTGATGATGCCGGAGAACTCTACACATACTCCCCCTTTCTCCCATACTTGTCGGAAAAAATCAACATCGACCATGTTGGGAGAAGACATGAAAAATGGGAGAAGACAAATAAAATGGGGGAATACTTTAAAAAACTTCTTACAACTTTTCTTTTTCCTTTTTTTTTGAGTCGTTCAAACATTTTTTTTGAAAAATATTTTTTATCCCCCCTTGTTTTCGGCTAAACCTTCTCATCATTTTTTTGACTTTTGCAAACTACGTGCAACTTTCTTTCATTTTCTTTTACTCATCATTTTTTTAGCCCACTTGGGACCATCACTCTAAACTCACTTTCTTTTTTTTAAATAACATCACGTCCAATTGGGATGTTATTTTTTTACCAGTTAGGAGATGCGAGTGTTGAGATGTTGAGTCGGCTAAGAGAGGGCGAGGACGACCCAAGAAGTGTTGGAAAGAGACCATACGAAGGGATCTTAGTTTTGTGGATATAAGCCCGGGATTGGCCCAAGATAAATCTGAATAGAGGCGAAGAATCCATGTAGCCGACCCTACTTAATTGTGGGAAAAGGCTTTGTTGTTGTTGTTGAACATCACGCCCACTTGGGCTGAAAGAAGTAGGCCCATCACATGCGGCTCTATTTTTTTTAAACGCATGCCCAATTGGGCTGTCAACCAAATGACCCTCTCCCTTTTTAAAATGTCGGTCCCCCTTTTAGGGTTCCCAATCGTGGGAAACCCTTTTCCTGGAAAAAGGGGCTTCACCGCCCTGGAGAACACGAGCTCCTCGTGGAGCTCTGGATCCTAGAGATTTCGCCGTCACGGAAGAGGGCTGGTGTGGGGATCTCGCCGCCAACTGGATGCATGCTTGGAGATGGAAAGATGCAGCCTGGAGCACCTGGGAGATGGCGCGTCGCCTGTGCGCCTGGAGATGCGGTTGTTAGGCGCAGGGGGGTTGCGCGTGCTGCCTGGGAGTGCGGCAGGTTTTGCGCCACCTGTGTCGAGGGAAGCCACTGGAGATAGAGCACAGGCAAGAGCTCCGAGGAAGAAACGCGCGCTGGAGGACTGAACCGCATGGGCTGTTCTGAGCATGCGCGCGGAAGATGGGGATCTTCTGGATCCCCTCGCGACCAGAGAAGGGGTATACCGCCGAGGAGTCGCGCCACCAGGAGCATCGCCTAGATCGCGCTAGGAGAAGGGGAGGCGGCACTAGATCGCCTCTTGATGCGGCGCGGAGGGAGGGACTCGTGCGAAGGGTCTTCACATCGGCAACCTGAGCGCATGAGCGCATGAAGACGAGGGAGGAGAGGAGGCATGCGCGCATGCGATGGGACATCGGCGCAACCTGGCTGGGGCTGGCGCCTATGCGCCTGCGCACGATGCAGCCTGTGCTGATGCGCGAGGCCTACGCGCGAGGTCTGGAGGATGCTACAACCATTCTGACAAGCAGAACGTGGAGCATGAACACGATTTTCATGAACCTAGATTTAGGATTTCAAAAAAAAACTAGAGATCTTCAAGAACTTATACAATTGCATCTCGAAAAAAACTAACAAATCAAGAAATCCTCGAGAATCAACCCGCTCTGATACTATGTTAGAAAATAAACATGCGGAAGCGAATGATAAACAGAGCATAATCTAGAGAAATATAAATTGGAAGAACACAAAGATTTAGTATGAAACCCTACTCCGTGAGGAGGGGGATGAAACCACAGGAGAAGCCCTCAACGGGGCATATGGTTCATTGCTTTTTCTCAATGGTTACAGGGGGTCTGGGGCTTCTTATATAGCCTCCCCAGATCCTCCAAGTCCCAAACTGGTCGATGTGGAACTAAACACATGGATGGGGTAAATGGATCTTCTCCAGGATCCATTTACCCTCTACAACTCATATGGCGCACAACCAAATACTCCAACAATACCACATGAAAACCCTTACCACATAGGGAATGATCCTCTAATCTGGAGTCCCTATGGCTCACATGAAAACTCTGGCCGACAACAAGAATGATAGGGTCTACACAAAAGATGGCATACATGTGCTCATATGAAAGAAGATTGCATACATGTGCATGTCTGAAACTGAAGACTCGGAACCAATCTAAAGCCGAGTCTGAAATCTGGAGAAACTGTAGAGTCTGGAACATCTGGTTGGTCATGCAATCTAGACCAGAGAATATGGATCTGAATCTGACAATCTGGCATGTTGAACTCTACACAATACTCCCCTTTTCTCCCATACTAGTCAGAATATATGTCATCGAATATTTTGGGACATGACAAGAAAATGAGGGTAAATAAAACATGCATAAGGGATAATCATCAATCATTTTTTTTTCCGACTTTTCAAACATTGTTTTCTCAGATATTTCCCTTTTTTAATAGCCGTCTATTTTTTTAACATAAATAGTTCACATTTTTTATCTGTTTTCTTGCAAAAATTTCCCCCTTTATTTTCTTCGGCTTCAATCAATTTTTTTAATAGTCGTCATAATATATATATTTTTTAATCGCATATGGTTTTTTAGTACACACCTTTTTTTCTTGATTTTTTTTAAACTTGACCCAAATAGGGCCCAAACAAATGTCACCTCTTTTTTTTTGAAATCTTGCGGCTTTCTTTCTTTTTTATTAACGACCCACTTGGGTCTTTACATCACAAAGGCCACTTGGGCTATACTTAGGATTTCCAACGGGGAAACCCTCAATCGTGAGCACGCCCGATGTGGAGGGACCTTCGATGTATGTGTCTTCGTCGACGGGGATGCCAATGGGGAGAATACTGAAGCGTCGCCTTTATGCTGTCGGGGAGATACTGCGAGGATGTGTCGGCGCACTGCCGCTCTTGGAGCTGGGGCTTATCAAGAGGTGCGACATCGACTGGGGGCGCGAGGGTTGCCTAGGGATAAGTCGCGCGGAGGGAGATGCGGAGCTCTGAGGAAGGTTTATGCGAATGATAAGTGTTGCCTGGTGCGGTATGGAGCTCTGCCTGCTTGTGCTGGGAGATCGTGGATGCCGCTGGAAGATCGTGGAGGCCTACGGTGTTGTGTTGTGCTAAATAGGGCGAGGAGCACGCATTCTGAAGAGGGCTCCACAAAGGGGATCTCGTGGGAGATCGAGGCTTCGTCACAGGCTGCTGGAGGCCAGGAGGCTTCAGTGCCCCAGCCTTGATCTGGACTTGCTGGAGAGGTATGGTATGGCTGATGCCATCACGATATGCCTGGACTAGAGATTACGAATGGACTGAAGATCACATGACATAACAAGTTCCAAGAACGACTTCTTTGTTGGAGTATGGAGACGTGAGATCTGGAGACGCGAGATCTGGTGGTCTTGCATAGACCTTCTTTTTCTTCGATATAGAGGTGCACCAAGCAGCAAGGAACCGCTTGGAGAGCCTGGCAGCGATATGAAGGGAGCTGCCTTTTCGAACATGAAATTGAATCGACAATAAATCTTCAAAGAACATAATTAGGGTTTCAATAGAAACCCTTGAATCGAATTTTGAATCTCGAACACAAAAGTAAAGAGTATAAAAATCCTCGAGAATCGACCCGCTCTAATATCATCTTATAAAATAGGAATGCGGAAGTGTATCAGATAAAAATATGAAGAAGACAACATGATTTTATATGGAACCCTACTCTCTAAAGAGCGAGAGGAAACCACGGGAGAAGGCCTTAAAGGGCCATATGCTTCATTGTGTTTTCCCAATGGATACAGGAGGTCTGTGGTCCTTATATAGCTTCCACAGAGCCTCCAAGTCCCACCACTGGTAGATGTGTGACTAGACACATGGATGGGATAAAGGGATCTTGGAGGTATCCATTTGCCCGTCTTCAACTCAAGTTGCGCACAACCACATACTCCAATAGTATTGCCTCAGATTCAGATGATGTTTCAACCAGTAGTAGGGGATGTGCGATCTTTTGCCTTTAGAAGGACGATTTGATGGATGGTGGGCCTCTGACAAGGTATTTTCCATGGTTGTATGCTTTGACTGTGAACAGACTGTTGAGGAGGCTTTGGTGGATGGTGCATAGCTACCTACATTATGTACAGACTTCTCAAACGAGGTTTCCAAGAGTTCCTAGAAATCAGAGATTTAAATTTCACGATTTCGATTTCGACAGGGAGGGTCTTTCGAAACACATATATGTCGATTTCCTTGATTTCGACCGAAACGGGTCGAAATATCGGTGATATTTCGACATTTCAACCCACATCGGTCGAAATTCTTGTTTTCAGTTCAAAATTTCTCGGATTTCGATCGATATGGGCGCAATTTCGCTGATACCTATGTAAATCAATGATATTAACCATGTAATCTTAATTTTAGTCATTTTTCTAACTATTTACCAATTCTCTATATCAAAACACATCATGATTTATATTTTTTGTTTCGGGTAGGGTATAGTGCAACAGGGGGGATGCATACAATGTTTCTTCAATTTAGGGAGCTTCACCTCCCTTGTTTTGGCAATGGAGATGAAACAACTCTATAGATTCTAGAGATCCTCTGTAGCTTCTTTGCTTCATTCCTTTTGTCATTTATCTTTGTAAAATATATCATCTTTATTGTAAGTCGTAAGTCTGAAATTAATTATGTAATCACTAGAACTGTATGATATCTATCCGTCAGCTCAACGATATGCCCTGATATGTGCGATACAAGGCATATGGATGAGAGATATGTGTGATATAAGTGTGTATTTGTTAGCTATTATTGTTTTAAGAACTTGGATTTAATGATATCCATTTCCAATATGAATCAATCAATAATCAGCCTCAACAGTGAAATGATCGATATGACCGATATGACCGATATGTGGGATATAAGGCATATGGATGAGAGATATATGTGATATAAGTACGCATTTGTTAGCTATTGTTGTTTTAAGAACTTGGATTTAATGATATCTATTTCCAATATATATCAATCAATATTCAACCTTAACAATGAAATGCTCGATATGTGCGATATAAGGGGCATATGGATGAGAGATATGTATGATATAAGTACGCATTTGTTAGCTATTGTTGTTTTAAGAACTTGGATTTAATGATATCCATTTCCAATATGTATCAATCAATAATCAGTCTTAACAGCGAAATGATCGATATGACCGATATGTGCGATATAAGGGGCATATATGAGCAATATGTATGATAAAAATGTATATTTGTGAGCTATTTATTGTTGTAAATAACTTGAAAGATCTTAATTTGCAAAAAAATGGCCGTAAAATGACTTTTTGAGTCATTTTTGACATTTCCATCGAAACGGTCGAAATTTCCCAAAATTTCACCGAAATTTCGGTATTACGGGTGATCGAAACGAAATCAAAATCTCGAACCTTTCTAGAAATGTTGGAGAGTCTAGAGTACCGTATGTGTCCTTCTGTCAGCTAGTATCAGTATAAGTAGAGGCAAGAAACTTATCTGTAAAGCAGACATGTCGAGAATAAGTTGATTCATGAGGACATGTTCATTTAGGAAAGGCACATTCTAAAACGAGTAAAGGTTTTTTCTATGGATTCTAATAAGAAAAAGGTCGATGATGAAGGAAAGATGGAACATGATTTATTCAAGTATTGATAACTGTTTGGAGCATCTTTTTTCTAGACTACGGGAAGGCGGGAGCTATTTTGGAGGAGATGAACCTCTCTTGGGTGGATGATGCTAGTTTGAAGCTATTCTAGGAGTCTCTTTTCAATGTGGATTTCTACTCAAATATGATCAAATTGCTTCATATCACTACTTTATAGGCTTTCGGGTTCACGCGGAATGGTGTAGTTTTTCGGGACAAATGCTTTTATGTAGAATATTCGATACATCTAGTTAAGACTTTGCTCAAGTCTTGGCTTCTATAAATATTTATTTAAAGGCAGAAGATTTCAATGCTCTTGTTGATACTAGGCTGATGGGCATCCTTGATCTGGCTACGATTAATTTCCGAAATGGTGTCCTGAGTGTGTCTCTCTCGAGGGATATCATCCCGGTGAGTGGAGCTTTGGTATGTGTTCGTGGACTGTTGAAATCGAAAGTTGGCAAATGTTGGTCGAATATTGGATGGAGGGCAGAATCCCATGGAGGGTACCCTAATTAACTGATGGAGAGTTGTTAGAGCAACACTGAGTATCTTGAGTATTAGGGATGTCAATCCTTTCTTGAAATTTGGGATCGTCGAGGAGTGTTTTGAGGAACCTGGGAGAGGTATGGGAAATCCTATCTGATGGCATACTGCCACGTTCCGATGTGGATGTGATAATTGTTCTCATCCGTGGGAAGAGGGTTTGGCTTTAGGAGTAACATGCTCCATGCGGGTCGGATGTATCGAGTTCCAACTTTGGGTGGAGGATCTTGTCCCTCCCCTCCACTGACATGCGCTCGAAGCTCAAAAACAATGGAGGCCTCTTTAGAGTTGACTTCCATTGAGGACCATACGACGGAGGTGTTAGTTCTTTGCTTTCTCAATTACATAAGTTGTGCTTATTCTCTCTTATACTTTGGTTTTAATGATAACACATACTTATCGCGAGTCGCTTGCATATTATTGTATCTTTGACTTATAGGTAAACATGTTGTTACAAGCTTTCAAGAAGATATCAAAAGATAAAAGGCTCATTTCAAGAAGTTTTATTATTGTTGTATCTTAATGTAATTTAATTATAATTTATTGGTTTGTTTCAAGTTGTAAGCTCAGTGGATCAACTCAGAGAACTTACCAAATCAGGAACTGAACATAACAACTCAAAACATGACATGATCATTCATCTTTCTGCACTTTTATCGACCATCTTTAACATATGATCGATCATTATTTGGTTGCTTTTATTTCAATATTGGTTTACCAACAGATTGTACCTAGTTGATCTCCTCTTGTCGACTATTTGAAAGCCCTGATCGATCACTTTTTGAATTCATTTCAGTGGCTCTAAATGATTAACTTTTTGAATTTATTTCAATGGCTCTAGAACGATTACTTTTGATCGATCAACCTTGGGATTGGTCGATCACCTTTATTATACTTGTTAGAGAATGCATTAGGTGGGTAATTGGATTCTCACCAGTATCCAATTACCCCACTCATGTTTAATCTGACATGGATGAGTGGTGGGGACTTCGGTCTGTCTGTAGGGCTATATAAGGAGCCCCACACCCCCTGTACTCGTTGAGAATTCTAATAGAATATCCAACCCCTTTGAGGGCTTCTCATGTGATTCATTCCGCTCCTTAGGGAATAGCATTCCTCGTTAAATCCTTGTTCTTCATGCCTATCTTTCTTGTTTTATCGATTCTGCTTCCACATTTCATATTCTCAACATGTATCAGAGCAATTGATTCTGCGGGTTCGATTATGAGTTCATTTCTGTAAATTTCTTTACATTTATGTTCATGACCGACTCCTAAGTGTTTAGAGAGCTTGTATTCAAGTTTTGAGCAAAGTTTAGGGTTTCACGGAACCCTACTTTAAGCAGCACAGTTTTAGGGTTTCTTGAAGCAGCAAGATCAAAAGATATCTTGTCTGAGGGCTACTTCCAGCCCCCGATTCATCTGCATGTCCCGCAACCCTCTCCTTTTTGTTGAAGCCATCGTGCGATACTCTTGGCGGTGAGAAACTCCAGACGGCACACACTGATAGACAACACCACAACATTGTTATGCTGCATCTGAAAATTCTGAGGCAGTTACACCACCGTCATCTCTAAAGTTCTTCCTCAAGATCTGGGAAGAAGCAACAGTTACTCCTTCGTGGCAACGATTTCTGCTTCCCGCACACAGTTCTCTCTGTGGCGCTTCAGGCGTAGCAAACTCCAATAGGAGCTCCTCGACTCATCTCGTTGGTGGGCACTGGCACCAGCCGCTCCACTCTACCTCCTTATGGTATCGCAACTGATCTCATGCTCCCTTGTAGGCGGAGGCATCAACTCCTCCTCCAGGCGGCGCCTTCGTAACCACGGTGGCGATGAGAGCCTCGAGCACACCTCCGAAGATCTCCTTCCGCGCAAGAAGGCTCCGCCAGCTCTGTTCACGCGCCTCTCCTCTGCGATCGCAAGTAGCAGGTGGCGTCGGGCCTCCCCCCCTTTTGATACTAGGTCTCCCCTTCCGATCCTGCATCACCCCTTCACGATTCTTGACTCCGCCGGTGTGACGCCCGTCCCCCTAGTATCCGGAGACTCGGTAAACCAATCCACGCACATACATTCCACATTCGAATACCAACGATATACATAGTAAGCAGGAGAAAATAGCACAACACATTAGAATTTAAAACTTTTGCTTCTCATTCAACATGCTCACAATCACATTCCATTTCCATTCTCATTCATTCCATTGTCCATTACATTTCCATCCCTTACATTGCAATGCCCATCCATGTCCACAAAGTATACATGTATATATCAAAGAAATGTGTCTTGGAATACATTACACATGCCATGCCTTTCAAAGTGCTACAAGTAAGGAAAAGATAGAAAAAAAACTATCACCAACTGTTCCACAAGGATTCGTGAAGCTGCACAAAAAGTGATGACTATAAAGTTTCTACTGCTGCGAACCTGCGGATCCACACGTAGGTACGTTATAAGAAAAGTTGCCCAATACGAATTAAACAAAGCTATACAACAACAAGCAGGATATAATTTAAATGTGTGCAAAAGAGAGAGAAACTAGGTAACCTGATCTCAAAAGAATTACATTTTTATTATGGTTATTAGATATCAATATGAGTAACCAAGCTTCGTGGATAGTCTGTGGTCTTGGTCTGGGTGAGACCTCATACTATGACTCTAGGCAAAAGAATGCCTTAGGGTTGGGGTGCCTCCGTAGGCATGCGGTGGGGTACAATGCATCCTAACTAAGTTCCCAACACATCCACTTAGCTCCACTTCACAATTGATATCCGATTCACAATCTAGATTCCAACCCGCGAATCTTCGCGACTAGCCCAACCTCCTTATGCACAGGACATTCACGTGCCATCCACACTTCAGTAACCACATTTCTCGGAACTCCCCTCTTAGCGCTCCCACTCGGAATACCGACCAATGTGGCTTACATTGATCCGTACATGAGTGTTAACTCTAAGTGACAAGCGAAACACTAGCCGACCAACCGTGACTACTTGGCCCGCGCTCAAGCACCGGGCTAAAGCACACAAGTGCCGAGGCCAACACCGTCGGATCAGCACCTCGGTGTGCCAAGCAACATGTCCCCCAACCATCGCAGCTACAGTAGCAGTTGGGATCACAGTCAACTAGGCTTCTACCTGGGGCCCCAAGGGTGCATGACCCTCCCTTGGCGGCACCTAACTCCACTCTCCGAACACTAAAATCTCATCTACTTATTTAGTTCTTATTCGCCAATATATTTGAAATACTCATACTCCGTGAGATGTTCTTTGTATAATGATCGTTCTTAGTTAGCAACATAATTTGTATTTTACGGAACCCCAAATGTCTAACTGTGTTGGCAACATGAAGAGGATATCAATTCTACAAGCTTCGATAACTTGAATCATTGGACACGAGCGAATAAAAAACAAAGGTATCAATTTTCATGAAATTACCATATCTATGTAAATATAAAATATAATATTAAGGTACTGTCAAATGTGCATGGGAGCTCCCCCTGCCCTCGAATGGTGATCTTCTTTTTTTTATGCATGTGCATCATCCATTGATCCTTACTTGGTCGTGTGTGATAGAGTATATGGTAGTGCGCCTATTGAGTTGTAGCAGGGTAAATGGATCCTGGAGAAGATCTATTTACCCCATCCAGTGTTTAGTCCACATGGACCAGCGGTGGGACTTGGAGGCTCTGGGAAGGCTATATAAGGAGCCCAGACCTCCTGTACTCATTGAGAAAGTCAATAGACAAACACGCCCAATTCAGGGGCTTCTCCCGTGGTTTCATCCCGCTCCTCACGGAGTAGGGTTCCACGTTAATCCCCGCTGTTCTTTTGTGACGTTTATTCTTTTTCCATGTTTTGCTTCCGCTTTTTATTTTATAACATGGTATCAGAGCGGGTTTGATTCTCACGAAGTTTTTTATTTTTCTTTCATTTGGTCGAGAGTCGATTATGTATTTTGAAGATCATGTATATTCATGTTCGTTATCATTCAGTGATCTGCTTGAGTTCAAGTTCAAAATGTAGCTCGTGTTCAAGATGTTGTTTTGGGTTTTTCTGAAACCCTAAAAATCAAGATGTTTCTCTGTACTACGCCTCAACCCCAGGCCGGCAAGACCTAGGAGCGAGATCTAATCTCCAGCCATCGCAGCAATAGAAGCCCCCATCGCAACCAGCCAGGCAAAGGCGGCGCCTCCCGAGCCCCTTCGCGTCTTCAACATCCTCCTCTCTAGCGCCAGGCCGAACACAAAGCACCTTCACGTCTTCGCGTCTTCATCTGGCGCTCCGCTCCTCCTGTCTTCATCGTTGCCTCGCGTATCTCCCAGCCAGACGGAGCCTCAAGAGGAAGCATCGGTCTCCCAGGACCCTCCTGGAGAATGCGGCGCCCCATCATCTTCGGCCACCTCTCCCCACCGACCTCGCGCATGACTTCAGGGCGCTCAGGCGGCCCCCAAGCAACGCTCCACGCCGCCTCAGGTGGTGCGACACCCAGGAACGATCCAGGCGGCCAGATCCAGTCGTCCCTTTCTCCCTTCGTTGCTTTAAGGGGCGTAAAGCAGATCGCCTCTGCCCTCCCTTGCGAGACTCCTCTCGCGCAATCTCCAGCCGGTGGCCCCTGCTCCCTCTTCTCGATCTAATTGGCGGGCGGCGGCGGCGACATCCAAAGAAACCCTGCAGGGGGTGGCGGCAACCTCGAGTCGAAGACCCTTGCGGCGGCGTGAGATCCAGCCCAGGCGCGCACCCCACCCGCCTCTCCAGACGAGCTAGGGCTCCTCCCTTCGCCGCCACATCTCCCCAGCCGGCCTTGATGGCGGCGCATACCTCACGGCAGCGGACCCCTATGCGATTCGAAATGGGGGTTTCTCGATGGGAAACCCTAAAGGGTTCACGGCTCCCATTCCATTTAAAAAAAAGCACGTGGACAGTGCTTTAAAAGGGGAGGTTGCAGTAAAAAAATTGATGAATGAGAGAAAAAAAGAGAGGCGGGGGAGATGGGCCCAAATTTGGGGTCGAAAAAAAAAAGAATGTTGAAAAAAAGGAGGGGAGGCTGTTGGGCCCAATGGGTCACACATATAAAAAAAACAAAAAGGGAAGAAAAAAAAGCACGTGCAATAAAAAAAAGGAGCCGCACGTATTTCGAAAAAAAAATGATGATGAAAAGTCGAAAAAAAGAAAGTTGAAACGGCTTTATAAAAAAAAAAGAATGACGGCTTAAAAAAATATGAAAAAAAGGCCGCAAGTTTCATGTTCTGGTTGTTTACCCCCTATTTATCTTATCTTCTCCCAACTTTGTCGATGACAATTTCCGACAAGTATGGGAGAAAGGGGGAGTATTGTGTAGAGTCACATGTCTATTCTACATATCCAGATTCTCCAGATTCAGATTATCCAGTCTCCAGACCAGTTCAGATTCCAGACTCTACAGTTGTTCAGACTCGACGATTGATTCCGAGTCTCAAGTTTTAGACACGCATATGATTGCGGTCATTTTCAGATGAGCATATGTTGCCATCATTGTCAGAGGTCCCCATCATTCTTCTTGTTGTCAGGCCAGAGTTTTCATGTGAGCCATAGGGACTCCAGAGCAGAGGACCATTCCCTTTGAGGGCAAGGGTTTTCATGTGGTATCATAGGTACACCAGAGTAGTGCACCATTCTCTGAGCCAGATGGGAGAGACCCAGTTCTCCGACGAGGAGACTTCAGGCGCAGTTTCAGACTCGATGGTCAAAATCCAAGTCTTCAGTTGACTCACACTCCAGCCCGTTCGTCCTCCTCACCTGCACGGCATGAGAAGCAACGTCCTCGACTGCAGCATGTGCGCGTTGGGTTGATATTGTCCGTAGTGTCATGTAGCGTGAGTTGAGTTTCTTTCTGTTTGTTTGTCCAAGCTGAGCATTGCATGCTCCAGCTTGAGGGGGAGTGTTAGAGTATATGGTAGTGCGCATATTGAGTTTTAGCAGGGTAAATGGAATCCTGGAGAAGATCTATTTACCCCATCCAGTGTTAGTCCCACATGGACCAGTGGTGGGACTTGGAGGCTCTGGGAAGGCTATATAAGGAGCCCCAGACCTCCTGTACTCATTGAGAAAGTCAATAGACAAACACGCCCAATTCAGGGGCTTCTCCCGTGGTTTCATCCCGCTCCTCACGGAGTAGGGTTCCACGTTAATCCCGCTGTTCTTTTGTGATGTTTATTCTTTTTCCATGTTTTGCTTCCGCTTTCTATTTTATAACATAAGTGTAGGCAGAGAGAGAGATATGACTTTAGGTATGGCATCGTCTCGATTAAAGTGCATGAATGCACTTCTGATGATCAAGGGAAAAGGATTCCTTGTCGGAAGGCATAATAGAGAAGTGGTGGAATTTGAAGAGATCGTTAGATCTGATGGCAATTTCTAAAATGAGAGAAGAAATTAGTTGCAAATTTCCTTGCATTATACTTTCTAAATTGTAACTATAAAGCAAGGAAAATTTGCCCACCATGTTGTCCCCACTTCGTTAGCATGTCTTCTGCTTAGTTTGGATCAATCCCATCCCTTTTCTTTTTGAAAGATTCAACCCAATCTTACTAGCATAACATTAAAAAAATGCAGCTTGGTCCCAACTTTAAATCTGGAATTCCTGCACGATATGACAAACATCATAACTCTTTTTTTTTGACAAGTTCCATTTTACACCCCGAGTTGCCCTTACCCAAGAAACTGTTCTCGAAAACCATTTCAGAATTGGCTATTTGCGAGCTCCGTTATCAAAAAGTGGCATCTAACTTTACCAAATTCAAAAGAGCCAACAGTGCTTTCTCCAAAGGGAAAATGTGTATTGTAGACCTCATATCCTTCACAAACTTAGGTACTCAAAAAGGAGTAACGATCAGTAACCAAAAGAAGAAGAACATTGAAATTATTACAGGTCAGTAATGCCAATAGGTGATTCTCATTGCCAGAATCATCCTGGAGATTAGCATGCTATTTTATCTACGTCCAACACAAAAGAAAGTGAACTTTACCTACTGATTTTAATGGTACAGGATTAGCTAAACAAAATAACACTAGCTTATTAAGGTTTCAGTCCCATTTTGTAATACGTATGGTCTCATGAGTTTTTTTTTTTGAATCTCCATTGCTCTTAACCACAACAAAATCCAATCTTGGAAGAATTCAGTGGGTCGTGCAGCAAATCAAGGACCAGTACAGTAAAATAGAACAAGGATAAAAGGAAACCCATGACAAAAGAATGAGTAACAAATGGGCACCCACCAAAAATCGCAGCAAGGAGGCTCAAGAAATCGTGTGGAATCCGCAGCAAGCGGGGAGGAACGTCGTACCTAAGAAGAATCAAAACCTCGTTTTCTCCTCCCACAGAGAACGTCGTGGATGGTGCTCCAAATTGCGAGATGAACCGCACACGGGGATGCCTTAGACTTTCTCTGCACGACTGCGGCTTTGGATCGCCGATTCAAAATACTCCGGTGACGTTCCGGCGAGGAAAAGGGATGAGGGCGGGCTGCTGGTCGAAGGAGCAAAGCCATGGGCGTTTTGGACGAGATGGGGAAGGGTTTTATTGGTTTGGACCCGGATTCGGATCTGGGTTCGGGCCCGAATATGGCTTGTACCCCTCCTCACTAAATGGTCGTAACTCGGGCTCCCGAACTCGGATTTTTATGTTCTTGGACTCGTTGGAAAGCTATCGACGAGCACTACGCAATGGACTACTAAAATAGTTTTTTGGACATGGGAATAAAAGTAGATTTGCAATTTAGACCAGATCCAGATGGATTTTGCAGTTAAATCCCTATTCGGATTTTGGGGTTTCACATCATAAAAATCTCAAAGGAAGTCTCGTCCCCGAGACTTAGGATGACCCTAATCGATTTAAACACCCAAATCCCATTGTATCCAAGTCTCCCAGAGAAATGAGTGCATCTCAAAGAGAGCGAAACCCATAAAAATCTCAAATGGAATTTAATCATGATTTCGATTCCATACATGTGAACAAATGAGTATATTTCTCCCTCATGTCTGTTACAGGATCCCACCTCGCCTCCTTGATGTCTTGACTTCGCCATTGGACTTTGAGTAACGGAGTCTTCTTCCGCCCCAGCCTCTTGACCGCGTGGTCCAAAAATTGCACCGGCTCTTCTTAGAAGGAGAGGTTTGGCTCCACCGCCAAGTCCTCATAGTTGATCACGTGTCGGGGATCTCAGATGTACTTCCTGAGATTTGACACGTGGACACGTCATGGATGCCCTCAAGGTGTGGGGGAAGGACCACTTTGTAGGTCACCTTCCCAACACAGGCCAAAATCTCGAACGGTCCCACAAAATGCAGTGCTAGCTTGCCCTTGGCATCGAATCGTTTTACGCCTCTCATTGGGATACTCATAAGAATACGAAATCCCTAACCTATGGTTATGAGGAACACTTTAGTCACACAGGATTGGTTATGACTCATATCATGCAAAACATGATTGGATGATATTGTACCTGAAACTCACGGTCTCGACGTTGCTGGTCGGCGTAACTCTTCTGATGGCTCTGCACGGTCAACAATCTCTTCCTAGAAGTCTCACCGATTCTAGAGGTCTCCTCTATGATTTGCAGGGTGAACATGGTGTTATCACCCACCTGTTGTCATCATAAATGAGTGGTGCATCACCTCCCGTTGAAGGCATCGAAAGGTGCCATGCCTATGCCAGCGTGATAGTTGTTATATGTAACTCAACCAGTGAGAGGTGATTCTTCCAGGATCCCTTCATTCAACTGCATAATCTCGTAGCAAATCTCCAAAGTCTAAATGGTCCTCTCGGAGTGTCCATCTGTTTGTGGGTGATAAGTTGAACTCATATGTAGCTCGGTCCTCAAAGCTCTCATGAATTCTCCCTAGTAGTGTGAAGCAAAGCGGGAATCTCTGTCTGACACCACCTTTTTTATTATCCCATGTAACCGAATAACATGTTGGATGTATAATTTGGCTAGTTGTACTGGTGTATATATATCAGTGTGACCAAGATGAAATGGGTAGCGTGATCTCGAATTCTGTCTCACGTACTGGTGGTAATCCAGGTAATTCATCTGGAAACACATCAGGAAACTCTTGTACAACTCTAACACCCTCTATCATCTGGGTCTTGTGCCGTTGAATCTACTACATAGGCGAGGTATTCTACACAACCCTAACTAAGAAATTGGTGTATCCTTAAGGCGGGGATGCACTCGATCCCGCCATCAGATGAGTTTCTTGACTTAAGAGAGACATATGGACATGGATGTAAACATGCTATTCTCCTGTGAACTTGTGTTGGGTCAGAAGACTTTCACACTATCCATATTCGAATACCAATAAGGGAATGATACGTGTGAAATGGAATGGAGTACCACTGCTCTGATACCAAGCTGTGACGCCCGCCCCCCTAGGATCCGGGGACTCGGCAAACCAATCCACGCACATACATTCCACATTCGAATACCAACGATATACATAGTAAGCAGGAGAAAATAGCACAACACATTAGAATTTAAAACTTTTGCTTCTCATTCAACATGCTCACAATCACATTCCATTTCCATTTTCATTCATTCCATTGTCCATTACATTTCCATCCCTTACATTGCAATGCACATCTATGTCCACAAAGTATACATGTATATATGAAAGAAATGTGTCTTGGAATACATTATACATGCCATGTCTTTCAAAGTGCTACAAGTAAGGAAAAGATAGAAAAAAAAACTACCACCAACTGTTCCACAAGGATTCGTGAAGCTGCACAAAAAGGATGACTATAAAGTTGCTACTGCTGCGAACTTGCGGATCCACACGTAGGTACGTTATGAGCAAAGTTTTCCCAATATGAATTAAACAAAGCTATACAACAACAAGCATGATATAATTTAAATGTGTGCAAAAGAGAGAGAACTAGGTAACCTGATCTCAAAGAATTACATTTTTATTATGGTTATTAGATATGAATATGAGTAACCAAGCTTCGTGGATAGTCTGTGGTCTTGGTCTGGGTGAGACCTCACACTATGTCTCTAAGGAAAAAGAATGCTTAGGGTTGGGGTGCCTCCGTAGGCATGCGGTGGGGTACAGTGCATCCTAACTTAAGTTCGCAACACATCCACTTAGCTCCACTTCACAATTGATATCCGATTCACAATCTAGATTCCAACCCGCGAATCTCGCGACTAGCCAACCTCCTTATGCACAGGAGATTCACGTGCCATCCACAACTTCATTAACTACATTTCCCGGAAATCCCCTCTCAGCGCTCCCACTCGGAATACCGACCAATGTGACCTACATTGATTCGTACACGAGTGTTAACTCTAAGTGACAAGGGAAACACTAGCCGACCAACCGTGACTACTTGGCCCGCGCTCGAGCACCGGGCTAAAGCACACAAGTGCCGAGGCCAACACCGTCAGATCAGCACCTCGGTGTGCCAAGCAACATGTCCCCCAACCATCGCAGCTACAGTAGTAGTTGGGATCGCGGTCAACTAGGCTTCTACCCGGGGCCCCAAGGGTGCATGACCCTCCCTTGGCGGCACCTAACTCCACTATCCGAACACTAAAATCTCATCTATTTATTCAGTA